>CM046725.1:51214036-51806536 GCA_025584915.1 Monochamus saltuarius | reverse complement strand
CGAAACGTGGAATTAAAACGCGGCGTCTCGAAGCACATGTTCATTATGAAGAAATCAATACTAGTTTTTCATTTAAGGGTTAGTTTAATAGAAAATGTCGCTAAAGTTGTAATACAACCATTGGTAAGCTTGAAGATTATAATGAACTAGAAAGGGTGCTTGCGAAAATAACAGATTGATTGACAGAGGTCAGGTGGTGTTATGCATTGCTGCTATAAGTATTATTTTTGGCAAAAATTTTATAACTTGGGCGAATCTTAAGGAGCTGTAGCAATCGAAAAAATTAAAATTAGTGAAAAAATGAGGCAAATTAATTCTCTAATTATTAACAATATATATTTATATTACAAAATTATTTTTAAACTAAGTAAAAGTAGTAGAGTAAAAACAAAGGAACATAAAAATACAGCAGATTTGTGATAAAATATCAAATGTCAAATTATTTTCTCACTGTCACGTTTTTATCAAAATAAAAAACCAAGAAAATGGTAAAAATCTACAAGAATTCTTTTTTAACCATTTGCGACTGGTATCATAAAATAAAAAAAAATTGCTTGAAATTGTGCTGATGTCGCGATTCATGGATAATGTATGGATTTTCATCCGCCCAGAAATGTTCATTATGACAATTAAAAACACTATTTCTGGTAAATGAAGCTTTACCGTGAACACAATGAAAGAAATAAATTACTGATATTATGGATTTTTTGGCTTAATCATTAAAATACTGTATTCTGACTACTGGAAAATCAGTTTCAGAGAGAGTTAAGTGTGAACTCTCCGCAGATGATCTGCTGCTCTTGGAGGATTCGCCATGCATAACATGGTTTGCCAGAAACCTTGTGCTTATTGCAGCATTTTGCTCAAGCGCTTGTAAAACATTTTTTCAATTTTCCCATGTTCGTACAATTCTTTGCACACCACAATCTTCAAAATTCCCTGTTACCATCCATCAAAGGTCTATGAACATTCGAAAAAGTGTTTGCAGAATGCATCTTCATAGTGACGCCTTACTTCATTCAAATTACCGTTTGTTTTTCTATATCAAAGGAATAATTCACCATATTTTACTAATTTTGTAAAAAAAAATACTAAAAACTAACGTAAACACTTCAAATACAAGTCACTTGACACTTTGTGTTATCTTTTTTTAATTAGCATTCTAAAATTGATCTATTGTAATGATTAATATTTTAATTTTTATCTCGAAGACGGTCAGGAGAAATAAGTTGAAGGGACACTTTTTAAGCAGAATTAATTTGCCCAACTTACAAATTTATCCAGAAATCAGTGGCGTATATTTTTTTTCTAAAAATGAATATTGAATATTTAATGGCACGAACGCCACTGATGCTAGTATATTACAAAGGAAATTTATACACGTAAAAGTAGCCCTTCACTAGACGTTGTGTATTAAATCTCATCTCAATATCTCGAACGCTTTTCGAGAAATGAAGGCTATAATATTTAAGACAGAAAATTCGACGAAACATTCCCGGACCCATATTTATATAAACTCTTTGTCCCTAAATTTTCTTAACATCGTAGATGTGTCGACACGTATTGCAGACATTTGAAACATAATATACGAGTAGCTCTGACAGAAATTCTTCGCTGTTTAAATTAAATACAATTTCTGTCCGACATAAATGTCGTGCAATTAATGCCACATGAAAACGTACCTTGATACTTTGCACATTTCTTTAAAAAACAAGCATAAATAAACGCTATTCGTGAGTTACATCAATGAAGAACTCGACTAGGAGCACTTCATAAAGACATTAACAATTACCGTAAGAAACTTTACTGAGTTAATAAACGCGTAACAAATGTAATTGTAAATACCTGCAGGAACTAAAAAAAGCGCTTAGGGTTATTAGACTTGTTAACAATCATTCTGCTCGGTAATACCTGACTGCAATTTGTAAAAAACCACTCTACTTGAAATTGCTACAAGAATTCCGGGTACCATCATTGCAGGAGCAAGTGTTCAATATGAAGATTATAGATGCCGTTCACAATTACCTAGAAGTAACTAGTTGCAATAATGTCAAATTTTTAATCGCAAGTGTATAATTATTTGACAATGAAAGATTCTTAAATAATAATCTCCTGGTACTCTATCAATTTCTTTGAAATGTATATCTGTTTTTCTTTTAATATTCCAGTTACCGTTGAATAAGTTTTAAGATTTTTTCAATTGATATAAGGTGATTTTTAAGTTGCAACTGAGGTATAAATGTTTCTCATTTATATTTTAACATAGGACCACCACAATATGTTGGTCAAGCATTATTCAGCCAAGCGAAATGCTTTTATTTTCACGCAAAACTACCACATTATGATTATTCACCATTATTCACCCAGAATATAACAATCTATGCACAAATTTACAAATTAGCAGACTAATCAAATAGATAATTGTATTATATTAACAAAATTCACAATACAACGACAATTACGAAAATACTGCCTACTACGACATTTTTTGCAAAAAATATAGAAATATGTTTTAAAAACAAAAATATACACGAACGAGTCAATCCTGCAGCAATTATGCAATGATGAAATAAAGTAACATATTGTAACCTCAATTAGGTTATTGTTGAAACACGTCACGTAGACAAACAACTTTATTGTCACTCTTGATTATACAAGAAATCTGCTTCAACAAATTCACAACTGTCAAATATTTTACTTTGACGTTTCAGTCATTCGTGTTCGACTGCTCAATATCAACTGACTCCAGCGCCGAAAATCATCTGCTTAGTGCTTATATAGGTTTTATAGTTCTGGAAATTTCTGAGATCTCGAGAACGTGTCGAGAAACATATAGAATATAGCCTAGTAGGTGAGCTTCAATTATAAATTCTAACATAAACGGGAACATAATTAATAAACCAAAAAAGTAGGTGAGCCTTCGTAACAATATTATAGTTGAGTCAAGTAGAACGAGCAGAGTTAATAGTTAATAATGTGGAATAGAGACTTATAGTCACAAAAACGTTGAATGTGGTTCGCTAAGTTAATTGTTGTGATGAAGTGTTTATTTTTTACTGTTTAAGAAAGGTATTTTAAGCTAATATGTATCAAATCTCCTACAATTCCTATCAATGAAGTCATATGTATGTTCTCTGATACCAAACATCTAGGTATGCTAATGAACATCCACAGACAAAACTCTATTCAATAATTATCTAAAGAATTTATTCTATTTACTAACCTGATATACTCTATATATGAAGTGGGAATTCAACCAAATTCGAGATCTGACCTATTTCTGCATTTTTAGGATTGCTGCATCAGGTGTTCTTCCAGTGAACTGTACTGCTGGTTATAATATTTGTACTGTGTTTCCGGAAGCAGCTTTTCCAACTTGAAATTTATAAAGTCAAAATATATGTTTCCTCTTTGATGCCACTTATTCAGTTGCCTCGTTAGTCAACATCTTATATTAATGTTATTATTGATATAATAGTTACTGAAAACCAACATCCTCAAACTTTCCACAATTTTTTTTGTATATTTGTTATTATTTTAAATTCATAAAAATAATTATACAAACAGGTTATTTATACCTATTACAAGTCACTGATAGAGTTGCATACCAAGCATTTTATGATGAGGCCCTTACAATCACAATAGCGGTTTGGCCTCTTGGAGTTGGACAGATGTGTTTTGGCCCTTACATTCATTTCCACCAATGGCGTAGCGTGGACTAATCTAGACGTGGGCGAAGTCGCACCAGCGAGGCCCTTTTCTTCCACCATTGGATGATGAATGAACTGAACATAATAGCTACATGCAAGGTCACAGTGTGCATCAATTTTGGTTCAAATATTTTCGTACAATCGGGATTACAAACAAAATTTTTAAATGCTGTATCTTAAAACAAAAGGTGATCGGAAATTAGTGTATATAACTTTTTTATTATATTTTCGTCCTCTATCGCGTGATACTATGCATTGTAGTTTTTTCAATGTCACCCTGTATATTTTCAAGAAAAGAATGGTGAAAAATCAGAAAGTTTGTTTACAAAATTATTCATTTATGATGAAACTAGTTAAAGTAGTGAAGTCTGGATGATCTGAAAATTTTATAATTATGAGATGTTTAAATGCTAAAAATAAATATTTTTTGTAACCTCTTCGATACTGAAAAATACGTCGATAATAGAGCACATGCATCAGGGTGTGCAAATTAGTTATAGTACGTGTGGTAATGCTTATTTTTAGTGGGGTCTTTTAGGGTGTTATTTGTACTATTTAACGTTCATGGTGATTGGTTTTTAAAATCACCCCCAAGAGGGCCTTGCGCGAGGCCCCTTAAAGTGCGACACCGTGGGCGAGGGGCCGCTTCGCCCACGGCTAGCTACGCCACTGATTTCCACTTTAAAAACTATAAATAGTTTGAAATCAAATTAAATAGGGAACACAATTGTATCACCTTAATTATTATTTACTTAATTATATATAAATTAATGTTGCCTTAAATTAATCAATGGACATTTAAAATACGTTTAAGCATTATATACTATACTGGAAAAATTATGTATTCAGTTGGAACTTATCTGGTACAATAATCTCGGTCATTATTTATCTTTTGATCAATGAGATGTTGTTAAAAAATAACGAGTAACGAGCTTTGCTTAGTATGGAAATACATCTAGTAACTAGTTACTTTACAAGGCAGAAAATTAACCGTCTTATAAATTATACCGTCTCCATTCTTCCAGAGAATATTGTAGAAATAAAAATATGATGTCATAAATAAAATATCTTGGCGCGATTTTAAGAGTAGCAAATCTGTAATCATCAAGTAACAGATCAAGCGCGATTTATGAATGCTATCTTATAATTAGTAGGTTACTTAAATAGAGAATCATTTATATCGATTTATGTGTCCACTATATGTTAAATAGGCATGCATATGCACAGTGTATAAGCGGACTAGGCGTGGAAATCTGGACATAATCGTAAGAGAGGTAACATTAAGCCATTAACTGTAATTAACGGTAATCTATTCGTGCTTATACAGAGTAAATCTTAAGTAGGGGATTTCCTTTCAACACGACATAGACATAACAAAAAATTAAGCAAATTCTTCAAGCAACATTTTTTGAAATCTTAAAAACAAACGAAATATGCGTATATTATGAAGGTATTCAGACACGTACTGATAAACATTTCTGTAATTTCACATAACTTTACGTTGGCAATTTGAGACCTGCGTAAAGTTATGTAAAATTACATAATGATTTTGTAAATGAAACAGGTACACTGTAATATTACAGATATGTATGTAAATTTGCAACTATTATGCTAAATTCCATCGTAAATTACCGTCACAATAATTTATATTGATTTATACATTGCAATTTTTATGTCGGAATTCTAAAATATATATACCTACATATGTAATTTTACTGAGTAGATAATTTAAATTTTCTTATATTTTATATATACTTACCTTTAGAACTAACATTGAAAAATATGCATAGAGAAAACATTTTCAACAACTGACATTATTTTACATATGACTGAATATCAATGTGTAAAAAATTGAACAATATGCACATGTTAAAAATGCATATATACCAAAGAATTCATCAATTAGTTCAAATATATTAATTTTGTTTCACCTGAATAGTGTAACAGAAACCAATTTAAAAATGTATTAATATTATTTTTGCAGTCATATAAAGAATGTGTCGACAGACGAAGCTGAAGAGAGGGAAAAGTTTTTATTTTTAATGTGAAAAAAGTCTACTTGTTAAAATGTACAAAAGTACAGGTTTAAGTTAGTCAATATAATATGCAGGATATCTCTTAATAACAAATTATTAGAAATACAGTAGATTTTATTATTAGAATTCAATAATAAATACACTATGCGAGTCACATTTCTATTTTTAAATAATTAAGAAGGCCTTGTCTAGAGCAGAAATAACTTCAGTGTAGGAAGATTTTTTTAGTGGAATTTGTCCATCCATCCTCTATATGTGGATTATCTGTTCTTCTCTGTAAAAGTGTAAAACGCTTCCATCATCTAAATATGTATTGTAATGTAGGTATTTCATTCGCGTTAGAAAATATGCAAATATTTGTAGATATACGTACATACTTTATGTGAAAATAAATATTTTTGGCTTCTATTTACAGTAAATTTATAATTAACGTAACTACAACTAATGTTAATATCAGTCGTAAGCAATTACTATTTTTACTATTATAAAGATAAATATATTACTCGAAATGAATTTTGTATGGTTTAGAGACACATGTAATGGGCGTAGTTTTGATGCAAACATCTAAATAACGTACTGTTTCAGTTTATGTAACCTTAAGTTAGAACGCTTGAGTTGGAAGAAGCTATTCTACACGAAATTGAAGAAGACGCAAATATTAGTATACTCGCGGCAAGAATTCAGACGACGTCATACGAACAAATGAATAATTCATTATATTTTAATCAAAATATTTAAGAAACTGCAACTGATAGTAATCAAACTATATACTACAGTAAAAGTTTGCATTATATACTGCACTAAATTGCAAAAATGATTGTTTTTAATGCGACCAAATATCGAAAATTACGTTGACAATAAAAACAAACGTGTAACGTCAGCCGTAAGACGTCTGAATTCTTGACGTGAGTATATTAGAAAGATCGCTGCAAATCTTAATATGAATCATAAATTAGTTTGGTTCGTTCCGAAACATCAACCTGTATCACATACAAAGTATTCGAGCCTTACTGCCGTAACACTATCCTGCTCGCCTACAATTACCACTAGATTTTGCAAAAAAATTGAACATGTTGACTTTACCGCTGGCATATTGTTTACCGACGAAACTAATTTTTCCAGAGATGCTATACCTAATGAACTTTCACCATAATCATGTTTTGTCTGATGAAAACCCTAATGCTGTAATGAAATCTCGATTTCAAAATCAGTTTTCTTTGAATGTATGCATTAAGACAACGAATGTGGTTTACCTTAGCCACCCAGATCACTCGATATAAACTTTATTGATTTTTTTTCTTGAAGACAACTCAAGATATTAGTTTACAAGGTTCAGATTGAATCTGAGGAGCACTTACGTTAACAAATTATAGCTGGTTGTGATCTACTCCTGGAATTTGGCAGGTGTTCGAGCTCCAATTTCAAGAAGATCTGAAGCATATATTTTTGCTGAAGGTGGCCATTTTCATCATTTGTTATAATAAATCATTGTAAAGTAATTCTGTTGTTATTATTTCAAGTAATGTAATGATTATTGTAAAAATTCACTTGATCAAATAAATCATGTCATCAGCATAAAGGAAAGCAGATATTATGAAGTGGTTAATATAAAAAAAAACAGAAACCACACTAAAAGTACAATTAGAAATTAACCAAAGAGAAAATCATCAATACATTAAATTTATTTACTCCATTTACTGTTATAGTACTGTGAGTTAAATCTAAGAGTTGGTTTGGGCATAAATAAAAAATGAAGTAGCACTGAATAACACCACCTTTAAATTAAGCGATGTGAAATTATTGTTAGAGGAGGCTATATCAATATCATATCACTGCTGAAACATTGCGTTAAGTCTACTGTGCATGCGCAGAACGTTTAAGGAGGCATATTTTTATAGGACAGTTTTATATATTAAAATATTGTTGCTAAGAATCTTTTTGAACTTTTCTTTATAAAACATCTAAATTAACTTATACTGATACAAGATAAAAGCGTTATATTTGGAAAGACCTCTATAATTTTTATTATTTCGAAATTGGCAAGAACTGTTATATCATTGTACTTACTAAAAATAATATACATTTATTTGTATTGTCCTTTTTCTGTATTTTTTTTATCTGGACGCCTTTTAAACTGGTACGTCTATGGACTGATGCTCTCGTACGCTTGGCCCATCGCGACAGGGACTGTGGATAAGGTACAGACAGAGTGGAAGCAAGTTTTCTGCTCATGGATAACTCGCGGTTTTCGCGCTGTTTGCTCGCCCTCAGACCGCACACAGTAGAAGCGGGAACAGACAAAATTTATTCGGTACGTCTTAATACTGCCTTGCAAAATATCAGCATCTGACGATGAACTGATAGTTTTGGATTCTATAATTACTAAGGCAAAGAGCACACCCTACTAATCGCAATAGAAGAAATTACTCAGAATTTATCATTTATTTAAAATTTAAGAAACGACAAAGAAATTTATTTTAAATATATAAGGATGACACAAAAAACTCTTTCACTGCATTTTAGATAAAGTAAAATGCCGTATGATGAAAAATTGGTGTAATCTACATAAGCAAGCTATTCTATCGGAAGAAAGACGTGTTATTACTTAGAGGAGAACATTCAAATCATTTTTTTATAACCTCGATTAACGAAGCCATATGTATAGTTGTAAAGTTGCATACAATAAATATCTAAATTATAAATTAATCCAGCCAAATTTGCTAACGAAATAAGACATAGCTGACATAATGAAATATGTAATTAATGATTTTCAAAATTCACTTTTGAACAAAATTATATCAACATGTAATAATGTTTTTGAAAACTACTACATTATTAATATACAGGATATGCCGATACTAATGGGGCTTGTACATCTGATCAAACGAAGCAAGAAACTCTTATGAAAAAAGTGTCTAAAGGTGCCTACAAACCAAAGATATTGTTCGCGAGTAGTTGAGGAGCTATTCGCGAACAGCTCCTGAGCAGTTCACGAGCTCAACGTCCACACTAGGTATAGATCTATACACTACATGTTTACTCCTAAAGAAGGAATTGTTCATGAGTGAATAACATCAGCTGCTGTTACCAATAATCGAATTTGAGTTTGGTAAGGTAAAATTAAACGATTATCAACATCTAATAATCGAAAATTAATCCGGTATGAAGTTAGGGTTTGTCAGGAGTTCGAAGCAGGTTGTTCGGTATTAACGAAATAAGATTAAAATGTCGAGTGATGATGAAGATATTTTTAATGCCTTGGCACGGGCTTTTCTATATTGGGCTAAAATCACAGCTATTTTGTGGCACTAAGTTTTTGTATTGAGTATTTTTTAATATATTTGTTTGTTTTATAATTCGTATTTTTTAGATTCCATAGACTTGGATGGCACTGATGTTGTTCGATCAAATTCACAATTTGATCTGTATTCCACTCCATTTTACTCCAATATACCTACTTGCTTGGTAAAACGTCCCCATTGCAAGTGCTATTCAACATGTGCTCGCTAACAATTTCTTTGATCTTACCGCTCATGTACCGAACTCGCAAAGCAAACACGAGCTGTTCGCGAGCTTTGGTACACATTCAGTTCGTCAGGTGTTAGCTAACAGCTCGCTAACAGCTCTCGGTTTGTACGCACCTTAAAACTAACAGTTCTACAAATACATTTCAAATATAAAAATACAACTTTAGTAACATGCAAAACTGTGTTACGAAATTACAAATTAATTCACAACTAGGGTTAAGTAAAAGGTCCTGTAACGTAATTTTTTTATCAGTATTAATGAAGTAAACAATAGAGGTTTTCCAAGAAATTCTTAAAACTGTAACGTACTGGAACGTACGACAACATTGCATCCATTACCTGTTGCTACTAACGTCAAATTATAAATAGTCGTGATAGCAGTGCGGCTAGTGCTTTTTGGTTTTTGTACCTAGTGTTTGTTTGATATTTGCGTACATAAACAAAAATGGAACAATTTATAATAACAACGACCACTTAATTTATGGCGAATCTAGGTAAAACTTTCTGGTAACGAGACGTTTGTATGGTAAACGCTTTTCACATGCAACGACATTAATTTTGAACACTTATAACTACTTCACATTTTATTCTGTGTCAAATATGGTTTGTTTGGTGCAATTTATCATGCAGCAAAATAAAGACAGTCACACTTCGGGCACCCTGTATATATTAATATTTACTCTCTTCATTAATTTCATGACTATCTCACTCCAATACTTGTCTACTCTATATCAGATGCAGTGAATTTTGTCTTAGGTTATCGAAAAACTGAAGATATTACGAGTTTATTTGTCTATTTTTCTACACACGACCCGCGCGTACAAATAAATTAAATTTGAATTCTGATAGAAGCGGAATATTTTATCAGATTTTCTTTGAGATGTTGATTTTTCAGGAACCAGCATAAACTACATATTTTTACATAATCAAAGTTCTCATTCTCTTGTAAGCCCAATGATAGCTATTAATTATCAGTATCGTTAGTACCATTTTTATTTTTCTTAGTTGCTGGTATTTATACCTATTTATAGCAATTCAATCGTATTCAATTTGAAACACGGATATATTCACACTTCTAGCAAATGCATGTTTTATCCGCTTTTGGTTGCAACTGAGTACATGAGATGACTGTGCTGACCTTTCTTGGTATGCATGTTTTAAAAGGAAAGATCTGATATTTTATTTATAAATGGAACTTACAACATTTACTACCACATATGATCTCTGTAACAAGAACTACTTACGTGGTTGTATTCTTAAAAAAGAAAATGTATACGTTTTTTTCTAGATTTGTGTTTGTTATTGCCAGAAATTGTTTGTTTGGTATTTATTTTAGTTATTCCTTTTTTAATTGATTATTCAGCTACCTACGAAAAGAATTTTAATTAATTACTTAAATAAATGTTGGGTTAAAAGGATTAGTCAAAGGTTGTTTATTTGAAACTATTTTTGTTTAACTAAATATCTCAAAGTGAAAAGCAGATAACTAAAATATATCGCTATATAATTTACCACTTGTTAGGTAAAAACTGTACCTACTTATACTCTCACTTTCAAAACTTAGAAATTAAAGACAAATAAAATGCGACACTTGATTTATTAGGCACATAAAATTTTTACTTTCAAAGGTAAAAATTGAATTGGCAACGTCATACAATAAAACTAAAATGTTATTCGATCTTCAGCTTTCAAAATATTACGAGTATTGAATAATTTTCAACTTGACCGTGTGATTACTATATCTAAAATTCCTGTCGTCAAAAAATTCTTTTCACAACAGCGCCATCTATAATTTGTTCAAAAAAAATTCTTTTTTTTTTTCTATGCGAATTATTCTGCATAACATGTATTTTATAATATTCTTTGAAGTTCTTTATTTGTGGCATAATTCGTTTTTCTTTAGTTTAATTGGTATTTTGCACCTTTCTGAAAAAAAAAGAACTATCACTAAAAGAGTTATTATTGAAACTAGGATTGTCTAACCAAAAAATCTCGCACTAAAAAAGCAAATAAGTAAAAAATAACAAATATCACATCATTAATAGCGCACTTCCGTATTTTTTTTTGACGTTTCGAAAAACGATCTGTTTTCGTTCTCCAAAATTGCAATTGTTCATAAATCCAATAATTTATTTCCTAGAAATTTTTTTAATGATGATATTAAAGAATTTAAGTTTTTCGATAAACTAAGAATAATCTGATTTGTTTCATGACTAATAATGCATTTTTCTCTATTTTCAAAATTATGTGTAAGATTACTTTGAAAACATGAATGATAAATCAATCTTAATATCTACTAGTAAATTGTTTAGAGGCCATAATACACCTAGAATTATTACTTTTTGAAGAAAATACAAGTTATTACTATCTGTTTTTAATAATTTTATAAATATTTACTTATTTTGGGCGATTTTTTTTACTCGCGAACGCTCCGTGTTTGTCCTAGAAAAATTACTAACAGATTTTTCTGTCGTCAATTTATCGATCTTTTGAAGGTAAAAATACGCATTAACCTGCAGATTTGTACAAATCAAAACACCCAAAGATAAATTGTTCAAATTATTGAACACTTAATCTTTCTGTGTATAGGTATTATTATTTAATATTTTGGCTCAAAATAGTTATTATTATTTTAAACATTATTTTTATTATTATTTTATTATTATTTTTAAAATCTTTATTATTCCAACAGGAAAACCCAATTACAGGAATAAGTAAATTAAAAAAAAGTTTAAAAAAAATATTACTCATTGAAATACTAAATCTAAAGATTATATAACTATGAACATTTAAGAACTCATCACAAGTGACGCACAAAACTACAGATTATATTCATACTATCACTTAATATGTCGCAACTATTTCCAATTTTATTATATAGTCCACACATCAAATTAATTGGAGATTTTGTTAGGATATTTGTCCTGGGCGTATCACAATAAAACAATGCTTGCTGACGGGAATTGCCTCGCGAAATTCGGAACTTTATTTTGGACAACAAGATGGAACAGTCAATTTTGTTGTTTAATAGATTGTACAAAAAACGAATTAAAGATATATCACGACGTACTTGTAGTGCTTCCATATTAAAGCGATTCAAGAGTTCAACATGGTTAATGCCTATAGGTGGATAGAAGCCATCTTGTCGATAAGCTACAAATTTTAAGAACCTTCGCTGAACTGATTCCAACCTTTGACTGTGCACACCATAAATGGGATACTATATTACTGACCCGTATTCTATTTTCGATCTAACGAGGGAACAAAATAAGGTTTTAAAAGTGTGTTCGTCAGAAAAGTCTCTACAATTTCGATATATAAATCCATAAGTACGGAATGCACTAGACACAATATTATTGATATGTTCAACGAAAGTCAATTTGTTGTCAAAAGTTATTCCTAAATCCTTAAAGCTTTCAACCCGATCAATAGTGTAATCAATAAAGCAGTAATCATGAGCGATAAAATTCATTTTACGGGTGAAGGACATTGACTTGCATTTGGAGATGTTAAGAGACAATTTATTTAAATCACACCATAATGATATATTGTTTAAGTCCATCTGAAGCCTTTCACAATCCAAAGGAGAATTTATCGATGAATAAAGTTTAAAATCATCTGCAAATTGCAATTTTTCACATGATACCACGTCTGACAGATCGTTGATAAAAAGTAGAAACAAAAGTGGCCCTAAATTCGAGCCTTGAGGGACACCCGAAGTGGGAGAAAATGGACGAGAAGTAAAATTTTGATATCTATCCATGAAGCGTCTATCTTCTAAATATGATTTTAAGAGCGATACCAATGAATCCGAAAAACTGAACAAACGCAGTTTAGCTAATAAAATATTATGATTTATTTGGTCGAAAGCCTTTTGAAAATCTGTAAATATGACGTCAACCTGTCCTCCAGCGTCTAAGGTATCTGATAAATATTGGGAAAAAATAGAAAGGTTTGTCATTGTAGATCTCCCTTGCATAAATCCATGTTGATGTACAGAAATCAATTGTTTAGTGAAATAGTAAATTTCACTGTATAACGTGGATTCAAAAATCTTAGAAAAATTACACAGCAAGGAGATAGCTCTATAGTTTTTTACATCATTATGTTTACCCTTTTTAAATATAGGACATACATATGCACTTTTCCAAGTTGATGGAAACGTGGAATGTTTAAGTATACAATTAAATAAAATACATAAGGGCTCAACAAATGCATATGCACAATCCCTCAAGATAAAACTTGGAATACCATCTACTCCCATAGTGAAGGAATCTTTCAATCTTTTAAGACTTTGCAGGACATCTTCTTCCCTAACACATGATATGATAAGAGGGACGCGTTCATTTCCACTCGCTGCAAATTCGATAGGATTTATGGGGTTGGATTGAATAAAGACACTATTGAAATAATCTCCAAAGGCTTTTAAAATATCAGAGAGACTAGAAAACTCATTGTTTTCATAAACCATGACAGTTGGTATACGTGGCGATCTCTTGTTTCTGTATAAAATTCCAAAACTTTTTGGGGTTATTACCTAAGGATTTTTCAGTATTATTTATGAAGGCTTTATAAGCTTCATCGATAAGTCGTTTACAGTTCGATCGCTGATATTTAAAGTTGTTATAAAGATCCATGGTTCTCAACTTCCTGTACCTAGCATGAGCATTGGCCTTTGCACGAATAGACTGAATAACCTCTCCCGTAAACCATGGTGGATATTGATAACGGCGGATGTAAGACATTGATGAATACTTAGGGACGGTCAAATCAGAACAAACTATATAATTTCTCATAAAATTTGAATGACATGGTTTCCACATCATCGACTTCTGTAAGAAATGACCAATCAGTCTGAATAAGGAGATCGTACAACAGTGGATAATTTGCTTTTTAAAGTTGTAAGCTGCACTTGAATATGCACTAGAGAAGGGTATATACATTTGTACATAAATTATTGCAGGTTTTGTTTCTAATCTTAATAATAAACTTAGTGACTCAGGAATACTTGAAAAAGATAAACGAGGCGGACCAGCGGTAAAATATAGCCACCTTGACTCAAACTTTACCAATTCTTCATCCAATTAAAACGACTGGAGGGCAAAGTAGCAAATATTAAAGCTGGTAATTTAAACAATGCTCCACTAAAGATAACAAAGAAAACATTCGATGATCTTACTTCGCTATGTAAAGGAGATACTCCTGTTATAAGGCTACCCGAATTCAAAAACTTTCACTACAATGTGCCTCACGAAAATTAGTTTGTATTTGTAAAACTGCAATTTTGTTTTGCTTTAATTAGTGTGTATTATATTTTTAAGTTGTCTGGTTTATACTTATGCTATTTAGTTAAAATACATCACCTTATTAATTCAAAGTGTTTTATTGCCAACTGTCCTATCTGTAGGAAGTCGAAAAAAAATCACACAAACTGACGTAAGAGATAAGTTTTTCAAAAATATGGAAAACTAAAAACTATTTCAACAACTGTCACGCAAAGTTAGTTTACTTGAAAAACGTACTTTACCGTATATTAAAATCAGAAATTCAAATTAAACATTTTTTCGGTATTTCCGAAAAACATAACGTCCATTTTCGTTTTTTCGCTCTACTGCAAAATTTATAGAATGTTTTTTACGACACTATGTGTGGAAGGCGACGATATGTAGGTACTTACTGAGAATGGTTTTCTTAGAGTTCATTTCACAACACAGAATAATAGATACAAGTGTTTAAAATGACTTTTGTTTCTTGCAAGAAGCGTTTACCGTGCAAACGTCTTGTAGCCAGAGAGTTTTGCCTAGATTTGCCGTAAATTAACATGCGGTGGTTATGGGTACTATAAATTGTTCCATTTTTGTTTATGTACACTCACAAACATCAAAGAAAAACTAGACAAAAATGAATCGCACTAGCTGTATGCACCATTATGACTAATATTACTTTTAGGTTATCACCAGCAGCCTGACACTGCAATGTTGTCGAACATTACAGTACGTTACAGTTTTAACGAGTTTCGCGGAAGCTTCAATTGTTTACTTCATTAATACTAATCCAAAAATCAAATTATGAACAAATTACGTTGCAGGCGCTTTTACTTAACCTTAATTATACCTTAGTTTGTAATTTCGTAACATAGTTTTGCATATTATTGCAGTTGTATTTTTATTTTTGAAATGTAGTTGTGGACAAACTATTCGTTTTAGACATTTTTTTCATAAGAGCTTTTTATTGCGTTTAGTCAGATATATAAGCCCTTAAAATTACGGCACTCATAATCCGAACACCCTGTATAACACTGACCTAAACAGATACCTAAATCAGGTTTTCACTATATCAGACCAGACTAAAACCATATTTTATGTGGGATGAGAAATCCAAAGAGTAGAAAAGATTAATTCTTTATATTTTAAGTAGTGAGGTAATATCGGCTGAATATATAGAAAGTTGTTTTAAAATTCAATACATTTGAATTTGCAAATTTTTTCCCTTTGTTGAATATTCCAAGAAAATTCTTTTTGAAATTTTTTGGAAATTTCAAGAACATTTTTTATTTTACTTAAATATTTTAATTAAATATTTTAAATGTTGCATATATTTAAGATTACAAATTTTTGGCCAAACGATGTGAACATTTCTCTTTGTTGAATATTATGTAACGTTTTTAAATAAAATTGAAAAAACATATAAAAAAATTTGACTAACTCAAAAAGTTTTATCACTGTTCACTATATTTGTGACATATTCTTACACTTACAATAAATTCACCAATTTATTGTTAAATCTAAAGCTATCAAATCTAAAATCGTATGCCAGATGAACATACCTGCAATAACAATCCTGTTTTTCAAATATTTATAATAAAAAGTGACCACCAAAATTGTGGAATGTAACTAAAACTGGTACAGTGAATAAATATTAAGTTATTAAATCAGCAAATTAGAACCAGTTCTACTGCCTTCTATTTATTGGCCAATTTGTTGATCAACAGATTTAGTAAAATAATAATAGTTCTCATTCCTTTGTCAAATTTCCGTAGATGTAGATACATTGTATATCTTCCATTTTCAGCAAATCATCAAGTGGCTCAAGAATAATTTTAGAGACTTTTGCTTCCAATATGTAGAAAATTTCGAAATTCTCACTGAGAAATATTTGTTAAACGTTACTAAAATTAAAGTCGTGAACTTTACCTACAGATCATCAGAATAACAAATAAAACCTCTAAATTTACACCAAAACATTTTTTTATATTCCACATCTTGGTTGCTAGAGGCAGAACCAGTTTAAGTCAGTTAAAAAATTGATTAATTTATGTATAAATGCGGATTCACTGTCCACCATCCGGTCCATGTCATTTTTGTAATTTGTATATAAAAACAGGTTAATATTCAATGTGCGCCTAAAGAATAACTTACGCCCCCTTCTAGTACAGTGCACTATGGGTCGTGTACGGCAAAATTATCTCAAAGAATGACAAAAATTAAAATAATATTTGTTTATATATTTTCTAATGGTCGATAGTTACTTCGTATACATATTTATGTAAAGCTGTTTATAGGCCATGTAACTGCGTTATTTTTCTTCACTCCTTTCTGTTTCTCGCATTTCCAGTCCGTTACATTTTTTCTCTCTTAAATCTATTGTCACTGCCTCTCTCCATCGCTTCTTCGTTCTACTTATTTTCTTCTTGTAGCTACTACTACTATTTTTTTTTACTGTTTCTTCATACCCCTTTCATTCCAGATGCCCTAACCACTACGCTCTTCTGAATTTTACTTCATCGTATGGTGGGGTGTACATTCCATATATTTCGTCATTATTTCTTCTTACATCCCCCTAGGATTATTCTTAAGATCTTCCTTTCCCACCTCAACAGGTTTTTCTCTTGACTTCTTACTGGAGGTACAGGCTTCACTGCCATATAGATCCGTCCGCCTTAAAATTGTTTTGTAAATTTTACTTCTTTGAATAAATTTTTCGATTCCATTAAGTAGTTGACTGCACCCGAACTTTTATTTGTGTTTATTATTCTCCTACTAATTTCTTGGCTCCTCGTCACACTTAGCTATTATCAGTGCCCCCAAATATACATATTCCGGAACTTCTTCAAACTCGATCTCTTTGTGCTGTGTCCTCAATTTGAAATTTGGATCTTTCTATTCTCAAAAACTTACTGTTCTCTTGATTTATCTGCGAGCTCACTTTACTTGCTTCCTTCATAAGTTCGTTACCTTTTCTAATTCCCTATTATCTTTTTCAATTATGGCCACATCATCTCCATAGCTTACTATTTGGCGACTTTTAAAGTATATGTGTCCTTCTATGTTGAACATCTCTTATGACATTTTCTAGACCAAATTAAAACTAAGGGTTGAGAGTGGGTCTCTTTTTCTCAGTCATGTGTCAATAGTAAAACCTTCTGAACATTTACCTTTGATTCGTACTTTGCTTTTTATATTTTCATTTTCAGTAGCTTAATCAGTTTAGGCGGAATCCCAAATTGCTTTATTAATATGTACATATACTTAGTTCATTCCTTTTAACATAACCATATGCTTCATAAAGTCCATGAATAAGTGTATTGCTTTAATTCCATATTCATAATATGTAGTAGAAAATTTGGTCTGTTGTTGGTCTTCCCTTTCTAAAACCGCCTGATGCTCTTTTATTTGTAGTTCTGCTATAAGTTCTATTCTTTATATTTATTATTCTATTCTATTATTATTCTATTTTTTAACTTTGTAATTATATATAATTGTACACCCTTTATCCAGCAATGTATAGTTTCCGCAGTATGTTGCATATTCTTTTTTTTTAAATTGGCTTAATCGTAGCATATTTCCAATCATCAGGCATACATTCTCCTCTTCAAATCTTTAGTATCATTTCTTATATTCTTTGCCTTAATCCCTTCTGTTGTACCCTCAACTTTTGTTATTCTTTAAAGTTGCTATGATTATGACTATTTTTTATCTTCAAATCTATCCTCACTAGATAGTGATCTGAGTCTACGTGTACATGACTCTACGTTTTTATTACGCTTCTATAATTTTCATCTATGCAAACATGTTCAATTTAATGCTGTAGAGCTCATAAAAATCCCAAAGAAACCAATTTATACAATGTTTAACATTAAAAATGTCGAAAATCAACATAACCGCAATATATATATATATATATATATAGGGTGAGTCAGTCATAATGTCATTAATTTTAACCACGTATTCGGGAGGCCTAATAAAGGCAGAAAATCGAAAAAAAAAATTTTTTACTCGACCTTTAAAAAAATAAATCACCCTATAAAAATCAGTAACACGACGCTCCTGGTAGGCTACGAACTTTCTGATGGCGCACCAGACGAAATTCTAATGCCACAGACTTGCCGTATTAACCATGGATGCCACATTTATATACATAATATCGTCTAACACATCAGCGTGTTATTTATTCAAATTTACCTCCATTTAGCACTCTGCATTTCCATTTCTTCCCTCAAATTTGTAGATCATGCCACACATTTGGAGGGGATGGAGAGAATACAAACAGTAAGCAGTAGTTTGTTTATTTCGGTCTAACCTCACGTATTTGGCGTAAATTCACAACGCATAATTTTACAAATTCCGATTATGTGAAAATGGTAGTGTTATACGGAGAATGTTTACGAAATGCGACTGAATTTTATTAATAAAGTGCTATGGACGGATAAATGCAGTTTTACTTGAAATGTGGGCTGTAAACAGGTTAGTATCATACTACTTAAAAACAATACATTTCTAGGCTAGATGTACGTAACTACAAATTGTACATTTGGTTATGTGTGCGGTTAATTGTACTTACGGAGTAATACTAAAAATTCATATTTATTTGTAAAACGTAGTGAAAACGTAATATCAAAATTATTAAACTGTAATAACCTAGCATTCGAAAACATTTATTTATTATCTACATTTGTTTTTATTAACAAATAAATCAATATTTAAGGAAAATTCATTCATGTATCTAGATTTAAAAAAATAGTTTTACTCCTTGTCGTTAAATAACAGTACAAAAACTAGGTAACTAGGTTATTGACCTAATAATACGGTAGGTCAAGGTCAAGATTAACTCTCGATAACTTAGATTAGCGGCGTGCCATTTCGGTCTTGGACAGTTTTCTGTCGACAACACGATGATCTATTATTAAGTACTTAGTATTTAAACACGAAACACTTTCAGCTTCTCAATAATTTACCCATTGTGTATATGTTTTTTATTTAATGTACTTCAAGTGTTTATTACACAGTTTATTATTAGACACGTTGGAGTTTTGTTGCAGTCATAACAGCTACATTTGCTCAAAGAAAAATCGACACGCAAGTGTACGGGTATCGTTTGATTTGGCCGTATTTTCTACGGGAAAACCTGAGTGGACCGCGTTACTTGCAATTTTTAATAGAATTATTTGATTATTATTATTTGATTTTATTGGGTATTAACATTTTAAATTATTATTGGCTGAAGTTGAACTGAGCAAGAAAAATGATATTCTAAAATAGGCAGTACAACCGTTTATTTGTGATGTCTAAAACCTAGGTGGATAGGTACTATATAGAAAAACATTACAACTTGACAACATTGCATCAGGTCGATATCGAATTGAACTGTGAGCTGTAACCGACCAAGGCTGTGCCGGTCAGTGACAGTCTGAAAAGAGGGTTTAAATAATGATTTAAAAATATTTTTTTCGGCGTAAATATGCATTTAATTTTTTTTTAATCACGTATTCGCATTATACTCATTATTCCCTATCTCCTCTCAAAATTAATGACATTATGACTGACTCACCCTGTATAAATTTGTAAGTTGAAGTTGTCTTTCGCAGAAGACGAACTAATTGGTAGAAATAGAAGACATTTCAAATAGTTTATTTAAAAGGTGATTGATCTAAATTTAGAAAACGATATATTTTTATCGAATTACGTAGAGACATCCCGTAAACATGTAGACATCACATTAATACAATCCATTAAAAAAAAGAATGATTTATCATATTTAAGCTGCAGTTATTTTTATATGAACAGTAGACAGGTTTGACTATAAACTTCCACAAATTACAAAAATGGCTTTTGATGACAATTTCCAATAATTTGGTGGCGGTACAATCGTTTGCAATAATAATGACATTCTCTTAAAACAGTTTTTGAACTTCTGGAAGTTCTGAATAGAAATTTCATTAAATCTCTCTTGGTAAGTGAAACAACTAATAACAAATGTTAAAAATTTAAAGCAGATTTCAATATGAATACGTCAGAAGTTCAAAATAAATTGCAAAATTTATTTTAGTGAGTGTCATTAATATTGCAAACGATAGTACATTTTGATTTTCTTGCCACATTGACGAAACAGGTAGTGAACATTATCGGTCAGTGGTCGCGCGGTTTAAGGCGTTAGTACTTGAATCGAGGTGACTAGACGTAGTTGGTTCGACCCCCGCAGCCGGTAGACCGTATATAAGCTATATTCGTGGAGAGGATTGGCACCCTCTCTGTGGGTATGGTAGGGTGGAATAATGTTAGCTTGGGTCAATGTGAGAGATTGATGCCGGTTGATATTTGACCACCCCCCTAATTAATAAGGTTTTCCAGGTTTTCCTCATTCCTGCACTGAATAGTGGTTAGGGCCTACCAACGTAAGTCGTTCCTGGGCGCAAATGCGGCCTGCTTAATAATTATATGCCGCCCCCTCGCCCGCACAAGTCTCCAACTTCTGGGCTAATCCCTGTGATTAGAATGAGGGGTAGAGATATTATTATTATTATTATAAAAAAATGAATTTTGTATTTAATTAATGAAATTGAAAAATAAACGTATATATTTAAAAATGTTTAGTTTGTGAATATAAAGTGCTTCTTCGATTGTATACTTCTAATTACCAAATTCTACCAGCATGTGTCAATAAACGTAACGTTGTAGATTTTTTTTTAACGAAAAAGCCCTGTCTGCTCCATAGTGGCCGCCCATGAGCATATTCGAGATGGATTTACTGAAATTAAGAGCACGGTAAACGCTCTCCGTTTTTGACTAATTCAATCTGTATTCTGCATCATATATGCCGGTCTTCGTAAATGGAATGAGTCGGTGGAAAGGCGGTTATTGGTCGATATTGGTGTTTGATGGTATCCTGTGAGCAGCCTTGGAGACAGGCGAGCCGCACCAAGGCTAACCGGAAGCGTAACGCCAATCCTCCGGTACCAGGGCGCTTTCACAATAAGCATTTACTAAACAGCGTAATGATAAGGTTTAGAACAAAATTCATAAGTTTTATACGGAGTGATTTGTTAAAAAACGCCGAGATAGGTCGATTTTGTTCTCGGGAGGGGCATCTTTTAAGTTGATTCAGTTGTATATAGTGTAATCCAGAAAAGCTGGACGGCCGATAAATTTGTTTTTTATTATGGAACACCCTTTATATTTTTTCAGAGTCGGATAAAGCTTTACATTACGAATACAGTGATGTAGGGTTTAATGGGTCCATCTCAAATAACAAGCGATATATTGCGAGAAAACGACATTTATTTAAAAAAAAATACTCCCTTATTTCAGGAAGGAAAGTAGTACTTTTCCTACCGAGGGAGGAAAATACTTTGGCTCCCTCTAGAGGCAAACAAGTAGAAATTTCAAATAGCTGTAAGAGTAGTGTATAGACTTCTTTTATTGATACACAAACTTCCTAAAAATGTACCTATATATAATAATGTTTTTCTCTCAAACAGATTTTTTATTACTTATTTATATTTATAAAAATTGAAAACTGTTTAAATTGAGGTTTAAATTAACATCAATAACTAAGTATTGTTAAAATGTATGGAACAATTAGTTAAATTACTGATGCAAATTCCCCCTGAAGAAATATTGGCTCTGCTGCTGCAGATGAGTTGCTGTTTGTTATTTTCCAAATTCATGGTCTTTGATGATATACTTGTGGTAGAAACACAATTTTCAAAAATAAGACGTTTTTTGGTACTTTCTCCCGTAATTATTAGGTCAGCCTCACATTTTTTTAAAATACAATCATCTAAGTACTCTTCTGCTACTGCGTTTGTTCGCCATCCCCCATGTCTTTTTAGAGTGAGAATATCACTTCCAGCATTGACTAATAATGCAGCTGTATTACGGCGCAAACTGTGTCCAGTATAACCTTCCGAATCATCCAAATTTAAAAATATTGCTATTCTGTATAAAGTTTTGGCAATTGTGTTTCTGCCAATTACCTGGTTTGTACATTTTACTTCAGCATAAGTTACAAAAAATCTAGAACGACATGTTTTAGTGGACCTACAGTCCATATATTTTCTATACATATTCAAGACAGATACTCCACTTACAATCTCATTTGTTATTGTAAATGAATTAGTTTTTGAGTCAGGTATTTGCACCACCAAAATATTGCCTTTATCATTGATATCCTCAAGTACCATATTAACTGATTTCATCGCTACGGCATGCCCCAGAAATTCCAAATAGAAAGCACGACCTGAAAAAGGAAAAATGCACTTATGACAACAGCCTAAAATGTTACTTAATTGTCATTTTTCATATACTTTCTAATAAAAAATACTGCGTTACGTTTTTATTTATTATTCAACAATAACGATCAATCTTACCTTCATATATAAATAAGTTTCATCTGGAGCCTCTGCAATAAACTTGTTGATATTCTCCTTGATATCCTCCCTTGAAAAAGTATTGGCTTTCTTGGCTTTATATCCAGCAGATTTCCTTTTAAAAAAGCTACTAATTTAGGAAACTTAATATCGATATTGTCTTTAACTTGTAGTGTAGATCACAACATGCTGTATTTGCTCCATAATGTTGAGTGCTTCAAATCGGCGCATTTTTTGGAAAAGTAAAATAGGACCACTTCTTCACATATTTTTCTTATTTGCCTGGACTCCATCCAACATTTAAATACCTGATACCCTTTTTCATATTTTTCACGAGACTTTAACGGTAATAGATTTAACGAAACTACGTTTGCTTCTTCCAGAATATCTTGAGGAACTTCATCTTCACATTCGGAATACATTATAAACTTTTGGGAAATTTGTTTATTTTGTAAAAAATAAGCAATCTTCCATGCACTTTGATTTTTAACAATATTTACTTATACCGATGTAAAACACTGTGAATGGTCGTATAAAAAAAATCATATGTACGTATTACACAGGAGCTAAGTGTCATTTCCTCCCATGGATCAAACTATCCGCGGAAGGAAATTATGCACTTTGCTCCCTTCTAATACAAATAGCTATTAACGTCATTTTTCATTAAAAAAATTGTACTTGGGTACGAAACAAACGCAAATAATAATTAACAGAATTTAACATAAATTTTCAAATTTTCCTCCACCAACAATTAGGCACTAGCCCGCGCGAGTGTAAACACTTTGCACAGTACGCTCAATAATTTCTGGGTTGATTCTTTCTATTTCAGCACGAATTCTCAGTTGTAAGTCTGCTAAATTGTTTGGTCGATTGAAGTATACCCTAGATTTTAAATAACCCCATAGACAAAAAGCCAGAGGAGTCAAGTCGGGGAAACGCGGATGCCACTCAAGGGATCATCTCCGCCCTATCCTTCTTTCAGGAAATGTATCAAGATATTGCCGAACTTCTAAGCCAAAGTGAGGTGGAGTTTCATCTTGTTGAAACCAAATATGGGGTATATCACCGTCTGCAGCGTTGGGACAAGAACTGCTACCGGCACCAACTGAAAACGCAGAAAATCTAAATATCTAGCAGCAGTAAGGTTTTCTTCAAAAGAGTAAGGACCTAAAAATCACCTTTCTATGATGCCCACCCATACATTTAATTTGTCTTTAACGTCTTGCGTCTAATGGGGATTGTCAGTTGACTAATATCTACAATTATGGAGATGTACTGAGCCATTTAAACAGAATGTGGGCTCATCAGAAAAAATTATGTTTATAAAGTTTGGATTTTCATCACATCGTAACATAAATTTTTCACAAAAGGGCAACCGGCAGTCTGGGTCATCCTCATTTAATTCGTGTATCAGCTGGACTTTATATCCATGATACTTTTCTGTATGAAGCAACTTTACAACAATGATTGGTCTAAATTGTTGTTTAGGACTAGTTGCCGTGTTAACTGATGGGGATTTTCTTCAATTTCCAGCAATACATTTAACTTGGTTTCTTCAGCGGTTTGAGGTCTACCTTGTCGTGTCCTATTTCTTACACACCCAGTCTCTCTCTAACTTGGCGACCAATTTACTCACCGTAGATCGTGCTATTGATGGTCTGTCAGCTTGTGTTTGATTAAACACATACTTCCGAATCAGTTAACTTATCACCATATCCAACCATCATTAAGATCTCTATTCTTTCACGTTTAGTTAAATGTACCAAGCTCCAAAAAAATCAGTGAAAAATTTGCGAAGTTTAATAAAGTACTAATTTGTGAAAATGTCACGCTACAACACTGGTGTTTTTGTTTCTAAGCAACGGCCAAATAACGAAATTTAATAATTATTATCTGTGACCCAAGTGCCAACAAAAAGAACCCTAATTCTGATTGCTAAACTTGCCAATTTTTTTGTTTTTTTTTTTTTCGTTAATTATTTGCATTTGTTTCGCAATATCTCACTTGTTATTTGAGATACATTTAACCCTATATCACTGTATTCGTAAGAAAAAGCTTTATCCGAAAATAAAAAAAATATTTATTGGCCGTCCCGCATTTCTGGGCCCCTCCCGAAAACAAAATCGACCTGTTTCGTTAAAAATCACTCAATATAAAAGTTATGAATTTTGTTATAAACTTTTTCATTACGCTGTATAATATATACAAAAATTTAGACTTTTTTATATTACACGAACACTAATCTATGTTTTCAAAGAAGTGACCTGAAAATTGCTCTGATTTTGGTGCCCTGAATCCAAATCCTCAGAATTGCTCCAACACGTCAGGTTTTCAAGATATTTTAACCTAAAAGAGCAAAAAACGCTCTTCTTCTCTATACTAGAGAGTAGAGCTTATTCTATTCCAAAAGATAAAATTCCGTGACAAACATAAAAATTGCATCTTAAAGTATCAGCTTTCCTCTCTAACATTAAATTGAGTAATTAAAATGTCAATGAACGATATCTTGATGAGGAAAAAAGATATTCGAGCAAGCTCAATGTGATTTTGAAGAAGAATACTAGTATTTTAAGATGCAATCCTGATTTTCCAGAAGAAATTCTACCTTTTGCTGTAAAATAACCTCTTATATAGCAAAAAAACAGCGTTTTTTTTTTCAGTTTTAGGTTAGAATATCACGAAAACCTGACGTGTTGGAGCAATTCTGAGGATTTGGATTGAGGGCACCAAAATCCTATAAACATGATTTAGTACTCGTCTTATAAAATTATGTAAACCTGTAATAATAATATATTATACAAAATTGTAGACGCCCTAATCTAAAAGTGAGGAATAGTTCGGGAGACTAAAATATGAGTGTAAGTGATGCGATTGGAATGTGTAGTTCCTTATCAGCAGTATCCGTGAGAATCCAATCACCCCCTAACTTTGCCCATGAAGTGATGATTCGGTCATGAGATACATCAGCATCATTTCGTTAACGATCTAAAAGCGTTATTAGGCATATTTGTGTTCCGACAGCGAACAGTTCCAGAACGGTTTAAAATAGGCCAATAAGTATATTTTTAACAAGTTTTAATTTGATTTCTCTCAAATGTGAAGTGATTGACTATCTCGGAACGCGATGTCTTATTAAAACTAATATAGTGTACCAAAAGTAAATTGTCATTCACGCCTGCAACAATGTCACAGCGCAGAACTGTAAAGATAAATTTAGGGTGGTGGGGGCGTGGTACTGGATGTTACGTTGGTCTGAGAACAATACCTAAAATGACCATTTAATATGTTCATTTGATTTTACTTGTTGCTTCAAGTTTTTGATTAGGGGGCCATAGATGTCATATAATATAAAGAACGCCAAATGAGGTCAACCTATGAAGAAAACGCGAGTCTGATAATAATAGTGCAGTAACTTAGCTTTTATGAGTTGGTTGCACTAACAGGGTTAATTCACACTAATGGACGGGAATTTCAAAATATGAAAATTATAGGTACGTCAATTTGCAGAAACATATGATTTCTTTGGTTTAATTACAAACATTCCGTTTTGGTTTCAATTGTATGCTGCATTAAAATGCAGTATAACCAATACGTTTCGTTAAGTTTTCCTGAAATGGCTACTTTCTAAGCTTCTCCATAGTCTTACTATTTTTGAGTGCCTAATGTAAAGGCTACTGACGTTCTATATATTTTATGTTTCTATGGGGGCATTCTCATCATCAAATCTCCTTCTTTGAACACGTTATGTAAAATGTATTTATTTTTATAGATTACAATTTATATTTGGCAGATTTTGTTTACAGAATTGTTAATGTAGTAAATGTTTGTGGATATATTTCTTCAAATTATTAACTTTCAAATAAAATTTTATTAATAAAGAGGTATATGATTTTGCAATAATAATAACACTCTCTCAAAACACTTTTTGAACTTCTGAGTAGAAATTTCAATAAATCTCTATTGGTGAGTGGAACAACTGAGAACTAATGTTAAAAGTTGAAAGTAGATTTCATTAAGAATACATCAGTAGTTCAAAATAAATCGGAAAATTCATTTTAAAAAGTGCCATTATTATTGCAAACGATTGTACAGTGTGTCCAATTTTCGTGGTAATCGCATGGTTTATCCTATTTCCAACGGAGATAGGGACTTGCAAGTTTCACATTCCTGATCTACTTTTTTGAGAAAAGAAGGATGGCGCAAACAGAATGTCCGTATCTTCTTTTGTTTCTGAGATACAGGGTGAAATTGAAAATTTACCATTTTACGGCACATCCAGTATCTTGCTTATCCTGCAACATATCAACAATCTTAAAATGGCTCCTTATAGAACTTTTTACGTAGAATCCATTGGCGTACTTAGTTTATTTGTCAGGGTGCTAGTTTTTGAGAAAAATAGGTAACTTAGGTTTTTTTAAATGGAACGCCCTGTATATTTTTACACCGTTCGATTCAGCTCGATTTACTCTTTTCAAAAAATATAAGATAGTATGTAGTTATTTTTAATGCTTTGCCATAATCTGCAATTAAACTTTTATCTTGTTGATCAGCTCTATTGACCCTTAGTAGGCTATGGCAGCTAAACAAACTATTCTAC
Source organism: Monochamus saltuarius (assembly GCA_025584915.1). Lineage (NCBI taxonomy): Eukaryota > Metazoa > Arthropoda > Insecta > Coleoptera > Cerambycidae > Monochamus > Monochamus saltuarius. Next base: position 51,779,021 of record CM046725.1, on the reverse strand, counting down.
TAGTACCTGTCAAATTTATTGTGTTTATCCAGTACAAACGTAAAGCTTTTCACAAATTTCTCTTGATCAATAATACAAGTATGGCAGTAAACCAACGTTTTGAATATTATGAAAAGTATGATATGCTTCGTTGTTTCTTTGAACGTCAAGAAAATGCCGATGATGCATCTGAACTTTATTTTAATAGGTATTTATTACTAAATTTCTACTAAACTTACTTAGTAACTTACATTAAAATTTTTGTAGATATCCAGAGCGCAGGCAACCAAATAAAGTGATATTTTTTAAAATGAAGTCAAATTTGTTAAATTATGGTTCCTTTTGTAAACCCAGACCTAAAATGTATAACAAGGAAAATAATGAAGTTGACAATATCAATGTATTGGCTATCGTAGAGGCAGCTCCCAAAACTTCTTGTAGAGAAATACAAGAGCATGTAGGTGTGACAAAGTCCGGGTACAAACAATATTACATAAAAATAAATTCAAGCCTTATAAATCAAAAATAGTGCATCGTTTACGCTCCGGTGATGCAGAGTGACGCATGAATTTTTGTAGATGGTATCTGGAAAATATTCAGAATGACATAAACTTTTGCAGAAAAATCATTTGGTCTGACGAGTCGTATATTAGCAGTGCTGGTATTTTCAATAGACACAATACTAGGCACTGGTCTCAAACAAACGAATTTATTACATTCACCCGTGAACAGCAAGGCAGATTTGGCTTCAGTGTATCTTGCTTTATACTTGGGGGCAGAATAAAATACGAAATTTTCGAAGAAAGACTGTCTGCCGCCCGATATTTACAAATTTTAAGAAATAATTTGCCAGATTTGTTGGATGAGATCCCCTTGGGACATTTGCCTGAAATATACTTTTAGCAGGATGGGGCTCCAGCTCACAATTCTCACAATGTGACTCAATATTTAAACGACAATTTCCCGGATCACTGGACTGGTACCAGATGACCCGCAAACTGGCCTCCTAGATCACCTGACCTATCTGTGCTCGATTTTTTTCTTTGGGGTTTTATAAAAATAAAATTTATAGTGTGCGTCACGAGACTAAAAATGATCTTAGAGTTGCAACCCAACAGGCATTTACAGAATTGCAAGAGCCGCCTATTATCATTATAAATGCCTTCAATATTATAAGAAAAAGATGTGAAATGTGTATTACGAAAAATGGAAATGTGTTTGAACAGTATTTAAAACATAATGTTAATTAGAGTAGCAAAAAATTATTTAGTTAATTTGTTATTTGTTTATTTTATTATTTGTTAGGTAGTTAGTTATTTGTTCTCTTATTTATTTATTCTCTTTATCCTTTTGTTATATCCTTAGCCAATATAAGAAATACAAGTTCATCTGTGGTTTACTTAAACCTACCAGTAAAAAATAATAATAAAAATATTATTATTATAATTAAAATCATCTATTGAATACATCATGAAATAAGCTACAGCCTGAAACTAGATCTCAACAAGAGATCACAGAAATTTACACCAACATGAATATTATTATTATTTTGTTATTTGTTAGTTGAATATACCGGTTTGTTTATTTATTTGCATATTCTTTTACTTTAAAAACTGTTTACCTTATTTATTTACTTACTACATTTCATATCCTGTGCCTTCATATAATATTGAATTGATATTGAATTTCAGACAGCATCTATAAACTATTTTTTGAAAATTACATTTTTGTAAAAATGTTTGTGTTATGGTTAGTTTACCTCGATAATATCAAAATCGACTTTAATTGCAGATTATGGCGAAAGCATTAAAAATAACTACATACTATGTTATATTTTTGAAAAGAGTAAATCGAGCTGAATCGAACGGTGTAAAAATATACAGGGCGTTCCATTTAAAAAACCTGAGGTACCTATTTTTCTCAAAAACTGGCACTCTGACAAATAAGCTAAGTACGCTAATGGATTCTACGTAAAAGTTCTATAAGGAGCCATTTTCAGATTGTTGATATGTTGCAGGATAAGCAAGATACGAGATGTGCCGCAAAATGGTAAATTTTCAATTTCACCCTGTATCTCAGAAACAAAAGAAGATACGGACATTCTGTTTGCGCCATACTTCTTTTCTCAAAAAAGTAGATCAGGAATGTGAAACTTGCAAGTCCCTATCTCCGTTGGAAATAGGAGAAACCATGCGATTACGACGAATATTGGACACTGTACATTTTACGTTCTGGATGACTATGTAGAATTTTAAATGCCTTCTACTTTTAGTTTGCCATAAAGTATTTTAAAAACCAACATCCAGTTTGTCTTGGTTATAAATATTTTGAATGTAGAATATTTCCCAAATAAATTAATAACTAATTTGGTGGAAAACAATTCTTGTCGATTCCAGCATTAAAAAATGTATTAAAATATAATTAAATCAGCTTATGTGGCTAATAAATTTTTTATTATGATTAAATTTGCATTAATGTGTCTTATGTTATGTTATGTGTGCCTGAACCAGTTTATTGTTCAACCTTTAGAACTGATATAAAAATGTATCGACGTTAAATATATGATAAACTTATTTTATGCATAATTTCAGATATTTAAGATATACGACCGAAGTTATTCGTGAATGAGATGTAGCTGCAAGATAAGTTCTGTCTGTCAGATGAAAGTCTGTAAGTATAACTTTCTGTATAAACTGGTGATTTTAATTTAATTGAACATGATCCATCTACACACGCGAAAGAGATTTTTCTTCACCGTCGAATAAATTTTTTTGAGATTTGCAATTATTCTACAGTCATTTATTAGGAGATATATAGAACGAAAAACGTAATACTGAATTATTGATATATTCCATAAATTTTGACGTAAAGCAATTTGTTTCCATTGTTTATGTAATATAACAAAATTCTTGTAATGCAAAAGGTGTTCATTCTCATTCTAGAGAGAACTGGAATAAGCTAAGAAAATCTATTTTCCTGCTTAGCAATATAGCATTGTACTAAACATTGAACTACTTCAAAACGTGTTAAATTTAATTTAAAGGTAGAGTGAGTAGTGAACATTTTCCATCTAAATTACACCTATGTATATACAGGGTATCCCAACGAAAACTTGACACCCCCTATATTTAGAAAACCGAAAATATTTCAAAATTCGCCGACCAGTCGATGTTTGTTCTTGGGTGGAGCTTTTTTGACAGTTAACCCAACTCGATATGTTCAGTCTCCTTATCCCCAGCAACCCCAACTTTAACATTTCAACCACTTCTGGCACATCATTTTAAAGCCCTTTTCATTGTGAATACTACTACTAACTAACTATTTCATGGTCACATGCCAAAAACATCGACTTTTTTGTAACAGTAACTTTTTGTTATTTTAAAAAGAAATAAGGTTTGAGTTTGTATAAACTTTTTTTTGTTCCAGCTTTTTTATTTGTGAAATTTTTGTAAACTGATCGACACATCAATAAAAATAGGTAAAATCTGTCAAATCTAAACCGATTTCTAAAAACGATACATGATGATGTGCAGGTGATGTAAGTGGTCTGCTTACTTCCTGCTCGGCCTAAGCGGCTCGACTTACAGGAAGCGACCTACATTGCAGCAGGTATTTAACGTAGACCTGTCGCCCTGGGAGACGAGCCATTAAATCTGTAAATGATACGCGGAGTAGTTGTTTCCTACAGTATCATTTACAGGGCGAGAGGTCTACGTTAAGTACCTGCTGCAATGTAGGTCGCTTTCTGTAAGTCGAGCCGCTTAGGCCTATCAGGAAGTAAGCAGACCACTTACATCTCACCTGCACTCAATTCATATGTGAACATACATATGAAGAAACAGCCAGTTCAATTCGGTCATCTCACCTATGGCATACTGATGAGGGCTAACAAGCCTGAAACCGGTCTATGTATGGTGTCCAACAAGAGTTCTTCGCTGTTCACACAGATACTGCAGGAGTAATTCAATGCTGGTCGGGGCATTAGTACGCGGAGTAGTTGTAGAAAAAGCTCCCCTCAAGAATAAAAATCGACGGGTCTCGGCGAATATTGAAATATTCTAATTACAGAGGGGTCTAGTTTTCGTTGAGATACCCTGTATATAAAATGTATGTGTTTGAGTATTCAATTAATTAATTCAATTAAATGCTTTTCACGTACACCAGCCATATCACAATTTCATCTGCTTTTAAGAATCACTACAGAAATGTGTACATCCAAAGAACAGTAATTTACAAATATTCAATAACGTTTCTCTTGAAAATAAGACCGAGTAATACTAAATTTCTAGGTTGAAATATGCCTCCACTACGATCGGGAATGCATGTGACTAATTACAAAAGCTATTACGGAATGCCTTAGAGCCGTAGCAGTCTTAGAACGAACAATACAAAACGGTTCACACAGAGCCAAGCCCAAGAAAAACAAGGATAGGTTAATTAGGATCGGTTAGTTACGGCTAGACATGTGCATACCTATTAGTTCTGTGACTGGTGACGGCCTAAGCTAAGGCATAACAACCCAAAAATATAGTTGTTTGTGTAATAGTAACCTTAAAACTACTGAATTATATTTTTCTAAATTATTATTTTTATTACACTTTGAAAAAAAAACAAAAATGACGATCCATAATTTTTGTCAGAAGTATGTAGATATTGACTGACCTATCTATTTTTTCCCTAATACTCTAGATAAACCCAAGCAAGACGGGACATGATGTAAGATTAGGGTTACCAATTCTGCAATCGCTAAACGAGCATGCCACTAGGCTTACAAACTTATAAAAGTTTATTTTTATTTATTTATGTAATCAATAGGAATTTCTTGACCATATAATCAATATTATAGATTCAACATCCTGGCATAGTAGGTCATTTCAACAAAAAAAAAAACAACGAAAACTTGAATTTTACGTACGTTTCGGGTTTATTTCATAATACCCATCTTCAGAAAGTATATATATTTTTATGCTAAAAGAGTAAAACAATAAGATGTAAAAGACATTTTTTAAAAAACCAAAAAAACATAAACAACATTTTTAAACATACCTAACATCGTATAAGAAATTTAAATTTTGACAATAATTTTTCCAAAAAAAGATTATTTTAGATTTATTTATTTAAATATATAAATTTTTATTATAGTTTGTCTTGCGGTGCGAAATGAAACATCAAATATTTGAACGCGATATTAAGAATGAAAGACGAGCTCATATTTAGGAATGTCAGAAAAAATTTTCAATTTTTTAGAAAAAAAAATTTTTTTCACCGACATTTTATATTTTTTTTGTAATTTAAATAATAAAAATACATAAGCATATGCTTAAGGCGTCCATAGACATGTGAAGTTTGACAACTTCCAAATAGCAAATGTTTGTTATTTGGCAAACATCTCAGACACAAACTACATAAAAATTAACAAATGTTTTATATTTGCCAATCATAGAAAATTTCCCGACGGTTATCCTTCGGTAAATGACCACGCATCAAAGGAGTGAAATATTTGAGAAGGCCAGCATTTGTCCCAGATACACACATACGAACACGAACTGGTACGAATTTGAATCTATTATATGAAATAAGAATTAACAAATTACCTAAAAAGTTGGTATCACTGTATTTATTTACAAATTAGAACGGAATAATTATCAACTATTTCTTAATTTTTCAATCTTCAATGTTATCTCTGGTTCTGGAAAGTGGCACCATCCTCCATCTTCTTAGTGCTTTTTCATTTATTTAATTTTTAGTAACATTAAATATTATTATCTACATAGGCACAAGTAACATATAATTTGTGGGAGGGGCATAGTTCAAATTGCCACAAGAACGAAGTGCCTTCCGAAAAAAAGGTATTTAGTACAGTATTTCGATAAAAGGACAAAAATATTTTATAGGACTTTCTTACGGTCTTTCAGTTTGTTTGCGAATTTACAGAATGAAAATGATTTCAATTTGGGGGTGCTATTTTTCATTTTGGGGGTACTATTCTTTATTTAGGAGTTACTATTTTTTATTTTGGGGGTGCTATTTTTTATTTTCAGGTGCGTAGCATTCCATTGTGTCTATGCTTACTTATAAGAAAATAAGCAGCAGCTGCAGTTTCTACATCCATGTTTGCAAGCAAATGTAGTTAAATATTTGAGGTTTCCGATTTTTACAAATATTTTGGCAAATCGACCCATGTGTGTCGATGTAAGTTTGAGACTTTACGAAGAGTTGGACAAGTAGTTTGTCGATAACCAAACATTCAACATTTGTCAAACCTCACATGTCTGTGACCGCCTTTATGTTGTGCCATAAAACAACTCGAATCGAAATATTATAAAATACTAGTAGGGAACTGGTTAAAGCAGCAACATTATTAGAAATATTCTGGTATCTCTCTAATATTGTTTTTATGTGTGTAGCATTCTTTGAATTAGCGACCGTATGAAATTGGCCGAGCAGCGGTAGATGAGATTACGCACCCGGACGAGCACCAGACAGGATTTACCATGAAAAGTCGACGAACTGAGCGCTGCCCGCTGCGGCCGTCATGCACTGTATCGCACTATTAATAAACGTGCGCATGCTAATAAACATTCTTCATTTCAATGTACCAGAAAAAAACATTCATTACCAAACAAAAATGTGAAAATTAACTCTTAATTAACGACATTATTGTAATTAAAGGCGGTCGCTCGGCGGGTATCAGATTTTACACGGTGGACCAATAAACCTTCTTTGCCTGTTTGTCGAAACTCGTCTAGTTTTAAGATATACAAAACAAGACTGAGTGCACCACATAGACGCAACTAGAGGAGGCTGGGGTGGGGAGGCTGTGGCAACTCGTAATTTATACAGGGTAAACTATGACTATGTACAAAAAATTTAACCACGGGCGCAGGGCGGCCTAAAAGACAATAAACAAATTATTCCAGAATTTTTGCTCCATATTTAAAAATGGGGCAAAACCCTTTTTTCCTACGGAAAGTCGGCGCCTATGATAAGAATCGACTGAGATGGCTTAGATTCATTGATAAAGCTTACATCTGTCAACAATGTCAACTACCATGCGGTCGTCTTTTTGTAGCGTTTCTAAATGTAGAAACGACAAAAATTAACATTCTTATTAGTAATAATACCTGATAGATAAGTAACAGTTAATCCAGTTAGCTCCAGTATTTTGCATTCGTTTTTCATTATTTCGTTATAAACTGGTAAAACTACATATTCGCTCATTACAGCCACTCACTACCGATATAAGACACTTCCCGTAGGTACAATTAGATAAAATGCCTATTTATTCTAAGAAAATCGGACGAAAGGAATGGGTGGTACTATTAAGTAGGTAATAGAAAACTTTTAATGCACCCGCGGTCTTGTCCCATAACCTAGAAAGACAAACCGGAGAACTATATTGTGGGAAAATATCTGTACCCGACACATATTCCTTTATTTAATAACTATAAAGCGTTTAAAATTAAAATAAGGCATGTAGCAAAGCGACCATTTTGGGCGGCTACGATCTCAGGGGGAGGTTCGCTTTGTATTAATAAAAGCCAATAGCCGTATCAGACAGTGAAATTTAATTTCCTCAAAAATGTGTTTTCAGAGTGACTCCTAAATATTAAATAAAAACATATATAAAAGACACATACTGTGCAACAAAATAGAACTTACCTAAATATTAAAACAAGATTTGATATTACACATAAACTTATGTAGGTAATATATTTGTATCCTAAGCACTTTTAATGACTAAGTATACAAGAAAGACAAAATGTTATAATCACTTCATTTTTTGCCACTCAGGAATTCAGTAGAGATAAGGACATACTATTAGGTTTATTACTAAAATGTGGGTGGCCTAAATTAGACACCAAAGCATTAAATATTAACTAGGAGGCTTGTTAAAGTAATAAGCATCTATTTCTAAAAAAATATGCTACAGTCACTAAAAACTTCAGAAGAAGACAAAATTACAACGTAAACACAGGAATTGAATTATGATATGACAGCGATACCGACTGAGCGACTGTTGCATCACTTGCTTGTTGGTTGCCTACATTGACGGCGTTAAATAAGGATTTAAAATAATATCAAAAAAAAAAATTTCTTGGCTTTATAAATAAGTTTGGAATTTTTTTGAAGGGTGATTCCGTTAATTCTTACTTTTCCCTATCCTCTCTTAAAATATTTGTACTAAGTCATAGTTAACCCTGTATACCCGGGAGAGAGGAAACCAGTGGCGGAGGTGTAGGTATCGATCATTATTTACCAAAAAAGTATCACCCTATATAATATTACAAATAAAATCGGTCAACATATTATGCGCCATTGTATTATCCTCATTCTTTGTTTATTTACACTCATCTGTATTCCAAACCGATTTACAATAAAATTGATTTATTTGATCTAATGGACACGGTTACTTGAACATTTTAGGGAGACCATGCAAAACAATAATAAGAAGAAGCTGTCATCTTATTTAAAATTGTGTATTGTCAAATTAAGCTTATTTTTTAAAAAGATTAAGAATGTCTTATCCATATTCAAATGCTGAAATGGCCAATATGGTTTACATTTATGGCTCTGCAGATAGAAATGGTACTTAGGCTAGACGAATTTGGAAATATTTCCAAATCATTCAAATCCAAGAATGTTTAGGAATGTCTTTCAGCATCTTTCGAAGTTATTTCAGAAAGATCCAATTCCTGGAAGACCTTTAAGTGTGAGAATGTCTGGGTTGGAAGAAGCTATTCTATACGAAATTGAAGAAGACCCAAATACTAGTACTACGAAGATCGCTGCAAATCTTAATGTGAATCATTGGTTCGTTCTTGAAAAATTGAACAAAATGTTGACTTTACCGGTGATAGAAGCTGTTTCTAGAGACGTTATAATGAACTTCCTCAATAAACACATTTGGTCTGATAATGCCATAATGTAATCTCGATGTCAACATCAGTTTTCTTTGAATATATGGGTGGGTATTATTGGAAATTTTCTTGTTGAACCTAATTTTCTTGAAAACGTTTTACTAGAACTGTTTGACGATGTTCCCTATGCGCTAAGAAAAAAAATGTGTTTTATGCACGATGAGGCTCCCTCGCATTTTAATTTGACTACTCGTGAATTTTTAAATGAAAGATTCGGTAATATTGTGATTGAACGAGACACTCTGGAACCAAGTCAACCTTGGCCACCCAAATCACCCGATATGAACTCTATTGATTTTTTTGTTTGGGAACATTTCAATACATTAGTTTACAAGGTCATATTGAGTCTGAGGAGCACCTACGTCAACAAATTATAGCTAGTTATGATGTGATAAGAACTATTCCTGGAATTTTTGCACGTGTTCAAGCTGCAATTTTATTTTTTGGTAAATAATGATCGAAGATACTGATGTTTCAGCCACTGGTAAATTTCTAAAGCAGGCATTTTTTTTTTCGTACCTACTGTGTATCTCAAGTGATCTAAAAATATATATATTTTTTTAATATTTGACACGCTGTAGCTGGACAAAGGCTGTCCTAAGACACTACATTTATATAGCAAAAACCCTTTTTTGACCACGCCGAATACGCCTTTAGATTTTTTACGTCTAGTTAAGAAACACCCAGTATAAGAAAAAGCCCAATCTGCTGTTTTTGTCTGAAATAAACTTCTCAATTCCTGTTTCATTAAAGTTTGGTAATTCTCGCACCACTGATCTTTCAGTAGATTGCATTGCAAGTCCTATTTATTTGTCTATCAAAAAAGTTAGCACAGGTTAACTGTTTGTTTTTTTTTTAATAATATTCCATTCATTTGCTGTTTGATATATGAACAAATCAACGTAACAATAAAAAAATATAAATATAAATATTTATTTCTATTCGTCAGTATCAATTTTAATGGACCTGCTGTCTATGGAAATAAACTTACGGTACTTGGTAGCCTTATTTCAGAGCATCACAGACAAGAGAGATTGGGGCAAATTCCAGAGCATGGTATAATACATGGTAAGTCATCACTTATCTCGACATCTTGTCACGAAATAGAAATTGCGAATTGAAGATAACAAGGAAATAATATACATCAAATATACATGAGATTTGCGAAAAAGACTAATTTAACTATAACATGTAGATATTTAGGCAATTTTTTTTGTCAAAAATTCAATATTTCCCTTAAATTTCTGAAAATATTTTCCTTTTTAAATGATATATGGAGCGTAGTTTATTAATTGATTAATAATTATATAATAATTAATTGATTTACCATTTATTTTGACTTCTCGTATTTTGGAAATAACACGCTTAAATGTAGTCATGAGACATGAGAAAAGTAGTATTATTTTCCCCTTAAAAATTTACATGGTTAACGACTTGATTTATATTTTTTATAACACCCTGTGTAATAATAAAAATTGTATGACACTGTTACCTTATATTTATTATAGAAAATCTCCGTCAATATTTATGAAAAGTATAATTATTTTCTCCATGCATGGTTAACTTCTTGATTTATTTTTTGTAGTGCCCTGTGTACAACGAAATTATTATTTTTATACGACACTGTTACACCTTGTGTTTATTATAGGATACCCGATAATTTGATAATATTTAATAATGTTCAACTAAGCTCCTATAACACGTAACTGTGATTACCATGGAATATTAAAAAAAATAGCATTGATGCTAGTATATGCGTTTAAACTTTAAAGACAACACAACAAGTTTCTTAAATTTTAATAACGTTTTTAGCACCTGGTAGTAGGTATTCTCTGTTACTCCAATAAATTAAAACATGCATGTATTTAATAGAAATTTACAATATGGATATTACAAACATTACAATATATGTATAACGAAAAGATCGAGAAACAATGAAAAATAGCAAAGACATACAATAGAGGCGTTACCATGTTAAAAATTAAATTGCGCTGTTATGAGATAATTCTTAGCATCCTGAATAAACGAATAAATGTTCTCGGATGAAATCCTGAAGGACTAAAGTTTTGAATTTTTTAACACTATGTGCAAGGAAAGTTGCAAGAAAAATCCGACAAGTTGTATTCGACAACAGAATTTGCAAGAAAAGAACATAAACAAAAGTTACGAGGTTTTTCAGCACCACTGAGACAATTAGTGAAAATTTGAAGAAGAGATAGCTGTCTAGTCCCTAAAACACACATACGTATGTTCATGTATGAGAAATTCTAGTGTAAAAACTGTATTATTTACTTGCGCAATTGCTATTTGTGTGTGTGGGGCCAATGGGAGATGAAAATTTGTTATTTTCACATCCTAAGCACTTATTTCAGAAATAACCTGTGTAGGATGTTTAAAAAATAACTAAGAAAGATAGGCACCTGTAGAACTGTCATTTTTGAATTTAAGATATTTTAACAAAAACCGCAGAAGACAGTTTTAAAAATCTTTAAAACCCATTATGACTTGAATTTTTATTATATTATAATGTTATTGTTACTGTGTTATGCCAAAATACATATCTATAGTTGCGGCAATAATTCAGATGACCTACATCACGGCTAAAAGCCGTTTGTCACTATGCGATAATTATGGTAAAATTTATGTAAATATTATTTGATAAATTTACAAAATAATTATATTTAAATCTAAAAAACGATACAATATCACTGTATGCAACTTCCATAAATTATTTTCTATTTTTCATTCATGTGCAAGCGCAGTAGTCTGGAAATACGATTAACAACTCATTACCTATAATAACTAGTTTATATAATAAAATAAATAGCACGACACTTATTCTCACACTTGACAGAACTAAGGTTAAAGTTAGGTTAGGTTGAAAATTTAAAATTCCAAATTATGTAAATACGTTATGCGCATATTTCTGCGTCGATTTCACCGCAAAAGTAGAACAAGTTGAAAATATTTTCTTAGTAAATTATTTTATGAATTTCATACCCAATCTCCCGCTTGCAATTACAGGATATTTTAAAAATAATTTTCAAATGAATTTTTTAATATTTTTCTCAGATAATATTGTATAGTGACAAACGGCTATTAAAGCCGTTTGTCACTATGCGATAATTATGGTAAAATTTATGTAAATATTATTTGATAAATTTACAAAATAATTATATTTAAATCTAAAAAACGATACAATATCACTGTATGCAACTACCATAAATTATTTTCTATTTTTCATTCATGCGCAAGCGCAGTAGTCTGAAAATACGATTAACAACTCATTAACTATAATAACTAGTTTATATAATAAAATAAATAGCACGACACTTATTCTCACACTTGACAGAACTAAGGTTAAAGTTAGGTTAAGTTGAAAATTTAAAATTCCAAATTATGTAAATACGTTTATGCGCATATTTCTGCATCGATTTCACCGCAAAAGTAGAACAAGTTGAAAATATTTTCTTAGTAAATTATTTTATGAATTTCATACCCAATCCCGCTTGCAATTACAGGATATTTTAAAAATAATTTTCAAATGAATTTTTTAATATTTTTCTCAGATAATATTGTATAGTGACAAACGGCTATTACAAACAATCATGTCTTGTAATTTAGTGTAATATACATATAGTGCAAATATTTAATATAGTATATAGTTTTGTTATTCTTAGTTGCAGTTTCTTAAATATTTGATGAAAATATAATGAATTATTCATTTGTTCGTATGACGTAAGTCGTCTGAATTCGTGCCGCAACTAATATATTTAAAACATTAACATGATTGTTTTTGTGCAGTCTTTGTTTTTTTTTTAATTTTAAATAATTTTTTTAATCAAACAATTCAATTTATTTAAACATAATTGATTCTCGCGGAAACAAATCTTTTTTGGTGTAACGCTCATTTTTTTGTCAAAAATAAATCGATTTATTTAGTAAGAAAATTTAATTTTTTTGAAGTTTAAATGACACATTCTATTCGAACATCTTATGAAAACTGAATTTTAAAATATGATTTTCAAATAAATATATTTTTTCCTTTTCCTAAACAATTTGTTCGAATCTTTATAAAAATAACGTTTTAAACCAAAAAAAGATTTTTGAATGAAATTAATGTGCATTTCAAATCAAATAATGAATGCGTTTACTTGATTCAAAATAGCATATGTTTAATTGTGGGATGTAGAGAAGAGAAATATGTAGGTACTTAATCTTTTAATCCTTTTTGTAAAGTATATAAATGAGGTTTTATTGGTTTATAAAAATTTTTGAAAAACCGTAAATTAAAGAAATTCAATTTTTTTTACAGGGTGATTCATTAAGAATGGACAATCTCTGAAATGGAGATACTACACACCAAAATATGGCGATTGAGCTTAACATGTCTTACATACAAATGTTGCAGGTTTACGAGATACAGGGTATTTAAAGTTGGAATTTTAATTTGAAACTTAATAATTTTGTGATTTTAAGCAGTATCAAAAATTGGCGACTTTATGTTTTTTGGCATGGCAAATAAGAATTTTTAACTAATTTTGACGTCACTAGTAGAGGGCGCCACTTATGGCACATCACATTTCTTCTATATGGCAGAACTTTTTTGCATCTTAGTGTATCCATCTGTCTATTGAGACAATCGATTATCCTACCTGTTATATCTGAAAAAGGTATACCTTTTTGACCTATTTTTAAAAAATGACTGCCTTTGATAATATATTTTCCCGGACGGATATTTTCTTTAAGTCACTGTATACAAATTTATTATGTCATCAAATAGGCCGTGAAGAGCTTTAATTGGATATATGGAATTATAACTTTTGTTATTATAGTTTTGTTAGAAATGACCAAATCATGTTTGGCTTTCAAAATACAATGATAGTAAAATAAAACATTATCAGGACATATTTATGACCTCTTATATTCAAAATTCAAAAATTCATTATTATCTGGAAATTACCAATTTTATTTTAAAAATGGTTAAGAATAGCATAAAACAGAACCTATTTTTGTTAATCATAAATTCTTCGTATGAGTATTCGAAATTTTCCTAATTTTGAGCAATGCAAACATAATAATATAACGTATAGGTAGAGTTAGGTCAAAAGATTTTGAAGGCCCATAAATTGTACCAAATCTTCCCATCTATCTGTTAGAAAACTTTGCATTGCAATGATTGTGACAATATTATCGATTATAAAGAGGAGCTCCATTTCAATCTGTTAACCACCTCTGTATACCTCCATAACAGTAATTTCTAGCGACATTAAGATGGTATATCGTTTTGATGTAAAAGTGATGGAGAGATTATAAGAAAATTTGAATTTCCCGTGTCAAAAAACTCGAAATAGTAAATCAATCAATTGCTTCGAAGGTTACTTAAAAAGTATAAAAATAAAATGTTGATTTCGACATTTTGAACTTTTAGAAGTTATTATCATATTATTAATGAGGGCTACAAGTTACATGATTATTTTGCTATTGAAATAGTTTCATCAAACTTTTGAATTCTTCTTTTCGTATGCCCTGGTTTTGCCGTTGGATATTAACTAAATCTGTAAGCACTTGGTGCCTGAAAATGGAGGCCTTAATCTGTTTTTACATTTACAAATCTATGATCATCTGCTTGTTCCTGGATCGAAGTTGAAGTACTTGCAGCAGATAACTCCTCTATATCATACAATTTTGATTAACTTGTTACCTGGGATGACTTCTCTGTTGCAGAATCTACAACCATAACTGGATTGATTTTGTGTTTATCTCCTAAAATGTTATCTATTTCATCAAAATACTTTGGAGGGTTTATTTTACCTTGGCCCGCCTGTTGTCGTAAATCACATACTAAGTTGTTATAATATTAAAAATCACCTACATCTTTTATATTTTTATTTCTTGTCTAGCAAAATTCTCCTGAGAGGAAAATCTGTTGTACCTATTTGTTTGGAGGTTTGCAGCCTGCATGAACATCTCTGAGAATGTGTAAGAAAACATTTGACGTTGGATAAATTATATGGTTTTTAAACTGTATTACTCCAGTTCAACCAATTACTGAATCCAAAAAAGTACAGTTACGCACACTTAATGTAATTTAAGCTTTCATAACGCTTTAAATTATTTTAGAATGACATCACGCTCTTCTGGTAAAGCCAGGAGTTTTAACAGTTTTTAAAGTCCATTACCACCTGTCAGGAATCGTGATTAGTGCCGGGTTTGTTTAAGTGGGACATATTAATGTGTACAAAAACTTCGTATACCGAGTTAATTACACAGCGATGCGAAATGTGTAAGGTGGATAAGAAAATGATTTGCATAATAGTAGTGTCGGCGTGGAAAATCAGTCATATCGGAATTTTAATGCGCCAAATATTCACTAGAAATTGCAAAGAGGTTTTTTTTTACTCGGATAATTGATTACGTTTAAAATTCACGCAATTTTTGTCAGCATGTGTTCAAGAACAAGATCTTAATATTGATAATGTAATATTTTCCAGCAACTGGTGTCCATTATCTAATATGTATACAGGCTGTATCACATAAGAGGACCACTCTCATGTATCTCGCTTAATACGCGAGACACGTCAAAAATCTTTAATTGTTTTTTGTTGCATTTTTGGAGGCCTTTATGCTCGTAAAAACAAATTTGAGATCCATGGCCAACTTTATGAGTAATAACAAAAAAACCTGTAAAGCAAATGGTCATACACTCACACAGGCTGGTACACGATGAGCTTGCTTTCGAGCTCAGGCGGCACAAGCCATGTTTGTAATAATTTACATTTTCAAGCGGGACCAGCTATGCGGGATCCTATATAGACCAATTAGATTTCTGCTTTTATACCACGTGAGTATCTACGTCGCTGTACAACCAGTAGACCAGGACCAGCCTGGCTGGACCAGCCTCAATGAAATGCGGCCTTTGCACTTGTTCCAGCCACTAGCCTAGGCCGGACCAGCCTGGCTGGACCAGCCAAATATGAAATGTAGTATAGCAAATGATCATACACTCACACAGGCTGGTACACGATGAGCTTGCTTTCGAGCTCAGGCGGCACAAGCCATGTTTGTAATAATTTACATTTTCAAGCGGGACCAGCTATGCGGGATCCTATATAGACCAATTAGATTTCTGCTTTTATACCACGTGAATATCTACGTCGCTGTAAAATCTCAGTCACCAGTAGACCAGGACCAGCCTGGCTGGATCAGCCTCAATGAAATGCGGCCTTTGCACTTGTTGCAGCCACTAGCCTAGACCGGACCAGCCTCAATGAAATGCGGGCTTAATACCTATTATTTGTTGTTGATAATCGAAGCAACGGAATAGTGTCTTATCAGAAAGAGGTCACCTATATTTTGACTTTATAAATTTTATGTTGGAAAAGCTGCTTTCGCAAAGAATTGTGCTTCTCAGTATTGAGCCCATCGTAAAGCCTAAAATTCAAAAGTTAGGGTAAAGTTAAACTGGGTGTAAAGTAACTTAAAAAAGTTCAATTCTATTTCGGTTCTTCCTTAGGAGGAAAACTGTAAATCACACAATTCCATTTGAAGGTCTATTCTGTTTACGTTCTCAATACGTGGTTGAGTAAAAACTGAAATTTCTCCTTGGATTTTCTTAAAGTCGCTAAATCGTGCCAATGTATTTTATATGACTTAAACATGATACTTTTTTCAAACTCCTTCATTTCTTCAAAGTGCTCTTTACAGCTTGCAAAAAAATGAGAAATGATATGTTTCTAGTGAAGACTTCAAAAGATTAATTTTATTTTCAAATCCTCTTATGTGACCATATAAATTAGCAATACTCTGCTGCTTTCCTCGTGGCTTTAAATATAATCCATTAAGGTGCCAGGTCTATTAAAAATGCAAGGTGAGATACATATCGGTATGAAGTAACAAGTCTTCATATGTATATGTAACATCTACTTCGGCCAATCACAAAACTTTCTGAGTCAAAGCGCGATTGCCCGCTCTTATAATATTAGTTATTTTAACAATCACTTTCATTATTTGACGTAAGGGCTTTCCACATAGGGCCTCTTAGTGAAAAATGCAGTGTATCACAGGATATTTGATATTGTTTGAAGTCCATTATTGTTGATTGTGGTCCCAACAGTCGTTATAAACTCGATGTTTGTTCGTTATTTTTTTTTCTATGAAGACATATTTTGTTTACTGCAAACGTTTTTTTGTATATGAATTTGTACTCCACACTATTAACTATTAACTCACTTGAGTGTTCGAGGGTGGTTCAGCGAGATCTTCAATGTTCCAATAATTCGGTGCGGTGTTAAATCTAGCGCCAGTGGCATAGCTTATGAATATATTATTTTATATAGTTATTTCATCGTTGGTGTAGGAATGACTCGCTTGTGTATATTTGTTGTTTTCAAAGCACATTTTTATATTTTTTGCGGCCGCCTCCGCGCAAAGAAAAAACATCTATGAAACTGTTTCTTAGCAGCATACCTATATATGTTTACATCTATATGGCTTCATTAATAGGAATTAATTTATATTATTTTAAATACCTTTACAATTCAGTAAAGAAGAGTTGTTTCCCTTAATTTAATACCTAATAAAATATACAAGGTGTACCAGTAGTAAGTATTCAAAACTTGTGAGCTTGTAAAACAAGTCGAAAAATTACGAAAACCTTAGTACAACTTTTGTCAGTGGCGGTTCCTAAGGGAGATACGCTCACTTAAAGGGGTAACATTAGCAACAGTTTTTAATGCGTAACATCAAAACGGTTCAACATTAAGTCTCGAAATTTTGGTGAGATATTAACCTTGACGTGTTTAATAAGTGTCATAAAATATATTTCAAAATTTTCTACAGGGGCGTGAAAAAATGCAAGACTCAGGGACAAATTTAATCATATCTTTTTAGTAGTTAATTTTTTCTAGTTTCTGACTCGAAAATATTGAAATTTGAAGTATTTAACATAAAAACGGTACTCTTGTTAAATTTCAATAGGATGTACCGTTTTTCAGTAAAATCGATTTCAATCATTCTTAACGTGCCCCACATTCAACATTCATAGCCAAATAAATTAATAAATTGCAGTGCGCCATGAAGAAAACAACTAATCTGACAGTTAACAAAAATGTCAAGTATTTTTAACACTCTTAACAGTAACAATTAAAAACAACAGTACAAATAAAAATACCGTAATATAAATAACATAAAAACAACGCCTTTCGGTGCAAAGAAATATTTTATAATTGGATACATTTCTATTGGGGAACTTTATATCGGTGTGAGGCTACTCTTGCGCTCCCATGACACTCCACCTAACGTCAAAAGCATATCTACATACTCAGAATATGTATACGGTTGCATTTATTTTTATCTATTTTTGTTCACTATAAAATGGCACTGCGTAGACTCAAATAATACAATTTTCAAACTAAAAATACTTGACATTTCTGTTAACTGTCAGACTAGTTGTTTTTTCCATGGCACACTGCAATTAATTTTTTTGGCTATGTATTGGATGTTAAATGTGGGTCACGTTAGGAATGATTGAAATCGAATTTACTGAAAAACGGTACATCCTATTGAAATTTAACAAGAGTACATTTTTTATGTTAAATACTTAATATTTTAATATTTTGGAGTCAGAAACTAGAAAAAATTAACTACAAAAAAGATATGAATAAATTTGTACCAGAGCCTTGCATTTTCTTACGCCCCTGTAGAAAATTTTGAAATGTAGTTAATGAGACTTATTAAGTACGTCAAGGTTAATATCTCACCAAAATTTCGTGGCTTAATGTTGAACCGTTTTGATGTTACGCATTAAAAACTGTTGCTGAGGTTACCCCTTTAAGTGAGCGTATCTCCCTTAGGAACCGCCACTGACAAAAGTTGTACTAAGGTTTTCGTAATTTTTCGACTTATTTTACAAGCTCACAAGTTTTGAATACTTACTACAGTTACACCTTGTATATAATTTAAAAATATAATATTTCAGTACATACCGTATATATTCAGTATAAAATATGTGCTAGTTCACATACGGCAGAGATAAATGTTGCAGTATTACAGATTACCTCATTAGCATTACTAAAATTATTGGAACTAATCAATTACTCGAAACGGTACTAGCTTTCACATATTCTCTAAATACCTCTCTTAATAAGTTAAGTCATTCATTAGCTGCAAGCAATTTCACAGTCAGGGTCGCCAATGAAAGAGCTGGCGCCCATGTGTTTGCCCTATATTCTTATTTCTTATAAAAAACGGTTTACATATTTTTACTTACTAATTTACGTGCTATTAATTACGTGAATATTCAATTGGTAACACAGTTGGGTCTGATTTTTCAAATAATAACTATTTGTAATATTTTACCTTAACATGTTCCAGCTATTCATTTTTAGTCGTGCAATATATTTTCAAGCAAGTGACATAAAAATTATTAGACTATGTGGATATATGCATAATATATTATCATAATTTTATAGATGATGCCTATTTTAAAAATCTAACTCCATATCTCGCTGTCAAATCAGTAATATTACATCCCAATCCGAATCCACTGCTCGAATATAAACTTACATCGGAATGGCCGCTACAAGCCGCTATTTGAATGCAACGTTGTAACATCTCGGAGGAGTCCTTGCCTTTATAATATTAAGTCTTTTAAAACGTATTCGATATATGATATTTTGAATTATTAGCACTTCACAAATTCGCAATAGCGTTTTTAAGAAGTCGTTTAATTTCATAAATCGTAGACAACAAACTTATCAACTAAGCAGCCTCTCGTCTACCAACTCGCTGCATTACGTCGTTATTGAACACTATAAGGAAGACAAAGAGGGCAGTTAACGATGCAACTTAGATTATTACTTGTTTAATTTGCTGGCAGTGCAGGACAGTACTTTTCCGTGCTAGGTGATTTGGCAGACTCGGGCGTGTTATAATTTTTGCTTTGCTGATATACTAGGTGTTTTTTAGTTACTGTTATTGTTGGTTCATTATAAATTAGTGTTGTGAATATATAATTGTTTAAGCAGTATTGTGAATAATAAATTAGTGTTGTGAGTACTCAGTGTTGTGTTGTTGTGTGTGAGTGATTGTTTTAATTCATCTAGAACTTAGTGCCTTTATAGTATCTATTCGTTTATTCACCTTAAAAATATTGTGATATTAGATTCTACATATCTAATAAGATACGGAGAGAATATTCAGTCCTTGGGAAGATTTCTCCGAAGAACCTCAACTTGGTACAAGTAGAGATCAAACGAATAGTGATAAAGAAGATGCGGAGGTTAGAACGGACAACAAACAAGCTCAATTAATTAGATATACTCGTAATGTAAATATAAAACACAATATTTTATCTTATTAATTATTATTTTTCTCTGTTATGTTCCTACCCAATCTTAATCCCACCCTCCTAGCCGATAACGCTCCTACCTCCAATTGGTTCTTGCTGGGAAATAATAATTTAAAATTACATAACATCCAACATTTAATTAAAATATGTATTTTCCAAACAGTCACATTTACATTCATCAGGACCCACTGACAAAAAGTCACTCTTTTCTCTTCATCTCCTGGATGTAAGCCTTGAACAGGTTGTAGGTGATATGGACGCCTGTGATCCCTTCTAAGGGTACGAAGTACATTGGATTTAGAGGTGCGGATAATACGAGAAACTATACGGGAACTTGTTGTTGGATCTCTGTCAAACTCGTTTAATATCCGTCGAGAAATTCTTCTTTGTTGTTGGTTTGGGTTGGCATTATTTCGATCTCCATGTAAATTTCCTAAACCATTCTCCATTAATTGCTGATGAATTCTTGTGAACACATTGCGACTAGGATGTGGTCTCTGCGGATATCTTCTTCTGTATTCTCTGGCGGCCGCCCTTGAGTTTCCATTTGCAAATCCATACACAAAATGGATATCCGCTATTTCTTGATTTGAAAATTTAAACGGCATTTTGATACTACTACACAGAAGACAAGTCTATTTAAGATTTGTCAAACGTTGACATAAAAACCGACGCCAACTAGTCGTTGTAAATTTGTTTATCTGGTGGTTGCAGCAAGCGTATCTGGTATGCAGCTAACAAATAATAATCCATTTGAAGGAAAACGGTGTATCGTAGAAAAAAAATTCAAGAGAGTTTTTTTTTACTAAATTGAACGAGAAATCCAAAAATAACATTAATTTTTGGAAAAACCAGGGACGTACCATTTTTTTGTTGGAAAATAGCCACTGACTACCTGCTACTCGCGCCACTGGTGACAGTAACAGAAACTTTGGTATTGCAAAACTTAAGTCTTCCATTTCTATCGACACCTGCCAAATTTCATTTAATTATCTCGAGCGGTTTAAAAAAAAATGTATTTTTCTGTTTTTCAGAATAAACTTCAACACCCTGTATTTTCATAACGAAGCAATTTTGGACTATTGTTTGTATAGCAAACTACGGTTATTTTTCGACGTAGAACATACCCTTAAAGTTTGGCACGAAAAAGCTGGTTCACCCTGTATACTTAATTTTATTTTAAATTGTTATTGGCGAAATACGAATACTGATATCTAACGTAAATATGGTCCTGTCTACGGCTCTTTGATCTTTTTACTGTTTTTTTATTCCCTTAGATCGATTAGATAAACCATAATTTCTCACTTACTATCGGAAATCAGATAGAGACGAACAGATGCGGCTCCCAACACACTCGTATTCACCCCCTTTTCGATTTTCATGTCGGTTTCTGTTTTTAGTTCCATTTAACTACCATGTTCAGAGTAGTAGCAATTTAAAATGCCAAAAGAGATAAATAAACGGGAATTTTTTCAGATTTTATTTTATGAATGGATTATATTTTTTTCTACTAAAGTGGTAAAGCATTTTGAATACCCATGCCGTTTTCAGAAGCGTTTCCTGCTAACAGTATTCCATTATTTAACTATTGTCTGTAGTTATTTATTTTTCCAATTTTTTGTTTAATTGTGTTAATGCCACTGACATATACAGAATCGGAAATTGCGGATCTTTACAGAGAAAGTAGAAATTGCCGCTTCATCCCAGAGAAGGTACGAAGTATAAGCGGCGCGGTAGTATAATAGAAAACTAAATTTTATTTGTATATCTGCCCTATTCTTCTCAAAGTCCTTTTATTGTATTTAAAATGCTGACGTGTATTAATTTATTTGGAAAGAGTAACGAATAAAACACGGCGTGAATAAGATCTTTAAATTTTGAATGTCCATTTAGCGCGTCTACAATCTCCGATAACGGCCGATGGTAGGCGAGAGCTAACGAGAGCCGCACAACAAAAACGGTATCCTCACAGATTACAGACCTCAATCCGGTCACCTGATGCCAGTGTTGCCAGGTCTTATGCTTTTGCATGAGATCTCATGCATTCTGAGGAAATCTCATGCTCTCATATTTTGATTACAAAATCTCATGCTTTTTAATAGACACAAAAGAAATAATAAAATTATTAAAATTACTCTTTGAAATCTACCAAAACAAAGACCTAACGAGAAATAAAGGCAAAATCGAGGGCAAAATTGAATAGATAGAGGTAGGTATCTACAATATTTGGGTACTTGAAATGTTGGTAATAATTAGCAATGAATATATAAACGGGTATGACAGTCGACGGATATGCGGTGTGTGTGCTGTATTCACGCTATATTGCAATGATTGTTAATTCTATTCCGTAAGGGTACCTACATTTTCTGGAAACAACAGATTTTACGACCCGTGAGTCACCCTGCGTCACGTCAACTGCGCCTCAACGTTCGCCCGGCCTAACAATAAAATAAATTAGAAAGGTTACGTGGTTAATAACTGTTAAGTAAGTACCTACTTACAATGTAATATTATGATGAAATAGCATAACATAATGCTTTTTAATTAAATAAAAATGGCATTACAAAAGTAATTAAAAAATAAGCTGTGTCAAGAGGTGTTTTTTGATAAATTAAGCCATCTCATGCTTTTTTCTCCAAACCTCATGCTATTTTGAAATTATTCTCATGCACTGAATTTTTCCCACCTGGCAACACTGCCTTATGCACAGTGGAAGCACGCTGTGGTCAAAGTATGCGTGTAGCATGACACAAATACACGCAAGCGGCAAAACACAATTCACCATCAAGATCCTCACTTTCCAAATGTGTAGAAGACCTCTAACACACTGGCGATTTAGTAGCGTGATTTAGCAGTGGGGCTGAAGATTTGTAGTCCTCTTTAGAAGAGGATGATATATTTATAAATGAAATGAGACAACATCCGTGTTTGCACGTTACTAACATTTGGAATCAGCCTTTAGTGTTTCGGTTCAAGAATATGTATTTTGTTTTCAGTTGTTCTTTTCACAATAAAATCAGGTAGGTTTCCTCTTGGTCATTTAACATGTGTTCGCAACACAAAATTTCCATTTTGTATAAATTGTACTACAAAATTGCGTGATTTAAAACGCGTAAAATGAACCAGACTTTAATCGTTAAGGCGGAATGTCTAGTCGCATCATTTAAATGAGACCTCTAAAGGAATTAGAAAATAATAATAAGGTCTCTACCTCATTCTAATCACAAGGATTAGCCCAGAAGTCGGAGATTTGTGCAGGAAAGGGGGCGGCCATATTATTATTATTTCATTATTTGCGCACAGGAACGACTTACGCTGGTAGGCCGTAACCACCATTCAGTGCAGGAATGAAGGAAACATGGAAATTCTCATTAATTAGGGAGGTGGTCAAATATCAATCGGTATCAATCTCTCACATTGACTCAAGCCAACATTCTTGCACTCTACCACACCCACAGAGAGGGTATCAATCTCCGCAAATATAGTTGGTTTACGGTCTACCTGCAACAGGATGGACCATACCTTTAAGGTATGGTGTCGTTGGCGCATCTGGTACATAGATATCGACGGGCAATTTTGTTTACATCATTATAGATGCCTGTAGGCGTCCGGTAGCAATTTTTGTTGCTTCGTGCTTTAAAAAATGACTGGTAGTGACATCCGCTTACTCTGTACCTATATAAAGCGCTGCAAAGTTATTGACTAGTTTAAGTACATCCTAACTAGCACATCACGTGTTTGGCGTCTTGTTTTCATTCCTCACTATCTCATCTGGGATGATCAGAAGATCCTAAGGAATATCTAAGGATTGTAATATCCCATTTCAAGGTCCTTAGAACGCAATCCCCAGATGGATTCAAAGAAAAAGTCCCTGAGATTGTTTACTGAGAGATAAAATATATAAAGCTGAAAAGTTTTTAAAAATGCGCCGGCAAAAATTTAAAAATTGAAAAATTAAAAAGAAAAGCTAGTCTATACTGAAAGATGATATAACATGAAAGTTAACTAGCGGTTTAGATGGAAACCCAGCCTTTCTTTTGCGGGACCGTGGCGCAGTATTTGCTCCACCATTGTGTAAATTAATAAATCTGTCTTTAAATACACGTACTTTTCCACCACAGTGGAAAATATCTAAGGTCAGTTCAGTTTCAAAACAGGTGAAAGATCAGACATAAGTAATTTTCGGCCGATTGTTAAAATTAGCAATTTTTTTTTTGAAATGCTGTTGTATGATTTTATATTTTATCATACGAAACACTTAATTATAGAGGCGCAACACGGTTTTTTAGGGGCAGGTGTACTGTTACAAATCTATTATGTATTACACAGTTTTTAGCCAATGCTATTGATGATGGATTTCAACCTGACGTGATTTACACTGACCTGACAAAGGCATTTGACAAAATCGTTCACACAATAGGTACACTTGAATAAATGTCTGATGTATGCAGATGATCTGAAAATGTTTAGTAGTACAACTGGAATGATGTTACTGAACTTTAGTATAATCTAAATGTCATTCATGAATGGTGCAGGGGAAATAATCTGTCACTAAATATTAGTAACTGTCATGCACTGTTTTTTCCTACAAAGAAATAGTTGATTTATTTTGATTATGCCATTGAACAACATACGCTTTCTAGACCTGATACTTTCTGTGATTTAGGTGTTATATTTGACAGAAAGTTGAATTTTAATAACAATCAACATTATGTAACGGCAAGGTCTTATAGATTTCTTGGTTTCGTTATAAGGAATAGTAAACAGTTTCGGAATGCTAACACTGAAAATTTTGTATTCTACTTTTGTCAGGTGCAATTGTGAATATGCATCAATTGTTTGGCGTTCTAATTATGCTACACATGTGGATGTTCTTGAAAATGTTCAGCGTAAATTCTTAAAATATATTAGTTTTACAGCCGATGGAGAGTATCCCGCTTAATAGATTTGGTCTTGAAACTTATATTCTGAAGTACTCTCCACTTCATAATATGAATAGAGTTATCTTAGATTTTATGGATATAACTTAAATTTTCTTATGATTATCACTGGTTCATCTTAGTGATGCTGAAATTTTGCACTGTAAATATGAATATTCTTAACTTTTATAATTTAGGATTATTATAGTAATATCAGCATTATATTCTATTGCATTTATATTCTATGAACATCTTAATATTTACATTAGTAAACCGAGCCAGGTTCTGTTAAAAACCGCAGATCCCCGGTTTCTAAAAGCCTTGAAAACTATTTGCTTTCACCAAAATTCGTTTCTATTTCTGTTGGAATGCATAATTCATAAAACATCCAGTTATTATACACGCTGCATCATAGCAGTAAAAATTACATATAATGTTTGGTATGGGATTATTCATTATTATATTATGAATCACACTAAACTCTCTCTTTTATCTTAAAACTGCCGTGAATCACTATCAATTTGTTCCGTTACTCATAGGTATCCGTGATTAATGTGAATAATATTCATGAAAATTTATAAATACAAAAGCGAGACTACTCAAATTATTTATATGTAAGAGGAAAGGATGTGTTCAAGGATTAATGTTGAATGCTGCTTGAATCAATTTAATGTAAAGAAAATTGATATTTGTAATAAAAAACAGGGATGTTATTAAAAAACAGAAAAATGACAATATTTTATGGAACAGGAAAAATTTTAGATTAAGAAATAAATATTTTGCTACCTTTCCTACTTACCTACTTCTTTTAACTAGTGTAGGCTGAGACAAGAAATTTTGCAAAATATGAAAAAATCTTGTCTTGTTCTGTGTTGGAACTGTGCAGCAAAGGGGCATCTTAAGAATCAATGCCCTAGGAATATTTTCAATCGAAGTCGAGAAGAGCCTGACAAGTGAAGAACAAGCAGCAAAAGAGTCCAAACCTGAGTTCTAATGTTGAGACGCAGAAGAATCAATTATTAAAATTGAGACAGGATTTGGAGAAGGAGAAGAAATGAAACAAAAAGAAGCTCAGTGGGTTAAAGAAAAAGAGGAACTGTGAAAAAATTAAAGCATAAAGATCAGTTACTGTGAAAGTTAAATACTGATAAAAACAAGTTAGAAACACGGTTGAAAAAAATAGAAAGAGCAAAATCATCAGTGGAAGAAGAAATACAAAGTAGCTCAGTAACTTTAACAAGTGGACTGAATGAAGCGAAGAAGCGAAAGAAAAGGACAAACTTGTGTGCCAAAGAACTAAGTTGTAGAGCTCGAATGGATGGTATAAGAGAACTCTTGCTTAAGAATAGCGTGAAGATTCTGACTTCAGAGCTATATATCAGTGAAAGATTAAAAACTTGGACAGACCTAACTGGAGTGACATTTCCAACAGATCGTCTTTGAAAAATTACTGGACCCTATGGAATTCTTTAATAATACAGAATGGCGTATTGAAAAGAGTACTGGAAAGTCCTAATGGTAAAGACAGGATTTACCAAACTGTATTACACTGAAAAAGAGCGCCAGAAGTTCTTAAAGCTCTTCATGGTGGTATAGGTGACGTGCATTTAGGAAGAAATAAAACTTTGAATTAAGTCAGAGAACGATTTTATTGGCTGGGAAGTCGTACCGATGTGGAAGAATGGTGTCGACAGTGTAGTACTTGTACGTCAAGAAAAGAAAATTATGCAGTAAAGCAACCTTATCGGGACGATCAGTTCTAAGAGGGGGGGCAATGTTACAGAAGTTCATCTGCCTTGTTAGTTTGTTAATGATGTTCCTAAATGATAATTTTTGCAATACTTTTATTTTGATGTTTTCTAGTATAATAGTCCAGGCTATACATATTCTATCTGATTCTCGACACGTTCTCGATGTCACCGAAACTTCGAGAATGCTAAAAATATATATAAGCGGTTCGATTTCACTGCTGGGGTCAGTTTTATATTGAGCAGTTAAACGCGAAGACTGAAACGTCAAAGTAAAGAGTCTGACAGTTGTGAATTTGTTGAAAGATATTTCTTGTGTAATCAAGAGTGACAATAAAGTTTGTTTGTCTACGTGAAGTGTTTCCACGCTAACGCAACATAAAGGTTACAATATAAATGAAAAAGATGGAACTGTATTACGAATTTGGTAACAGTAGTGACTACTCTTGGTCGGATACGGTCCCGTTCGGACCTCACACGTCACTATCGATATGGTCGATCATCGACAGTGGTCGATTGGTAGACGTTATTAAGTACACGAACGGATAGTTTTACATACATAATAAGTGATAAGTAATAATTATGCTTTATGTACTTAATATAAAGTATAAATCTACAATAGAAATGCATATTTATTTTTTAGCCAATGTTCATTTAAATATAATCTCTTCCTCTATTTACAAGACTTCTTTCTTTTAAATCTTGCCTTGTCTTGCAATTCAAGTTTTTTTTCTCGATTTTGTCTTGTCTTGTCTTGCATGACATGATTCCCAACACTACATCTAACTAATTTGTATAATTGGTCTCTCTAATTTCACTTCATTGATATTCAACAATTTTTTTTAATATAAATAAGTACATGATAATTATATGTTTATTCATGTTATACATATATGTCTTAAAAGATTTAATTAAAATAAAATGCAATATCGTAAAAATAATCTATTGTTGATAAGGTGAAGATTACAGAAGTATTTCTCGGTTAGGTAGTGTTGCATAAGATATTTCAT
Organism: Monochamus saltuarius; assembly: GCA_025584915.1. NCBI lineage: Eukaryota > Metazoa > Arthropoda > Insecta > Coleoptera > Cerambycidae > Monochamus > Monochamus saltuarius. The sequence goes on along the minus strand of CM046725.1, from coordinate 51,751,094 downwards.
TAAAATTTTGATCTAGAGATTTTTGCTTTTCAACTTTTAAATTCAATATCATGATTCCAAATTTGATAGTGTAACATTAGTAGATAAATAACAATAATAATCCTTTGTCAATCTGTATATCAAATACGAATATTTTTAACCAAGTCAGTTGCTTACAAAATATGATATTTAAGTATAATATGAAGATTGTACTGAATTTCCTAGTTTCAATAATTTATATAAGGAATTTATTGAATATAATTTTATTGTATTTTAATGAACTATAATATTCACTTATAAATACAAATTTTACATTCTACGTGACTGATACTTTTTTTTAATATTAAAAAAATTGGTATAAGTATTTATTATATTTGAAATTTATAAGTGTGGTTGATTAGTAGACGTTGTAAAGTATATAACATACAGTTTGACATAATAAGGTGTAAATAATGGACAGAAGAAGGGAAACAGAATCAGAGCTCGTCAAGTGGCAGTGAATTTATAATTATTTCAGTTCAGCAGAACTGCACATAGACTCAATAAACTTCACAATTTTATATGTAGACAGTGTTTAAATGAAAGGCAATACCTATTTATTTTTTCAGCTAATGTTCACTTAAATATTGCTCGTTCTTATATTTGCACACACTTCTTGCCATAACAATATTTCTTGTTCTGTGTAATTGCTGTGGCATCTTAGAGAATAGAGAATGTATTCAAATCTATGGGCTGCACTGTGCATTTTTGATTTTTATAGATTAAAAACAATCGCCGATGTGATGCATTCCTTGGCCTCAGTTCCATGTATTTTTGAAATACGTCAATTCTATGTCATCTTTGTTTATTGTCCGTTGTATAAGTCTTAGTATATGGAATTGTGACCCGATACACTTCCTATGTATCTTCAATATCATCAATAGATATAGCTACAAGTTCCCCGATTCTACAACTTCCATAAACTCCTATAATTATGACTTACTTTTAGCAATAAATAACAGGGGTCTTATCTAAGAATTTGTCGAGATCTTCTCTAGTAAACATACGTGATTTTTTTAGCTTATAACTCAATGATTTATGCTTTAAAACGGCTTTCATCTGGTGAGATCTATACGAAGTACCAAAGCCACGAAAATATATCTCTTGTTTTTTTTTTATATATATAGATAAAACGTGAACCTACCTGCTTATGTCCACATTTTCTTTAACAGACAGCATCTTCTTAAGCTGTGAATAATAAGACTATAATGATGATGATTTCACACTTTTTGATTTTTCTCATAAACTAGCTTGGATGTCTCCGGAATTTGCATAAAGTCGGTACAGAATCTGACAATTTTGAATCTTATTCCATTACTTCCAAACACTTTTACTTTCAGACAGTGCCATGATTGCAAATATTGAATGTTGACATGAGTCACACCTGAATTCAACTGGCCTGACGGCTCGTGGGCTAAACTTCCTTCTCGTGAATAAATATCCATTTAACTCACTTGGTGTATAAATATCTATCTGTTTTCTCTCTGTCAGATAGCTACGAAACAAGTTTAAAGCTATTTCTCTGAGACTTGCCTCTTCAAGTTCTGCTAAATTAAATTAACCCTCCCCCCAAATAATAATAAATATCTTACATACATTTCAGAATCGAAATTAAAAAACATATGTTCACTGTCCACTGTCCCCTCCCTCAAGATTTGATGACCTAACTAATAATAATCGGAATTTGTTTCTGTTGCGGCAAATAAAAATCCATTTGGTATTCCATCTATGGTATTTTTTAGGGTTGGCGGCTTACACTATACCGTTAAAGTAATCTCCATCGGGTAATTAAATTTATTCATGCCAAGAATTCGCTTGAGAAGTTTATAAATTATAGAAATAATAAACGCCCGACGTTAGTTTCTTGAGGTCATCTTTATGCAGCAGTCCCACGGCAGATGAAAGCGACATATCAATTAAACTCACAGGCAAGAAAGTTCTATTAAGTCGGAATTAAGGGGATTAATTAATAGCAGAATGTAATGAACGCTGTGCAGGTATTAACGTCCTGCCATACTGTCATAAGCGGCTTGGTAACGTAAAGACACTAATTTGTTGCAATTAGAAAATAATACAAAAACATCTAAGAAACTGTGAAGAGTATTGCTTTAAATTGTGGGTTTTTGCTGCAGCTCAGAAAACCAGATTTTATAAAATACAGTATGCGCCAAAAGTATGGAATAAATTCAATAAAAACGAAACAATTATTTTTTGGGAAAAATCCTCGAACAGGTCGATTTTTAATTTAAAAAATACATATTTTAGCGTAAAATGCGATTTTCAAATGTCATTTGTTTTAGTAGTAATTACGTCATCGATTTTTTTTAAATGGCAACACCATATTTTTTTCCTTGATTCTGAAAGATCGTTTAATTCTCTATCAGACAGTACTAAAATTTTGCCCTTTTACATAGGAAAGTTTTCGAGTAAATGACGATTGAATGTTAGAAAACGTAAATTTTATCCATAAAAACGTAACAATTCTGAGGTATGTAAAATAAAATACAATTGATTAAATTTTATACTTAAATTAAATGTTCGAATTGCCATCCACCAACTTCTTGACAATGCGCAAGTCTGTGAAGAAATTCTTCTTGCACATTATGAATGATTTCTGGGGTAACTCTGCGTATTTCGTCCCGAATGCGATTTTGAAGTTCTTCTAAATTAGTTGGTTTATTAATGTACACTTTTGACTTCAAGTATCCCCATAAAAAATAGTCAAGAGGTGTAAGATCTGGCGATCTTGCAGGCCATTCTATCGGTCCGCGTCTGCCGATCCACCTCCCAGGAAAACAGTTGTCCAAAAAATCTCGTACAGGGCGCGCATAGTGCGGAGGTGCACCGTCTTGCTGAAACCATATGGTATCGTCAGGAATGTCAGGGTCATTATCGTTAGGAAAAATTACTGCAAAGGCTGGAACAAGGGCATTTTCTAGAAACTCTAAATATCTTTGTCCTGTAAGGGTTCCTTCAAAGAAGAAAGGCCCTACTATTCTGTCGTCAACTATTCCAGCCCACACATTTAATTGCTGAGGGTGTTGGGTGTGTGCCTCTGCCATCCAATGAGGATTTTCCCGACTCTAATGTCTGCAAGTTTGACGGTTTACTGTACCATTAAGATTTATGAGGATTATCCACCATACTTATCAAAATGTTCTGTTTCTGACTTTCATTAATGCTTAGACGTCCAGGTTTTGGAATATTTACAAAATTGCCAGTTTCTCTAAATTTAGACTCTACCTTACTGACTGCTGACTGGCTGATAGGGCGATCTGGATATTTTTCATTAAATAAATCGCAAACTTCCTGCTGAGTTCTAGTCATATTCCCGCATCCGATAAGAATTAAAATTTCAATTCTTTGAGTAACAGTTAAATGTGCCATAATACTTTAAATTGAATAATAATTTCTATGTCGCTTACAATACTTATTAGAAAGTCGGTGTGACAATGACACTTTGCAAAGATTTTCACCTACGTGATCCATAAAAGAACTATGAAGTTCGAAAAACTAAACTTGATAACGTTTTTGCTTTATTTGTCAAGAAGTTGGTGGATGGCAATTCAGACATTTAATTTAAGTATAAAATTTAATCAATTGTATTTTATTTTGATTTACGTTTTCTAACATTCAATCGTCATTTACTCGAAAACTTTCCTATGTAAAAGGGCAAAATTTTAGTACTGTCTGATAGAGAATTAAACGATTTTTCAGAATCAAGGAAAAAAATATAGTGTTGCCATTTAAAAAAAAATCGATGACGTCATTACTCGAAAACAAATGACATTTGAAAATTGCATTTTATGCTAAAATATGTATTTTTTAAATTAAAAATCGACCTGTTCGAGGATTTTTCCCAAAAAATAATTGTTTCTCTCTGCATCTCTTCCACAATTCGGTTGAAAATTTCCCGTGTCACGCCCTGGTTGCACCACTGCGGTAAAAGTAGCTGCATGTCTACTGGGAAAGCAACATCCGTACAGACGAGATGCTGCTAAAGCATGTTGTCTTACTTCACCATAAATTACAACGATATCCCTCAACTCCTAGTTTCTATAGGTACACGTAAGCCATTTTTGACACCAAAATCTAATGTAAACACTATCGCAAAAAAGATAATACTAAACGCTGAAACTACAGTAGACTTCAATAATGTTTTTCTCGGCAACTATAAGGGTTTTAGAATTTTTTCCACTACATCTGTCAATGCATCTATTTCTATTTTTTTTTGGATAAGTTGCGAATCACCTTGTTTAAAAAAATCGACTTGTTAAATTAGAACAATCGCGTTTTTTGCAACTTAAATAAAAATATTAATTTCATTATTATATAGTATAGTATGCTGCTATTTGGTTACGTTTATTTTTATATTTTAGCTTTAGTTAAAAAAGAAAAATTGATGAAGGGAAATTGTTTCTTTTTTTGAAATGTAGCTTTTACATATTTCATGATTTTTGTTTGTTATTAAAGTTACATTATATTTCATTATTTCCTTAAACCTACGTTTTCTTTATTTACATTCATGGACAGCGGAATTTTAATATTTCTATCGAATATTGTAAGAACAGTAAGTGTTCCGATAAAGGCCAGTAATACCCCATCATTCAAGACCTCTCTTTCTAGTTAAAGAAGAACAAGGCTTGTGTTTACCATATCTCTACAGTAGAATGTAAGTAGTTAAGGATGATTCACATTATCAGGCACCCAACGACACTCACGTACATGCAACGACAAGATAAGTATTATTTAAAGTAATTCAAAAATAAGCAAGCGTACACTTTGGCCAGACATTCAATGGAATAATGTTTGTCGTGTCTATGCCTGTCGCTACGTGTCTGTAGTTTAGATGACGAAACGTGTGTCATAGATAAGCAATGATATATTTCGGGTTAACTTCACTTAAATTATTGTAGTACAAAATAGATAATACAAAAATTTAAATAAATTTATAGGGTTGTTCTTTTATTTATATACTTATTTAAAGAGTAGTTATTACTTTTATTTTTTAACTTTCTGCTACAAAGGAGCTCTTCCATCCACTATATAATTTAATGGTTGTAAGATCAGCACCTTTATCGGCCAATAAAATTATTCCTCATACAATGGCCAGTATATGCTTCTGGATTTATGATATTCAGGAATGAAGCAACTATTAAGGGTAGCTTTGCCAATTCCAACAGGCTGAGAGGTACATTTTAGTTTGATGTATGTTAAAAGGAATCTGTATTGTGTTAAGCGAGTTGGGCGCAACATTCACGCAAAATCCGTCTTCTATAATGGTAAATTTTCTTGAAATGCCCGTCTTGGTCTCAGGTATTGAAAGAAGTAGATAACTGCCAACATCGTGTACGTCAGTAATTTTCAAATTTGTTAATTCGCAGCATGGACAGGCACCAAGAAACCCCCATTATTAGTACAATCTAAAATAACTCAAAGTTCACCTTACAACATATAAACGGTAAATATTCTTTATGGGAAGTCCCAGTCAAAAATTCTTCAATATGTGCTCTTTCCAATACTGCAGCTTTTTTGCTTTGTATCCTCTCGATTCACTCTTCAAATAAGCAGTAAGCTTGTTAATTTTCCAATATCTATATTTTTACAGGACTTTATAATAGCCTTCGTCATCGAATACTTCCATCGCATAGATAAAATTGAAAAATTGTAATTTTTTCTTCAAATTAAAAAATACGGTAACATGTTTCTTCATTTATTGTCATTACTCTACGTCTTTTCTTCCATTTGTTCCGCGAACATTTTTTTGTAATGTTTCCTGGATTTTGCTGGCAATGAAAGGAAAATTGCTTTTTGAACTTTTTCGAAATCAGCATTTTTACCAAACTCAGATATAGTCGTGGCAAGAATTGAGACAACTTACGTCATAACTAACATTACGCAATTGTTTTTATTTTCAACATATTTTAGATAGTTTGTTAAGACAATCATTTTTTGTAATTAAGAGTAATACATAGTGCAAAAATTTAGTGTAATGTATATTTCTATTATTCTCAGTTGCAGTTTCTTAAATATTTTGATGAAAACATAATGAATTATGCATTTGTTCGTATGACGTCAGTCGTCTGAATTTTTTCCGCAATTATAGAACTGTTTATTAAATAATTGATAATAAAAAATGTATCACAGCAACCAGTGGGTATAAATCAAACCTACAACGTTTCATTGAGTACTAAGAAATATCAAGTGACTATTATCTACAACTGTCATATAATGACTATGTTTTGACACTGTTTCGAGTATCATAATGACTTACATTATTCCACATGTGCTTTCTATTTATTAACGCACTCAGTGCGACAATGACTTGTAAATTAAGTTAGACGCAAATTAGACATTTATTAAACAAAAAATGTGAGATCATATGAAAATTCGTTTTCTACAAATAAAAATAATTTTAGACATTTAGGAACTGAATAATATAGAGCTTAGCAAATAGCAAGAATGCTATCTCATGTGAGAATATTCAAAGGTAAGTGCAAAATACGAATTTTTTTTTAAATTTAACTGTAGATGTAAATATTGTTACAACATAAACTTAGATAGTTCTGCATATAAGATTTTTCACTATTGTTTATAAATGTATATATGATAATAATTGTTAAAATGTGGGGTATAATCTTAAAATATTGTATGTCTTACAAACGCTTTTTACAAGTTATTACTTTATTTGAGGAAAATTTAAATAGACAAAGTGGATAAATAAAACCTCAAGAATTTTATTTTTGATATTAGTTTTATTATGCGTGTTTAATTTTTCGAGATTTTTGTACTTAAAAAACACCACAAATTTGATCATTTTCAGTGTTCATGTTCATAAGATAACCTGTGGTTGCCATAAAATATTTCAAATTTAATTAATTTTAATTGCTGGAAACATCGTCTGAAAATGAATATACAGAATGATGTTAAGAAAATCTAGTGGGGCAGATTTTTTGTTTAAAAATAATGAAAAACGTTTATACAGGGTGTATCAGGTATAACTCGGAAACCTTTCGTGATAAAACTGTAATAGTTCGTAATAGGTTGTAAGATATCTTTAGTCTAATTATTCAATATGTTTAAATATTCCTATTATTGCCAGTGGCGTAGAAGCCCTGTGGTACTATTCTTTTATTTAAAATAAAAATGGTACGCCACTGTCTTAGTTATAAAAAAACGTAAGATAATTTAAATTTGGATTATTTTGAACAAATAATAATTATTTAAAAATGTCTTAAAATGCATCGTATTTCGGTACTTGTTCTTTAAAAATATCTCTGCATTTCGTTAGTGCATGGTGAGACCCAAAATTATTAAAAAGGATTGGTGAGACCTATTATGCTTCAGTAATACAGGGTGTGCCAAAATTTATAAAGCGTAGGACAAAAGTAGATTCCTAACGATAAAATAATGCAATATAGCTAAACTTACTTTAGTCCAAAGTTGATGTTTAGTTTTTGGAGATCTGGAGTTTTTGAGGGATAGAAATTAAAATTTGTTTCTAATTTTGATGGTACTAGTAGAGGGCATCACATATCGCATGCTTCTTTAAAATGGCATAATTTTTTGTAGCTTAGTGTATACATCTGACTATTAAAACAATAGATTCTTCTACTTTCTTTATGTGAAAAAGGTATACCTTGTTAAAGTCGTTAGGAGTAACTGTGGAAACCGAGCAAATTTGTTTTGGTCTCAAGGGCCTTTTCCGCTAAGAATACAGCAAAATGTTACTTGCAAAAGTTACTCGAAATGATAAATTATGGCCATGTGCAAAATTTTAAGAGTAGATTTTCAAGTTTCCTTCAGCTTTTGATATAAATATGCAGATATTTTAAATGAATAATTACTTGAATACAATGCATTTCAAAGAAAATTGCAAAGAATAATTATTTGTTCAAAATAATCGAAACTTAAAGTATTTTACGTTTTTTTATAACTAAAACAGTGGCATACTATTTTATTGTAAATAAAAGAAGAATAGCACAGAGTTTCTATGCCACTGGTGACATTGGGAATATTTATGCCCGTTTGCACCGACATTTTACTAAGAACAACTTAATAAAGTTATTCTTAAAGTTAAGTTATGCATATTTTTTAGAGTATTGCATCGACGTATTATAAACCATACTTAGCAAAGTACGTCTTTTTATTGGCAACAACGCACAAATCTAGTAACTTTCATTACTTTATGTTATGTATTTTAGTTCTTTCTGTTTTTCTTCAGTTTATTACATGGAAGTAAGGTTAGATTTCGGTGTAATGTCACGTCTGTGATGTTTGTTTTTGTTGTTGTCATTTGTAATATAGGTATGGTTGTTGTTGATGTTCATCAAGACTAGTTAATATCAGAGACAAACTAATAATAATAACGATTTACTTTATTTTCTCTATGGTTAATTTGGCCAAATCATCTTCATTCAATTCATCCATTGTATGAAAAGGATCAGATCTCGTATAATGTAATTTGAGAAATGCAAAATCTATAATTTCCAAAGTATCCAAATCATCAAATATAAGTTTTTTACATTTTTATGCTTGTTTTTCGCACGTTCTAACTCTGTTTGAATTAAAGAATTTCATAAGTCACTGTCAAACAGGGGCTTAAATTTAAGTATCTGTTTTCATACTTAAGAAGATCTTAGCGTATGGTGCAATAGGAAAAGCATACTTAAGCATGTCTTATTTTTAAGTAACGCTTATTAACTTCGGTGCAAACGGGCATTAAACATACTGAATAATTAGACCTAAGGTATCCCATTACAATTAGAATTATTGTTGCTTTATCACAAAGGGTTACCAAGTAAATAAAAAATATAATAAAAATTTCAAAATCTTCGACACCCTGTCTCTCGGAAACGATGAACTTTTAGATACTTATAGGTATATTCGGGTAAATCTCATTTATTTTGACTGTACAATCACCCCTTCCAAGGACACCAGTAATACCTGAGACACCCTGTATAAACATGGGTCTGGAAATGCCTCGTTTTCGCTATACAGGTTGTTTAAAATTTTCTGTCTTAAATACTAGTCTTCATTTATCATTATCATTAAACATTGAGATGAGAATTGGTACACAACAGTGTATAGTGAAGGGCTACTTTTACCTGTATAAATTTCTCTTGTAATATACTAGCATCAGTGGCGTTCTTGCCGTTAAATAAGTACTCATTTTTAGTAAAATAAATGTACGCCACTGATTTTTGGACACATTGGTATATCTCTCTTAAATGCAAGTTAATTCAGCTTAAAAAGTGTCCCTTGGACTTTTACCTCCTGACGCACCGTTTTCGAGATAAAAATTAATTTATGGTAAAGTTAAAATTGCCAAGGTAAAACAGTTGTCAATATTTGTCAAGTACAAATGATTTCCAGTTAAAATTACATCCTTGCTAAACAGCAATTAAAATTAATAAATTTTATGCAATATTACCGCATATTAAAAATTCATTATAATTTTATGAGAGTGGCTATATGGCACATATCTATTAATTAGGTATAGCGCATATAGCGTTCCTCAGATTATTTCTACCGTAACTCAATATGTAAATGCTGCAGAGCGTAACATAAAGGTTGTGCAAAAGCAGTGTGAAACAATAAAGATTTGCGACTTATTATTAATATATAAATTTATGGTCCATCGTGATTACCTATAAAGATCAAAAACGTAATAAAATATACAAGGTTATTAGTTATACTACAGTACTTTACTAGAATGGAACTAATACTCACTCAGTTAAATTATGTTCTCCATGGTCATCTATACCACACATAATGCAATATTTAGAAATCCCCGATTCATTATAATACAATAATAATTATTATGATTGCTGCATATTTTACGTGTGCAGAATAAAATATTGCGATTCTATGTGGTATATGTATAATAATATGATGTTGTGAGTATGTATAAAATCTAACACTGCATTGGAAAACAAATTGTGTAAAATATAATTATTTTACGTTAGCTTTATTATCACAATATTGAGGAGGGTATTCAGAAATACCACACAAATTCTGAAGGTCATTCCACAGGTCGAACTAATGGTAGCTTTTCAGAAAAAATTAATACGTCGATAATGAAAGAGTTGCGACTACTTACTCAAATTTTATTTCTTATTATTTTTTTTTTAACGGTTGTTACAAGCTTCTCGATACTTGGAGCTGAGATCAAATTTATTCGTGGAGAGGATTGGCACTATCTCTGCCTCTCCGGGAATGATAGGGTGGAAGAATGTTGGCTCGGATCAATATGAAGGATTGATACCGGTCTACGTTTTACCATCCCCGTATTTAACAAAGTTTTCCAGGTTTCCCTCATTCCCGCACTAAATGGTCGTTAGGGCGTACCAACGTAAGACGTTCCTGGGAAATGCGGTCTATTTAATAATAATATGCCGCCCCGTCTCCTGCACAAGTCTCTGACTTCTGGGTTAGTCCTAGTGATTAGATATTATTATTATTTATTGGAAAATCGCTATTAACATTTGAAGCTATAGAAATTAATGATTTACTCATCATATTCACATTATTATTCATAACATGTTTCTTTCATTATCATTAATTTGTTAATTTGGGGCTTTTTCTCTTTCAAATTGATTGGAGAAAAGGTTGTGAATAAATGGTCAGGAAACTATCGTGTAAAATAACACTAGTACACACACACATAAAAGCGGTCTGTACTTTTGACCAGAGGCATCTATTTTTGTGTTTTGACGCACTGAATTCGAACATGAAGTTCCTTTAGCACAAACATCCTCAAACTTTTGAGTAAATCGCAAAAAATACAAAAAATTACATTAGTAAGCGCAAAAAAATTTGATTTTTTTTTCTGATCTTAATCAAATGTATTTCTGTGCCACTCACAGATTATGCAAAAACCACACCACATTTCATAAAAAAAAATAATTATTTTTCTTTTTTTCCTAAAACTTGAACACCGCGTATTTTTGCAACGAAACATTTTTGGACCACAGTTTATAAAGTAAACTATCATTAATTTTCGATGTAAAATCACCCCTTAAATATTCCTATATCATTAAGGAACACCCTGTATAAAGGTATCAATTCATGGTTAGAGTAGATAAAATGGAAAATATATTTTTTTACATTACGGAATGCAACCAAAAGACTGACGTATTTAAAGTTTGTATGTATTCATATGATGTATAATACACTAGCACAGTTTGCCAAACTGTTTTAAAATTTGAATTCTTCATCAAATATAATGGTCACATAGAAAAAAGTCGCAAAATTCAGTCAGAACTTTCGTAGTTTGTAATTCTTCTTGCTAAAATTTTGAAACTTATCTTTAGTCGTAGAATGTGATTGTAAAATATTTCAGATCAATTTCGGGACACTTTGTATCTTAAAGACTGATGCTATAGTATTTATTAAGTCAATGCTACTCAACCGCACATTTTGGTTAAATAAATAGAACCATTCTGTGTTTCTGTGAATGAGGGATATTATGCGAGGTCTGGCTATTAAATAACGAGACTGGTTACGAAAAAGGGTTTTATTGTAAAAATTATTCTACATTCGAATGCTCCCCTTCAATATACTCCCCTCCCCTCGCCACACAACTTTCCATACGTTTTTTCAATTGATCGAAGCAGTGCTGGAAGTCTTCTTTGGTGACGGCCTTTAGGAGCTCTGCCGTTTTTGCTTTACCGCTTCCATCGACTTAAATCGGGTCCCTTTCAAAGCAGATTTTATCTTCGGAAACAAAAAAAAGTCGCACGGTGCCAAATCTGGAGAGTACGGCGGGTGTTCGAGCACTAGAGTTCGCTTACTGGCCAAATACTGCTTCACAGATAGCGCGTTATGGGCAGGTGCGTTGTCCTGGTGCAAAATCCACGAGTTGTTCTTCCATAACTCGGGCCGTTTTTTACGAACTCGTTCTCGCAGTGTTGCCAAAACTGACAAATAGTAAGTCTGGTTGACAGTCTGACCCTCTGGAACCCATTCAGTCATCACGATACCGTTAATGTCGAAAAAAACGATCAACATTGCCTTGAATTTTGATTTGGACATCCTTGCTTTTTTGATTCTGGGCGATTCAGGCGTCTTCCAATGCATCGATTGTCGCTTTGTTTCAACATCGTATTGAAAAATACACGTTTCGTCGCAAGTAATAACGTTTTTCATCAGTCCGGGATCTTCTTCTAATCTTTCAAGGAAATCTGAGCAGACCCGTTGACGCAAGAGTTTTTGGTCAGGGGTCAGATTTTTTGGCACCAACTTCGCACAGACTTTTGTCATGTGTAATTCCTCGTGTAAAATTTTTCTAACCGTTTCTTTATCGGCGTTTACAGCCTCGGCATCATCCGGATGCTCACTCGGCGATCTGCACGCACAATTTGGTTGATTTTGGTTACTGTTTCCGGAGTTGAAACAGTCACAGGGCGACCTGGGCGCTGGTCATCTTCAGTGCTCTCTCGGCCCTCATTAAAGCGCTTACACCACTCAAAAACACGCGCACGAGATAGAGAATTGTCCCCATAGGCCTCTTGCAACAATTTATAGCACTCAGTCGGAGTTTTTTTCAATTTAACGAGAAATTTGAGATTCATACGTTGCTATGGTTTTCGGCACGAGAAAAAAACACGTTCGTTTCAAACTGCTACTTTCATAGTGGCGGAAACGTGTTTTGGGACTTGCATAGACAAGATATCTAGATACCCAACGCACTACTCGTTTTTTACCCCACACGTCTAGGGCGCCCTCTAAGCGCGCAGTCTCGTTATTTAATAGCCAGACCTCTAGATGGATATTAAGTTGGGAAATTGTCTTTTCCTAAAATTTAAGAAACAAAATTTGTAATGCTTGGTATAGCTTATTTTAAAAACATAAAAATATTAATGATGTTCTTTAAACAAACAAGTAAGTAACAGAAATAATTCAAACCTGGTGCATGTAAATGTATATACAAGATTAATTTTTATGTGCATTAACTGCGATATTAAAAGAATAACTGCAAACTAATGACAAGTAATAAATAGTAAAAACAACAATAAATATTAAATATTACCGTTAGTTTTTCTCCCACGAAAGTTTATGTTTTTTATATGTTGCAAACTCTATTGCTGCGTTGTTGAATAATAATTAGTAGCAAAATTAAATAGATTAGAGATAAAAAACGATTAATGTTCAAAACCGGTTGTCTCGCATAATTATATCTACCTACAATATGCAGTAATACAGTGTAAGCATATATCCTACATCTTTCTAGATTAAAAAAAATAATTTTAACACGTCAGTGTCATTAAATATCCAAATCAATGTGGTTTATATATACAGGATGAGTCGGGAGGAACGCACCAAACTCTGGTAATATATTCTGTATCAGAATAATAAGAAGAAGAAATCTTAAATGTTGATATTATGTCATTTTCATTTGTTTTCAAGGCAATAATTTGACGTATCTTCAAGACATGCCGAACTCAGGAGAGCTACAGATACCCTTCGCGGACGAAGCAGAAAGTGTTTAGAGGTGGTGTTTTGGACATTTAATCAAAAAACGGTATAATTAATAAGATATCAATACATTACTTTTTCATTGAAATGTACGTCATAATTTGAAAACAAATGAAAATCGCGTAACAATATTTGAGTTGAATTTCTCTTATTATTTTGACGAATCCATCCAGATCGGATGAAAAGAAGAACATCTTTGTTTCTACTTTTTCCACATTATTAAAAAAGTTCGTCATTTAAGAAAAACATAAATAATTAACTATTTTTCAGTACCTTTCCTTTTTATAATAATTTTTTTCAATATATGAAAATGGAACTTTTACTATAGGTACACAATATTTTTACTTCTGATGCTGTTCACTAATTTTTTATAAATAGAAATATGTTACAAATTACTCAAGCAGAAACTTTTCTTAAAATGATTAATTTCAACTAAATTATTTTTTGTCATTGACATTCATGTCTGGAAAATTATCTATTAATTTAGGTATATGCTGCTCTATATGTAAGATAATCCAAAATGACATTTTTATGTATTAGAACACAATATTGACTTTTTCACATTTTAAAGGCCTATAATGCTTTAAAGAGTTTCATTGGAGTAATTATTATTATTAATTACAGAAGCTAACCTATAAGAAACTGTTGTTTTATTTACACCTAATTACTTTTAAATACTCGATTCATATCAAAAGCATTAATGAACATTGAAAAACTTGTCAATTTAATGCAAGTGTTACCTAATTAGTTATTAATTATTGTACCACTTTGTAATAGTTGGTTAGCGTTTCTCATTAATTTTTCATTAGTTGTACTTAGCTATGCAAGAATGTAGCCTTTTAAATAATACATTTCCAAAATTTCAATACAGTTGCTGCCAAAATGTAATTTGAATTTATTACTATTATTTTCTATTAATTGAATACACAGTATATATTGTGTAACTAAAATGCTTGGCCCAACTTTATTTTTTTACTATAATAATAATATCTCTATCCCTCATTCTAATCACGAGGATTAGCCCAGAAGTCGGAGATTTGTGCGGGAGAGGAGGCGGCATATTATTATTTAGCAATTAGAGGGGTAGTCAAACGTCGATCGGTATCAATCTCTCACATTGATCCAAGCCAACGGTGCCAATCCTCTCTCCACGAAATATAGCAGATATACAGTCTACCGGCAGCGGGGATCGACCCACAGCGGTCTGGCTACATCGATTCAAGTACTGACGCCTTAAACCACTCGACCACTGACCGATATTGTTTCAAAAACAATTTCTGCGCCAGCGGTGAAACCAGTACCTATGTCTGGTTGTACCGCTAATTACTAAATAGGCATTTTATCTAATTGAACCTACGAAGTGTCTTTTATCGGCAGTGAGTGGCTGTAATGAGCGAATATGTAGTTTTACCAGTTTATAACGAAATAATGAAAAACGAATGCAAAATACTTGAGCTAACTGGATTAACAGTTACCTATCTATCAGGTATTATTACTAGTAAGAATGTTAATTTTTGTCGTTTCTACATTTAGAAACGGTACAAAAAGACGACCGCATGGTAGTTGACATTGTTGACAAATGTAAGCTTTATCTATGAATCTAAGCCATCTCAGTCGATTCTTATCATAGGCGCCGACTTTCCGTAGGAAAAAACGGTTTTGCCCCATTTTGTAATTATCGAGCTAAAATTCTGGAATAATTTTTTATTGTCTTTTAGACCTCCCTGAGCACGTGCTTAAATTTTTTGTACTTATTATATTTTATCTCAAACGGTTTCTGAGATATGGTTAAACAACTGGGAAAAAACCTTTATTTTTTCACCCTATATCTCGAAAACGGTGCGCTTGCGGACTTTTTTTCTTAGCATGAACCAAAGAATCACACCTTTTATTTTCCGACACGTTTTTTGAAACGCCCTGTATTTTCAGAAGAAACTTACAATTTTAACATTGAATATCTCGATGTGCTTGCAGCCACGAATTTATCTTCATTTATTTTTAAATATTCTAGCCAACAGGACTTATTATTTGTTCTTATAATAGAGACATTATTCCAGAAATTAAATTTTATCTCTCACGGTCATCTCATAAACATTACCAAGTTCTCTTCTTAACAAATCTTATTTGTCTCACAACCCGTCTACTTAAACATGGCAATATTTCACTTTTACATCAAGGAAACCTGAAAGTGACGTACAATAGAACAGTAGTGTTCAAATTAATGTTCTTCTTAGAACTGGAACTATGTGTACACTTTCATAGAAGTGTATAACATTATGGTGCTTCCTGAATAGATCTGGCTTTATAGCTAGGAGATGATATCGCATTTTCATAAAGGAAGACGTATGGAAGTGAAGTACAATTTACTGTAACTCATTTAGTAAACGTGGTAAATTTTAATCAACAAGTTCTATAAAAACAAATGAATCATAATTCACGTAGGTATAATGAGACCTTTGAAGTACCTTAGAATTATAAATAGCTATACTTGAGTTTACTTTACCATAAAATTTTATGAAGCCTCTGTAAAGTTCAGTTCAAATAACAGAGCGTTATTCTTAGTCCATCTAAAATAGTGTAGGTCTCAGAATGTCTTAATTATTTATAAAAACATTGCTAAAACTTTATCCCTGTCCTTTAAATTTTGTAAAAATGTGAAAATATGATTAATGTTGTTCCCAAAATTTTACTAAATTTTGTATACAGGATGATTCGGGACTTGTTTAAAACAATGATTTAAAAATACACTTCTGCACGGCACTGGAAACTGATCACTGTAAAACCTGACAAGGTAAAGCGTGCAATCGGCGATTGAACAAAATTCCCGTGGAAAGAAACAAATAAAATTTTATAACCCCTATTTTATACAGCAAATTCAATTGCTTTTGCCGCTATTGTTATTAATATTAATTTAACGTTTTAATTAATATAATAGTTTGACATACCTGGTCTTACAACAAAATTTTGGGCCCGTCTTATCTAGTTTCTACAAACTAACACAAATGTTTCTGCTTTTTGTCCATTTTGACCTCATAAGTTATTAGCAGCAGCTGTGATACGTTTGCGTAAATCATCAATAGTGTCCACTTCGGTGTGATACATTTCATTTTTTAAATATACTCACAAAGAAAAGTCCAAATGATTTAGTCAGTAGATTGTGGCGGCCATGGCACCGATTCTCCTCGTCCAATCTTTTGATATTAATACTTGGACACACTGTACATGGTACTGATATAATTGAGCTTCGTGTATGATACGCCACACTGTTACAATACGCCATGGACACCCTGGAACCATCTCTTCCACGATTCGCTTTCAAATTTCCTGTGTAACGCTCGCGTTGCGCTACACTTGCCGCAGTAAAAGTACCTGCATTTGGCACATGTTTACCGAGAAATGGTTCTGCTAAAGTATTTTCACATCACCATAATTTAAAACGATATCCATCAATTCCGAGTTGCTGTACACGTAAGACCTTTTTGACACTTGAAAAACTAATGGAAATATCCACATCACAAAAACATGACGCATCTATTCCCTAATTTTTTTAGATAAGTTCTGAATTACGTAAAATATTTTCCATTATTGATAATTTTAATTTTCTCATAGCATCTTCATAACCAAAGTTTGGCTTTATTTTAATGGTATTAATTAATTCAAATGAATTTTCCTTCAATTCCTATTGTAGTCATCTTGCCTACGATTTATTGGTACGCCAAAAAATACGTTCACAGACGAAGATTAGGATCAATTATCGCAGATATATTGTCACGGATTTCCCAATCCGACTTTTCCTTATTGCCAGAAAAACAATCAGTAAATTAATTACTCTCTTTATTAACTACTCAGTACACTACTGAACACTAATTACAACTCAACTAAACACTTATTTAATTAATCACTATCTGAATCACTTTGATTTCTCCAACTAAACACTTCAATTCAGACTGTAATACAAGACTAACTAACTCGGCCGTTTAATCTTTTATAGACCCAACGAATATTCCAGGTATATTCTGGCATCTCTAGATCCATTTTCCCGAACAACTCGAATGCTTCTCGTCGATTTCCCATTGTTCCAGTCCCGTCTCGATCCACGGCATTTTCTTTGTTTAATAGAATCGTGTAGGGGCGATCGGGGCAACCTTAGCATTTCGCGATACCACCGTCGTCGGTTTGGGAGTGAGTGGGCAAATTCTGTGACAATATGTATGCCTGGAAATAATTCTTTCTACATACGTCTGTAAACGCTGCTGTCATTTTAAGGCACTTAGTGTTAAAAATGACGTAATTTACTTTTAACACTAGTGTAAAAATAGAAGACAATTAAGGAATTTTAAATCAAAGAAATATATATTTACTTAACTAAATGTAAATGTACAGTTAAGGAAACTACAATAATTGCAAACATAAAATCTAATTCAGCGATCATGGAGTATAACTTGACACACTTTAATTCACTTGATTTTGAGCAATTTTAGAAATAAAAAATTTGTATTTCAAATGACACCGAGGACGGAGTTAGATTTCCAATATGCAAGCTTTCAGATCCACTTGGTCGATATGGATTAAGATATTTCAAGTGAACATACATGGCAGTACAAACTTCAATTACTCTATCCACGTTAAAAAAGTCCAATTTAGACGCTTCAAAATGAAAATTGAAGTACAAGAACAGTGCTTGCGGTACTCTATTTAGTTCGTGTTGATAAAATTCTCTGCAAGCAGCAGTGAACTATAAAAATGCTCTAAGATAATAATTTTTGCACTTTTAGGTTATAATATCTCAAACCCTTGATGTGATGGCGCTAGTCTTAAGGCGGATATTGATTCAGTTGGCCAAATTCCTTCGGAAATAAATATAAAGTTCTATCCGATATTCCTTTCATTAGTAGAGTTGTTACCTAAAACATAAATAATATAACCAAATAATGTTAATGAAAAACCAATAATTTTTCAAAATTCTCTTACATTTACTTTTGTTTGAGTGTTTTTTTTGTAAGTAGTATTCAACTTTATTTTTATTTTAGATAATTATTGGTTTCAATATTATCTAGCTTATAGCTATGTTTAGCATGTATATTAAGTATAAAAAAACTTAATAATATTTATCAGTTTCTATTGAGATAAAATATGATGGTACCAAATAAAAAATAAGTGAAAATGCTGGAGCATAATCTAAAAGTTCAAAAATGCAAAAAATGTAGCTAATATGCTAACACATTAAATAGGGAAAACAGAACATTTCACAACAATTTTATATGACTGCTACGTATACTTATATAACACATCTAATTGTGCAGGTATGTATATATTTTATTTTAAACATAATAATACATAAATATAATTCATTGGCACATATAAGTAATTTGAATCTGTTCAAGATTTGGAATAAATAGCAAATATATTTTCATAACAAGCCATTCATTTCCAAGTCAAATAAATTTCTCTTTACAAATAAATTTCAAATTAATTTTAATTGTATTCTATTATACTTAAGTACTAGTAGTTTACGACAGATTTATATTGTAACAAAGTAACTAAAATATATCAAGATGTGGCACTATTTGTAGCACTATTCTAATAAATAGTGTATCTGCATTTAATCAATACTAAATTATCTACCAGCACATTTGCATATAAACTAACTGATTTAAAAGAGATGCAACTAAATGATATTATTTTGAAATGATAGAAAAGTAATTTCTGGTGAAAAATAAAGGATATTTGAACTTAGCTGATGTATGGGTGCGATCAGTTGCAGAGGCTGCTACGGGACGTCTCGGATCACTGTTATCTGAGGAGCGGTTACGACTATAGCAGCCGTAGTTCCAACAACGGGAACTGACATTGATATACAGATTTAAAAGTGAGGATCATGATGGTGAATTGTGTTTTGCCGCTTGCGTGTATTTGTGCCATGCTACACGCATACTTCCACCACAGCGTGTTCGCATCAGCAGTGTTGCCAGGGGGAAAAATTCAGTGCATGAGAATAATTTCAAAGAAGCATGAGGTTTGGAGAAAAAGCATGAGAGAAGGCTTAATTTATCAAAAACACCTCTTGACACAGCTTAATTTTTAATTACTTTTGTAATGCCATTTTTATTTCATTAAAAAGCATTATGTTCTGCTATTTTATCATAATATTACATTGTAAGTAGGTACTTATTTTATTGTTAGACCGGGCGAACGTTGAGGCGCAGTTGACGTGACGCAGGGTGACTCACGGGTCGTAAAATCTGTTGTTTCCAGAAAATGTAGATACCCTTACGGAATAGAGTTAAGAATCACTGCAATACAGCGTGAATACAGCACACACACCGCATATCCGTAGACTGTCATACCCGTTTATGTATTCATTGATAATTATTAAGAGAGCAGTCTACAATAAAGGACATTTCAAGTACCCAAATATTGTAGATACCTACCTCTATCTATTCAATTTTGCCCTCGATTTTGCCTTTATTTCTCGTTAGGTCTTTGTTTTGGTAGATTTCAAAGAGTAATTTTAATAATTTTATTATTTCTTTTTGTGTCTATTAAAAAGCATGATATTTTGTAATCAAAATATGAGAGCATGAGATTTCCTCGGAATGCATGAGATCTCATGCAAAAGCATGAGACCTGGCAACACTGGCATCAGTTGACCGGACAGTTAGATTTGCAATGGCGAATTGGCGTTGGCGATACGGAACCGATTACCGTAGTAGTGGGGAATGCTAGACTAATGCACGTCGCCGCGCCTCTTTAACTTCGTACCTCCCTGGGATGAAGCGGCCATTTCTACTTTCTCTGTAAAGATCCCCAATTTCTGAATCTGTATGAGCAGATCTAGTAGTACTGATAGTGGGACGGCTCCCTCAAAGCCTAGCCCGCAAAGAACAAGGGAACTTGTGAAAAATTCCAGTTGAGGCTAATATGCACATTAATTCCGATATAGGCAGAGGAAGCATCATAAATCAAATTCTGTACATAGTCTGGATAAATCCCGACTATCAATTTGGTATTTTATAAAAGCTGCAAAAACGTTTCCGAAACAAATCTTATAAAATAGCATAAGTCAAAAATATTGTTTATACAGCAACTATACAACCAAAATTGGCACAGCATTATAAAGCACTTTAGTCACCGTTGAGGTTTTGTAAAATATGTTGGAAATTTTTAAATAGTTCTATAAATAGCATCTAACATAGAAACTAAACAACAATTTGGAGAGGTTTTGGATTTATTTGGAACAAGGTTCTTAGTACTCGAAGATTTTAATTTTTGTGGTATAAAAGAAACGAACTTGTTCCCAATAAATCCAAAACCTCTCGAAATAAAATAGATATATGGTTCAAGAATAAAAAATATTTCTAAACAACAATTTTATAACAGCTCTATTTTGTTTATTTTTGTCGTTTCTACATTTGGCAACGCTATAACAAAACGTCCACATGATACCAAAAATGGGACCCTTAATAGTTATTTATGCAACAAGTACAAAAAGTAAGTGTTTGCTATGTGGTATAATATGCACACACTCAATATTATTTTACGCGTTTTATCGCACTTCGTTAAAGCTATTTTTATTGCGGAGAATATTTTATTGTGATTTATATGACACATATCTAGTGAATGTTAGATGCGCCGCGTGTGAAGTGATTATTTCCAATATTATAATAAAATTTTTTGAAATTTCATGGTTTTTGACGTTGCAACTAGCGCCAAAAACATCATAACTATTCGTAATTGTCTTCGTTTTAACTATACTTTACAGTGGACCACTTTCCAGCGCTGTACAGAAGTGTATTTTTAAATCGTTTTTGAACTGCCCTTTTTGAATCATCCTATAGGTACTTCTACACATTAAACATTTGATAAACTTGTGTGAATTTATTTATATTGCAAATTGTGTTTTATGTATGTAATAAACACAAATTAAAAGAAAAAAGTTCATCTGCCATATGAGTATGAGCTTTTCCACAGCCACAAGAAGAGCATTTTAAAAATATTATTGTAATTGAATATTTGTGGTTGATTAAAATTTGTTTTTATTTAGTTTAAAATTTGTATTTTGTCCATTGTGTCTTTTAAATAGAATTTAAAGTTGTATATAAAAAAAGTAAAAATGGGAACTTTATTTTTATTGTTTTTTGTCCGGAAATTAACAATTAACAATTTATTTTGAACTTTGAATATCAACAAATCAAAAACATAAATAAGAATAAATATTTATTATGTATAGATTCATTTGATACCTACAGATATAATGTAATCACTATTATATTTTCACTTGCTAACAACAAGTAACATTATATTATATACTTCGCAATATAAGTCTACTTAATATAGCAATTTTGCTAACATGCTAACATCTAAAGACTATATCAGCACATGCGCATCAAAGACGTTCCAGCAAGAAATACATTTAACTCGATACTGGATCTGATAGGTCACAAAGCAATGAAGCATCCTACCTATATGTTGTAGGCACTATTGAAAATCCTCGACCTCTTCGCGATTTGGAACGATATTTGCACTATTCTGGGGATTAATGACCCGAACAGCATTTAATTACACCTGAAAAATCTATATATAATACAAATTTTGCATATGGTATATTCAAATCTATAAAAAAATTCTTAGTAGTTGACAATTAAAACTTCTACGTAATATTGTTTCTAAATTTTACAAATATATAATTACTGAGAGAAACCATATTTGTTAAATAATAAACTCGTACCATGAATTGATTTGTCGTATTTTACTTAGAATTTTGATATATATATAATGTTTTTAAAAACATCGCCTATTGCTATATATACATACTTTCTCAGAATGATGAGCTCTCTATTAGTAATAGAGAAGATAGGACAGTAATAATGTTTGAAACATGTACTATATTATTGTAAAGTGGCTATTAATGGCAGCTCGTGAATGAGGTTGTTAACCATACTTACGTCAGTTTTATTAGCTGTAAAGGAATGACAAATTACACACACAGCCATAAAAAAATTTCTACGAACACAAATTTGGACAAAGCCGTTGTTTCAGCTGTAGAATTTATCAGTTCCTGTTTGATGATGATTTCGTTCTCGTTATTATAGATAAATAAATGATTAGTCTTATAAAATACATTAAGGAGGATATGTTTAATTTGTAATCGTTCAATGTAACTTGCGAATCGAATTTGAAAAATGATGAATCCGGGGACTTTAGTAACTCGCCCGTACATTTGTAACGTGTTAACGTAACGTGTAAGATAGAGTGGGAGTAACTCATAAATGTTACATATCTTTTGTGCTGTGTTTTGCTCGGCTATAATCATATAGAGGATTGTATAATAGGGTCATTTGGTCAAACCTCAAATTACATAGGCGTACCTCAAGGTACGGTAATAGGGCCGTTGTCTATACTATATTAATAGCGTATACACCATAAATTGAGCATGGGCATTATGTTTCTTACGCTGATAATAGTTATTGTTTAAAAAATGTAAATTGTGAATGTTTGTACATGGAAAGGGTGAATATGATAAAATATTTGAGTCATCAATCACACTGAAAAAAAGCAGATAAGTAAAAAAAGTGTGAGATTTTTTGGTTAGGCAAACTTAGTTTCAAAAATAACCCTTGACTGATCCGTTTGGCGCAAGGGTTTATTTAATTAACCTTTATTTATTAATTTTTTCAGAAGTGTGGCAAAAACCCAATAAAACTAAAGAAAAATTAAAATTATGCCACAAATAAATAGCTTTAGACAATATGCTACAAGTAACAAAACACATTACTAAAAACAATGCTTAAATGCAGATAGTATTCTACTGACCTTTTATTTAAAAAAAGTAAACTGGTTAGTGTTAGAAAATTATACAGGTTGATTCTGAACTTATCTAAAAATAAATTCTGAGTGTAATCTGTGGTTTTAACTAATAAAATAGTTTGACATACCTGATGTTACAACAACATTTTGGGCCCGTCTTACCCAATTTTTACAAACTAACACAAATGTTTCTTGTCCGTTTTGAACTCAAGTTATTGGCAGAATCTATGATTCGTTTCCGTAAATTATCAGTAGTATGTATCCACTTCGGTGCGATACACTTCATTTTTTTAATATCCACACAAAAAAAGTCCAATGATTTAAAGCCAGGAGATCGTGGCGGCCATGGTACCGGTACTCCTCGTCAAATCTCTTGGTGTTAATGCTTGGACATGCTGTACATGATATGGATATAATTGAGCCTTGGGTATGATACGTCACACTGCTGCAATAGGCCGTGGAAGTCCTGGACCTCCATCGCTTCCACGACTCGGTTTCAAATTTCCCTCGCGTTGCACTACATTTGCACTCACTGCACAGCGCGGTAAAGGTAGCTGCGTTTGGCCGTGTTTACCGGAAAATCGTTCTGCAAAAGCATTTTCACAGCGTCATAAATTAAAACGATATCTATCAACTCCGAGTCGCTATTATACAGGGTTAACTATGTCTAAGTACAAAAAATTTAACCACGTGCTCAGGGAAGCCTAAAAGACAATAAAAAAATTATTATAGAATTTTAGCTCGATATTTAAAAAATGGGGCAAAACCCTTTTTTCCTACGAAAAGTCGGCGCCTATGATAAGAAAAGA
This sequence comes from Monochamus saltuarius, assembly GCA_025584915.1. Taxonomy (NCBI): domain Eukaryota; kingdom Metazoa; phylum Arthropoda; class Insecta; order Coleoptera; family Cerambycidae; genus Monochamus; species Monochamus saltuarius. The sequence continues at coordinate 51,726,981 of CM046725.1, read as the reverse complement.
CTGAGATGGCTTATATCCATAGACAAAACTTACATCTGTCAACAATATCTACTACCATCGTCGGTTTTTTTTGCAGCGTTTCTAAATGTAGAAACGAAAATTAACATTCTTATGAGTAATAATACCTGATAGATAGGTAACAGTTAATCCACTTAGCTCCAGTATTTTGCATTCGTTTTCCATTATTTCGTTATAAACTGGTTGGTATAACATATTCGCTCATTACAGCCACTCACTACCGATACTTCCCGTAGGTACAATTAGATAATGCCAATTTCTTATAACAAAATCGAACGAAAGGAATAAATAGACGTTTTAATGTAACCGCGCAGTCTTGTGCCATAACCTAGAAAACCAAACCGGCAAACTATATTGTATATTGTATTGTATTGTGTATCTGCACCTAACACAAATGTCTTTATTTAATAACTGTAAAACGTTTAAAAATTAAAATAAGGCACTAAAAACTGAAGAAGAACACAAATTTACAACGTAAACACAGGAATTCAATTATTATGACATGACAGAGATACTGACTGATGAGCGACTGTTACATGCTTGTACAGTATGCAACCAACAAGCAAGTTCAGTGGCGGCGTTAAATAAGGATTTAAAACAATATCGGACAAAATTTTTTTGGCTTTATAAATAAGTTTGGAATTTTTTTGAATGGTTATTCCGTTAATTCTTATTTTTCCCTATCCCCTCCTAAAATATTTGTACTAAGTCATAGTTAACCCTGTATACGTAAGCCATTTTGATACTTGAAAAACTTATGTAAACAATGGTGTCACAACACACACACTTTAATGCCTTCAAAAAGTAATCGGATTTCAATATTCGGAATCGCCTGTTTAGAGACTACAGTGGCCCAGGGATGTAAAGGTTGCAAATACTACAACTTCAATAATGACTTTATCTGGTCAACCCAGAAAATTTGAAGTCGATGTAATAAGTAGTTTTTTTAGTAATGGGTAAATTCACAACATGCTATTTAATTGCAGAATAATTAAGTAGCTTAATGAATTTAAAATATTTGTGACGTACTATTCGTTTTTCCATTTGATAAAAATAAAATCAAATGAGTAATATTCCCAATAAATCCGTGCGGTTCCTTTAAAAAGCAATATTGCAATATCCAGGCATAAACATTTACTTAATTTTAATCACATTTTATTTTTATTTGTTACTTGGCATGTTAGTCAGTACCCGATGATGAATAATAACCCACACCGAGATTTTTATTTTCGTTTTATCTCCGTGAGCCAAGTAAAGTACGCCTCGTGAATTTATTTAGAAAATTCTTAGCTGCAAACTCATTTCAAACGTCATTTTAATTGTTTTATTATTGCACGTGATTAGCAAATTTGCATAAATTACACTGTGGGGTCTCAGTTGCAATGAACTTACGATTCTGTAGATGTATAGAGTGGACACGGTATTTTACGGTGGCAAATGGGAAATTCTGAATGAATGGGGAAGTACCGATCTCACAAAGTTCAAAGAAAATAAGGAGAACAAAGACTGCGAAGCAGATTTGGGACGTGCAAAAATTTAAACTGTTCGTTATTCGAAACAGGTTAGATTGTCAAAAATAAATGTATTTCGATATTTTTGAATTATGCAGATTTGTCTGTAATTGTCTACTATGAATGCACACAGCAACAAATTTTTCCATGTAATAATTGTAATCCACAACAAATTGAGTAAAATTTAATTCTATTGATGTGAGGAATATGATGATAATGTTCTAAGTTAAAGTAGATATACAAACCTTAAATAAGTACAAATATTTTAACCAGCAGTATAGTTCACTGTGTAGAACACATAATTAATTGTTGTTTGTAGTTGTTTTACAAAAAAATCAGAAATAAAAAAGTGAAATTTTAAATAAATTTTGTAATTTTTCTGTAGAAAACTTGTTGAGGACCGCTGACTTTCATACATTTATGAGTCATAGCGCTTCAGATTGAATGCGTAGTTCACAGTGTCGCCAGTGTTACACAAATGTCTTTGCTTGAACAAACTTTTAAATTTAATATGTTGTGTGAAAATCATACTTTTTCGTTATTATTCATAAAATAACTTAAGGAAATTGTGTCTTGTGTCTCTTTCTAACAATGTACAATGACATTTAACTTGTGAAATGTGGATTACTGATTAAATAGTTAATTTTTTAACAAACAGGTAAGCTTGTGTGCACGTTTATGTATAATTTTTGAAGATTAGACATAGTAATATCACGTAATATCTTCCTAAATACTTTACGGTAGTATTTAACTTGTGGAAATTCAATTTTAATCATTTATAGTAAGGTCAGTTAAGCAGTTAAAATGTATGTTAATATTGCTGCGTACCATACTACATACCCAACTTTACTGTATCTTCAAACAAATATTTTTAAAATAGAATTAACCGTATTACTTTACTATTACGTTAAGGGAAACGTAATATTTATATTAGAGAAGATATGGCAACCTCGCAACAGATCATATGGTTCATTAGCTTGGTTAAGCAGCGGTCCTCAAAATGTGGGTATTTAAAAAAAAAATAATATCCGTAAACATTATAAATTTTTAAAAATGGCTTTTACTGGACTGATCTATATGACAAACTACACCAGCAGTTAAAATATTTGTACTTATTTAAGGTTCACCCTGTATGTATATGTAATTAATGTATACATATATTTATGGAAGTATTTATATTGTATTAGTGTCCAGAAACTAGTGGTCAAAAATGATAGGGCATACAGGGAAGTCCACTTCAGTACTTCACATACATTTTTGTCTTATCTGGTTTCTTTACGGATATACAGGGCTTCCAAATAAGAAGTTAAATATCGTATTTCAATCACAATTTCTAAACCGTTGTCAGGGCAATCTCGAAATTTGGATGACAGTAGTAACTTATACCTAGTAATACAACTTTTGCTATTAAAATTGGTATTAGACATACTTCAATACGGATAAAATTGAGTAACGCGAAATTTGACATTTTACATTCGCAGTTCAATTCCCCTAACAATTTGCTACAAAAAGCTATACCTAAAAAAAATGGTAAAACATATCAATATCTTATCTCGATATCTCTATCAAGATAAACGCATATGTAATGATATATGTATTAATAATTTATTAATAATGAAATTAGTATTTTCAGGCTAAAAAATAAAATAATGAATAATATTAAGAAACGTTTTCTATTCTATATATTTCAACTCTTGTTCTGAAGGTCTTAATATAAGTAGCTATAATAATAATATCTCTCCCCTCATTCTAATCACGAGTATTAGCCCAAAAATCGGAGACTTGCCAGGGAGAGGGGGTGACATATTATTATTATGCAGGCCGTATTTGCACAGGAACGACTTACGTTGGTAGGCTCTACCCGCCATTCTGTGCAGGAATGAAGGAAACTTCATTCATTAGGGGAGTGGTCAAATGTCGACCGGTATCAATCTCTCGCACTGACCCAAGCCAACATACCTGCATCCTACCATATCCACAGAGACGGTGCCAATCCTCTCCCCAAATATAGCTGGTCTACGGTTTACCTGCCGCAGGGTTCAAACCTACCAGCAGAGTGGTCACCTCGATTCAAGCACAGATGCCTCAAACCGCTTGACCACCAACCGACCTATGTTAATATTAATCATATATCTCAAAATGATATAATTGCACCTAGCAAAAAATTTAAGAATAAGTTGTCTTCTGATTCCCCTTTAGTTGTTCAAGACTGTATAGAAGCCTTTCTAATTCTTTGATATTCCTTTTTAATTGTATTTTAAAAACTGGCATTTTTCCCAACTTATGTAAACTTTCACTCAGTTTCAGTTACTCCAGTATATAAATCTGTAGTATTTTTGATATTAAGAATTACTTACCGACCAATTTCATTAATATCTGCATTTTCAAAATTATTGGAAATTATATTGTATGACTTATTATACAGGGTGTCCAGAAACTCTCCTGACAAACAAAGACCGGAGATTCCTCAGATAATTTTAAGACAATTTAACCCAATTCACCTAGTCCAAAAATGCTTCCTAAGGGAACTAGAGCTCTTTGAAGATGGCGCCTTGTAAATAGTTTTGTTTAAATACCTCCAGAACGCTTCTACTTAGAAAAACAAAAACTGGTATGCTTGTTTAGCCTTCAGAGATGAATCGATTCCATGAATTGCGAATTTCTAGTACCGGTCATAGGCGTCCGTTTTGGGTAGGTCAACGGTTATTTTAACGCATATCTTTTTGGTCTTTAACTTTTAAGCATTTGTGACACTAGATTATTAAATTTTCAGGTATTCTATTATTAAAAGGTACTCTTACTTTAAGTCATTAGGATACACCGTTTTCTAGAAAAATGGATTTGAAAATTTTTCGTTTTTTCGTCATTAAAGTTCAATTTATATTTTTTGCACTAATTGTCTCTGAACTGCCAACAAAAGTAAAACATACGCAGTTGATGGAATCGATTCATCTCTGAAGGCTAAACAAGTATACCAGTTTTGTTTTTCTATGTAGAAGCGTTCTGGAGGTATTTAAACAAAACTATTTACAAGGCGCCATCTTCAGAGCTCTAGTTCCCTTAGGAAGCATTTTCGGACTAGGTGAATTGGGTTAAATTGTCTTAAAATTATCTGAGGAATGTCCGGTCTTCATTTGTCAGGAGAGTTTCTGGACACCCTGTATAATCATGTAAAATGTATCATATCTTTTGAACAACATGGTTTTGTTAAATATCACAGTACTGAGAGCAATATCTGTTGCTTTTACACGGCATGTGTCGCAAGCATTAGACTAGAAAACCAAGTGGATGTTACTTATACTGATTTTAGCAAAGCCTTCTATAGAGTTTCACATAACACAGTTGGATAAATTATCCTTATGTAACATGACTATTTGTCGAAATTCATGGTATCAGATCTTCTACGTTCATTTCAACTTCAAGAGAACCCCAGGGTTCAAACTTAGAGTCCTAAAAAAATTGCTTTTTGCTGATGACATGAAGATATTTAGGAAGATAAAAACTTTGCATGATTATCAATTATTGCAGCAAGATTTGATTTGTTTAAGTGATTGGTGTCACAAGAATAATTTAGATCTGAACACTGATAAATGTAAATTCATGACATGTCATAGAATATTTAATACCATCAATTCCGATTACACTTTAGACGATGTTGTACTCAATCGTATTTATGAAGTTAAGGACTTAGGTGTAAGTTTTGATGTCAAATTAACCTTTTCTAATCACATAGCTAATATTATCAAGAAAGCTTTTAAAACGTTAGGTTTTTATATTCGCAATGGCATAGAGTTTAATTCTATTGATACCATTTGCAAACTTCATTTTACTCTTGTTAGGAGTAAATTAGAATACTGTTACTCTGTTTGGAATACATCTAAATACATAGATATGGTAGAATCTATACCAAAGAAGATTTTCGAAATACATTTATTTTAAAATCTCCCTAGAAATTTTGAATATTCGTTGCTTTTGCATTAATTCAATTTCACAATTTTGTATAAACGCCGTAATGTCATTTGTATAACGTTTCTATATAAGATCATACATGATCTGGTTGACTAAGGCATATACGCTTTCATACACCTAGGTTTACTTCATGGAATAGTATTATTTTTTATCTACCTACTTCAAATTATTTTGACCATTTCAGTAGTCCTATACAAAATGCTTATAGAATTTTTGCAATATATGTAACTGCTGGTATATTTTTGGATTAGTTTAGAACAATTTAAGAAACATTTATTTTCTGTGATGCAGAACTAAAAATATTTTTCTTCCTCTTGTTCATCTCTAATTTTACTTTTTCTTTTTATATTATGTACTAATTTTAGTAGTAGGTATTCTTATTTTTGCTTTCATACAATAGTGGGTGGAAGTCCACAACGGTAGCTTTGTCATGCATTGAGGATTATTTGGATAACGAAAAGAAAAGAAAATAGCCCACAGCATTCTATTCTCAAAGCATGAAAGCCCTCATCAAAACTTCAAGAGAACCGTGCTAAAGCACGTAGTATATCAACAGTAACAAGATGTTCCGTTACTGAAGGACATCATCTAGCAGTTATTCTTTCATCACTGAAGTTACAAGCTAATCCTGTAGCACATACTTTGTCAACACTCAGTCATTCGTCAGACGCCCACCAGACATATACCGGTTTCGAGCTTATTAGCTCTCATCAGTATGCCATAGGTGAGGTATCCGACGAATAATCCTAGCTGCTTTCGTCTGTCTAACCCGACAGAAGGGACCATGAGTACGCGGTGTAGAACTAACTACATCTAACGGCTACACCGCGTACTCATGGTCCCTTCTGTCGGGTTAGACAGACGAAAGCAGCTAGGATTATTCGTCGGATACCTCACCTATGGCATACTGATGAGAGCTAAGAAGCTCGAAACCGGTATATGTCTGGTGGGCGTCTGACGAATGACTCTAGCTGTTGCTATAGGTTTTCCAGGTGTAATTCAATGCTGGTCGGGGCATTAGCCCGCAGAGTAGTTGTTTCCTGGAATTCCGTGTTTGCAAAATATCGTTTCTCGCCGATCGCGATAAAGGTCGACAGCTTTCAATGGTGTCTACTGCATGTAGAACGCTTCGTGCCTGTGACATTTTCAGTCCGGCATGGAGTAGCGAACGGCCGATAGATGTAGTTAGTTCTACACCGCGTACTAGAATTGTCATGTTTATAAGAAAAATATTGTAACCAACTGCAATCAGCGTGCGAAAAAGTATCATTTCCCGCACTTGTTAGATAAATTTTGTCCCCCCCCCCCACTGAGAAAATTTCCTGCGTACGTCCATGCCCCCTTAGTCATCAGGTATATAAAATATTACTTTCTTAAGTGCAATTTTGTGAAGCAGTCCTATTAGTAAAAGATTCTTCCATTGCGTTATACAGGGTGTCTGTGAAAGGTTGGGAAGCTCCGAGATTTCCCAACCTTTCACAGTATAACGTTTTATATTGCAATTTAATATACTTTAATATGTTTCCTCCTTACTTGACTTAATGCTAGTACTAAACTGCAATTAGTTGGCGCCTTCTATACTGCAAAACAGTTAATAGTGTTTTGTTCTGCTGTTTGCTCTTGGCACGCTTTGGAGAAATATACAAGGTGAGCGCTATTAGGCATGACATTACCTTTAATGAAAGTGGTTGGGTAAGGAGAATTTTTAGTCATATTTATTTCTGTCAACATGACTTGTGTACTTGGATCCGCTTTTATCAAGGTGGTAGTGCTGTTTTCTAAATAATTAATGTTTTGCTGGGCCTCGACTATCGAATGGAGTAGCATAATTGACTTTGGAAATCCTTTAAGCATACACATCTATTAAAATATTTCACAAATGCCATTGCAGACACAACAGTTGAAATTTAAAAGCCTTTCACAACTTATTCAATAATTTTCAACCATACAGGGTGTTCCAAAATTTGGGAACAAAACTAAACACTATATATTATCGTATTTTTCGATTCTATGAAATTTTTTATAATGTTAGGTATAACATTCTTTACAGCTACTAGTTATAAATTTTGTGATATTAATTTATTAAGAAAAAAATTGATGTATGTTAATGTCTTCGACTTTTTTCTGGAAACAGACGTCAAGTTGATTTTTAATATTCATAAAGAAGCTATAGCTAACTAAAAATTTTTTTAATCTTAAATGGAAGACACTGTATTTTTTCACTCTCTCTTGTACACATTGAAATTGTCTTTTAAAGCGTATAAGGATTTTTAAGGTTACTGTTTTTGGAGAAGTTTGAAGATTTCAATCATTTTACCTAATAGTTTTCACCATATCCGGAATGCTATGAAATTTGCCGGGGATATAAACCACAGCATATGTAGACCAGCAATTTCACTCCGCTGTCGGCATTTTGAACTAAATTCAGGCATCTGAGAAATAGACAATTGGCGGTTAGAAACGGAATAAGAATTATGTATTTGCGCAGAAAGGCGTATTAAACCTGATAGATATTTATCTTATATATAAAATATCTAAGCATATTACCTATGTAACAATTAATTAGAGTTACTGATAGATTTTTGTAACGTTGCTACACTAGACAAACAAAATTTTGTAACTAATGGACACAACTGGCAAATCAACAGTTTACATTCGTCTAAATTTGCATTTTCAAGACCAGGTTTTTAGTTTTTCTATCTTTTGTTTCAAATAACAGGTTTGATTTGCAACTTTGAATAAATGCTCTATTTACTTGTTTGAGTCATTGAAAATAGGTAGTAATCAATATCAATAAGTATTTTATTTGAAATTTATATATAGCTTTTTACGCTGTATTGAGAAAAAGATGGAATATATTAAACTGTATACGTAAACACAGGGTGTTAAAAAAAGAGTGTAAAATATTTCAGGAGGTAATAGTATGAGCAGAAAAGTCTTAATAAACATGGGTCCGCAAAGTAACGGTTAAAGGCCATAAAACAGGTCCGACCCTTCCTACCCATCTATGTGGAAAAGTTTGGTGTAAATGCTCTCTAACGGCCATGGAATGAGCTGGAGCAACATCATGCTGGAATCACATTTATTGCCTCTGATTCAAAGGAATAAAAAGATGAACAACAGGACCTAGAAACCTGTCACCTACAATACCCATCCAAATGTTTAATGAAAAACGTGCCTGCCCTCCAAGACCGCCTGATCTGAACCCTCTAGATTTCTTTGTTTGGGGATATTTGAAGACATTAGTGTATGGTACTCCTGTAAATAGCCTGGAAGAGCTGCAGCTACGGATTAATCAAAAGTGTCAAGAAATCCAAACCAAGGAGGGTGTTTTTGAAAGAGTTCGAATATCGTTGAGACGAAGATGTCGTGCCTGCTTGTAAATGGACGAGGGCACTTTGAACATCTTCTGTAACTTTGTTTTTTGTTTGTTAAAAGCTTCCTTTGTCGGTTTATTCCTAATAAAATAAAATGTTTGAAAAACGAATAGTGGTCCATATCTCCGCAACCGTTACTTTGCGGTTTATTAAGACTTTTCTGCTTATTTTGGTTTATATTATTACCTCCTGAAATGTTTTATACTCTTTTTTAACACCCTGTATAAATGATAAGTCTCAGTACTTTTCGATAAAATTAATAAATAATTATCTACACTTCATTAAATTTTAGATTTAAGGACTGACTTTACTGAAGCCAACTGTTTGTGGAAATATCGAATTTACAATATCTTACAAATAATTTTTATCTTTATGTTTATTACTGACATTTAAAAACACTTAATTCATTCGCAAACACGGAATTCCAGGAAACAACTACTCTGCGGGCTAATGCCCCGACCAGCATTGAATTACACCTGGAAAACCTATAGCAACAGCTAGAGTCATTCGTCAGACGCCCACCAGACATATACCGGTTTCGAGCTTATTAGCTCTCATCAGTATGCCATAGGTGAGGTATCCGACGAATAATCCTAGCTGCTTTCGTCTGTCTAACCCGACAGAAGGGACCATGAGTACGCGGTGTAGAACTAACTACATCTATCGGCCGTTCGCTACTCCATGCCGGACTGAAAATGTCACAGACACGAAGCGTTCTACATGCAGTAGACACCATTGAAAGCTGTCGACCTTTATCGCGATCGGCGAGAAACGATATTTTGCAAACACGGAATTCCAGGAAACAACTACTCTGCGGGCTAATGCCCCGACCAGCATTGAATTACACCTGGAAAACCTATAGCAACAGCTAGAGTCATTCGTCAGACGCCCACCAGACATATACCGGTTTCGAGCTTATTAGCTCTCATCAGTATGCCATAGGTGAGGTATCCGACGAATAATCCTAGCTGCTTTCGTCTGTCTAACCCGACAGAAGGGACCATGAGTACGCGGTGTAGGTTTCAATCAATTTACGGTGTTTTTAAATTTCGCTGATGGCGATACAGATCGGGGCCTTCAATAATATCTATAGTGTAATGAATCGCTTTCTGCTTCTGGCTGTATTGATGCCTAGCATTGAGTAATTCGTAGCCACGTGCTATGTCTCTCATACCTATATGTTCTGTCGGTTATAACAGAATGTGAAAAGCCAGGGTTGCTCGTTATTGGCCTCACATGTGGCATACTGATCAGAGCTAACAAGCTCGAAACTGACGTCTGGTGGCACTACTTACGACTAACCCTGGCTGTTTGCTGGTCAGGGCATTAGTTCACAGAGTAGTTATTTCCTAAAGTTCCGCTTTTACCAATATGGCAATCGCCGTTGGCGATATAGCTTGGGGCTTTTAACAGTAGATACCCTCAGTATAAGTGGATCGCTTTCTGCTTGTGACTGTATGCCCAGTATTGAGTAGCCAACTAGAGCTACTAAGCCTACTAGATGTACACACGTGCTACGTCTTGCGTACTCATTACATTTTAACCATTATGACAGAATGTGAACAGCTAAGGTTGCGAGTTACTGGCCTCACTTCTGATGTACTGATAAGAGCTAACCGGTTCGTAATCAGTATATGTCTGATGGCACTGCTGACGACTAACGCGGCTATTTGCTATAGGTGTTTCCGGTGTGATTTAATGATGCAACGTTATTTAGACGCTCAGTAGGTACTTAAATAGTACTGTTCATTAACAATTCAGTGGTACAATCAATTTTAATTAGGAAACTGATATTAGCACATCACGACAATCTAGATCCAGAAATAAAAGTAAGTCTAAGAAAATCAAATGGGCTAAATCATTTACCAAGCAAGTGCAGTCGCATCTTAAATCGTCTCTAGAATCAAAAACAATTAAAATTATAGAGGATGTTGTATTTAAAATTTCATAGTTGACAAAAATCGTAAAAGTGTAATTTTTCCCTGTATATTATGTCCTCTAATTCTCTATGTAGAAAGTTCTGAGTGTTACGACTTGTCCAATAATTTCGTTAGCAGTGTAAGTTCAGAGATTAAAGTCTGAATTTAAAGGTTAAAGCCTGAATTCAGAGATTAAAGTCTGAATTCAGAGATTAAAGTCTAAACTCAGAGTATAAAGTCTGAATTCAGAGTTAAAAATATGAATTCAAAGATTAAAGTCTAAATTTAAAAAAAAATGTAGACATAGCCCTTCTAGGGCTTCGTACTTTTTAGTGATCTAACTAACACAAACGGTTAATCTTGCGCCCACTGTATTTTTTACAATTAATTTCAATTAGCTTAGTATCTTTGAAGTGGTGTTACAGTTTGTTCTGATTTTTGGCTAGCTCTGTGCGCTGACCATTGTTTTGGCTCCTCGGGTATCTATTATTTTTGTCCATCGATACCGTAATTAATGTGTTTGTTTGTCATTCCTAACGCTGGGTTCTATCTTTAAATGAAATCGCGAGTTGATCGCGCTTTGGAAACACGAAATTAGTTCTGTTTGTCGTTGGGGGCTACCAGGCTGCGGTGGTAACGCGTTTTATCCTTGGCCAGGCTGTCGGCCTCCGTCCTCGTCTTCTAAAAAAGTGTAAATATATAAATAGCAGCGCTGGTAGAGATCTGCAAGGTCGCCATTTCCAATGTCAGCCGACCGCTGTTAATGCATGCATTCGCTATAAACATCTTCTTGGAATGCGTGTTCGTCTACCTTTGTCTCATTTTTGTTAATGTCAGTATGCGGGGCTCACCTCCGCCTACCATACAAAAATTGTTATTACTTGGTTGTTTCCATTATAATTCAACTCTGTCTGCATGATTTCCAAGACCTAGTATACCGTGTGTCGTAGAAGGGAAGAGAAGACGATATAGATCAATTTACTTACAATGGTGTCTCTGAGTGATGTGGATCCAGAGAAAATATGACTTACCTATAATTTTATATTGAAAACGTTTCTTAATATTCATTATTTTATGATGTGTTTTTTAAGTAGAAGTATTCCGTGGCAAAAAATAAGGGTTTTGTGTTATATAAATGTACGGTCTTAGGACAGTCATTGTTCAGCTACAACGTCTCGAAACTTAAAAAAAGATCAGTTTTTAATTTTTGATTTCTAAACCGTTTAAGATAATATAACTAATCCAAACAATTTAACTAGTGGCGGTGGTGTGGGTATCTTCAATTATTATTATTTGTCAAAAACATATATATCACCCTGTATAATATTACAAATAAAATAGGTCATCATATGCGGCACTGCATCTTCACTTTTTATTTCTTGACACTTGCTTGCATTCCGAACCAATTAACAACAAAATTGATTTGATCAAGTGTATTTTTACACAGTTACTTACATATGTTAGAAAGGTCTTATTTGATATTGTGTATTGTCAAATTAAGCTTATTTTTTGTTTCAATAATGGCTTATATACACATTTGGAAAGTGAGGATCTTGATGGTGAAGTGTGTTTTGCCGCTTGCGTGTATTTGTGTCATGCTACACGCATACTTCCACCACAGCGTGCTTCCACTGTTCGCATAAGGCAGTGTTGCCAGGTGGGAAAAATTCAGTGCATGAGAATAATTTAAATAAATAGCATGAGGTTTTGAGAAAAAGCATGAGATGGCTTAATTTATCAAAAACACCTCTTGACACAGATTAATTTTTAATTACTTTTATAATGCCATTTTTATTTCATTAAAAAGCATTATGTTATGCTATTTTATCATAATATTACATGTAAGTAGGTACTTACAGGTACTTAAAAGTTATTAACCACGTAACCTTTCTAATTTATTTTATTGTTAGGCCGGGCGAACGTTGAGGCGCAGTTGACGTGACGCAGGGTGACTCACGGGTCGTAAAATCTGTTGTTTCCAGAAAATGTAGGTACGGAATAGAGTTAAGAATCACTGCAATACAGCGTGAATACAGCACACACACCGCATATCCGTCGGCTGTCATACCCGTTTATGTATTCATTGCTAATTATTAAGAGAGCAGTCTACAATAAAGGACATTTCAAGTACCCAAATATTGTAGATACCTACCTCTATCTATTCAATTTTGCCCTCGATTTTGTCTTTATTTCTCGTTAGGTCTTTGTTTTGGTAGATTTCAAAGAGTAATTTTAATAATTTTATTATTTCTTTTTGTGTCTATTAAAAAGAATGAGATTTTGTAATCAAAATATGAGAGCATGAGATTTCCTCGGAATGCATGAGATCTCATGCAAAAGCATGAGACCTGGCAACACTGGCATCAGGTGACCGGATTGAGGTCTGTAATCTGTGAGGTACCGTTTTTGTTGTATGGACATTCAAAATTTAAAGATCTTATTCACGCCGTGTTTTATTTGTTACTTTTTCCAAATAAATTAATACACGTCAGCATTTTAAATGCAATAAAAGGACTTTGAGAAGAATAGGGCAGATATACAAATAAAATTTAGTTTTCTATTATACTACCGCGCCGCTTATACTTCGTACCTTCCCTGGGATGAAGCGGCAATTTCTACTTTCTCTGTAAAGATCCGCAATTTCCGATTTTGTACATTCAAATACTCAAATGACCAATATGGTTTACATTTATGGCCTTGCTGATGGAAATGGTACTGAGGCTAGGCGAATTTATATGGGGAGATTTCCAAATCATCCAACTCCAAACGCAAGAATATTCAGAAATGTTTTTCAACGTCTTTCGGAGTCAAATTCAGAAAGTTCTAATTTCTGGAAGACCTTTGAGTGTTAGAACGCCTGAGTTGGAAGAAGATATTCTACACGAAATTGAAGAAGACCCAAATACTAGTACTAGGAAGATCGGAAAATGTGAATCATAAATTATTTTGATCCGTTCTGAAGCATCAACAGTTATATCCGTTATATATACAAAGGGTGCAAGCCATACTGCTGCAAGAGTATCCTGCCCGTCTAGAATTTTGCCACTGAATTTTGCAAAAAATTGAACAAAATGTTGACTACAGCTGGCATATTATTTACCAACGAAGCTAATTTGTACACAGATGCTATAATGAACTTCTACATAAACACGTTTGGTCTGATGAAAACTCTAATGCTATAATGGAATTTCGATTTCAACAACAGTTTTCTTTGTACGTATGTATGTATTTTTGAAAATTTTCTTATCTTGTCTTACTACAGATATTTTCTTGAAAACTTTTTACTTGAACTACTTGACGATGTTCCCCATGCGCTGAGACCAATAATATGGTTTCACTGCCCATGAATTTTTAAATGAAAGATTCGGTAATAACGTGATTGACGAGGCACTCAAGAACTAGGTTAACTTTGGCCATCCAGATCACCTGATATGAACCTTGTTGATTTTTTTGTTTAGAAACATCTCAAAACAGGTTCTCATTGAATTTGAGGAGTACTTACGTCAACAAACTATAGCTGACTGCGATTATGATAAGAGCTACTCCTGCAATTTTTGTACGTGTTCAAGTTGCGGTTTCAAGAAGATACAGAAGAATTTACATCATATTTGAACATGTACTAATAATTTACTATAGCTTGTCAATGTAAAAAATATATGCATTTTTTCAACATAAACAAATATGTATGCGGTTAAGAGTAATAAAACAACAGCTTTCATATTTTTATTATTTTATATGAAAAAACTATGAAGCACACATAAAAATGTAAATAAAAGTAAGTAAAAATAGGTACAAACTAAACGTTGTTATACTTTACTAACAGTCAATATTTGTTATTAAAAATTTTGATTTAAAAGGATCGACAGTGAATTATAAAATATAGAAAACATCATTTTGAAAATATACTAATAGGTCTATTATTATTAAAATTCATTTTAACACATGCCATTGAAAAGTCGAAAATTTAACCTAACACTTTTTTTACTATATTAGAAAGGTATTTTAAACTAATATAAATCAAATATCCTACAATTCCTATCAATGAAGTCATATATATCGTATATGCTCTCTGATACCAAACATCTAGGTATGCTAATGAACAATTCCACAGACAAAGCTCTACTCAATAATTATCTAAAGAAATTAATCTAGCTAAATTATTATTAAATATAGAAAAATCATAAAAACACAAATTCTGATTCACATTACAAACCAAAATACCATACCAAAATTTACTATGAATAATGGCGGGTATAAGAATGAAAACGTGTACAGAAGACTAAGCGACTGCCATACTTCCCCTACATTTTGCTGGTATGGAATGGCAAAGAAATAAATATATTTAATAAATTATATGTTGGCTCGGTACAAAGAAGTCTTAGATACTTAATTATTAATTACGGTATATTAGTATTTACCATACCCATACTAGACTTAATTAATTAATTTAAGCCAGCCACAAAGGTAAGTGCAAATTGCTGTATAAATGTTGCAACTGTTGAAGCTGAATCTGAGTAAAACATTTCCAATTGCCTAGGTGAATAAATAGAATGACGTTCTCTAATTGATTCAGAATGTAAACAATTATATCTCCCTTTACTAATATATCTATTATTTGAGCCCTGTCTGTCCAACAAATCGATCCCTTTATTACTTGTCACATTAGTGCGAACAGAGACACGGGTCAGCTTCACTCGATTATCATGAAAGTGTGTAATAATTTATTACCAAATTGCCTGTACAATTTTAAATATGCTGGTTTATCATGGCCTCTGAAAGCTATTTACTTTATTTCTTATATTATTTTTATTTGTTCTATTTAATAGTAACTTGGGAATATGTGATATAAAATGTAGTGTCTTATATTTCTCGGACCAAAGAATTAACGTGTCACAGCAATAATTATATCTTTCATATTTCAAAATGGGTTGAAGTGTAGTTTATAGTTATAGTAGTTCATAATACACACACAATAATTTGTGTATAATACTCACAAAGTACCCCATTCTGCCGGTAATCATGAATAGTTTTTGAGTATGTTTTAGGATCAGTGAAAATTTGAAGTTTAGTTATGCCCTAGAGAGTGTGCCAGTCATCGGAAACGGGTACAAAACATGTGTTTTTTTTTTTTCATGATAAGTCAAGCGGGGTCATATAAGGAGACTTCCATTCGTTTAAAAATATTTAAACACAATAAGCACGCAAAAGTAAAATGTGTGAGGCGGTTTCACCTTGCTGACCACAAACCACGCTTCTCCCGAAACTTCCAGTTTTATAAAGATGCCTTCATTGAATTGAAAAATATATTGTTGCTGGGTACCTACGTCTAATTTCAGTACTAAGTAAAAGTTCCTTTATGAGATTTAATTATTGCAATAAAGCATGTTTCGCTAAGTGAAGGTTCGTATTTTATGGGTAAAGCACATGGCCCCAAAAATACTAATCTGAGATTATTGACAAGTTATAATTCATTTTCTTGCACTTAAATTCTTGTCTACTCCGTTACTGGACAGTACCATGAGCATGATGTTACATATTTAAACCAACTGACTTTCTGACTTCTTGCATTGACCTAGCTTAGATGAACATCTGATATGATATGCCAAGAGAGTGGTAGACGGATAAAACAACAAACAGTTAACTTTAATTTAATGATACTGTAACCTCTAAATTGGGATAGAGTTAAATCACGTCACGTAGACAAATAAACTTTATTGTCACTCTTGATTAAACAAAGACATATCTTTCAACAAATTCACAACTGTCATATTCTTTATTTTGACGTTTCAGTCATTCGCGTTCGACTGCTCCATATAAACTGACTCAGCGGCGCTTATATAGCTTTTTAGTATATAAATATACGCATCCGCGACTTTTGCGTTCATGAGGACAAGGTTTAAGTGCTAAAGTGTGCATCAGGGAGATGTAAGTGGTGAGACATCTGAGCGCCTTGAAATTTAGTACGCCTATGAACTGTTACTCCTTCCACACTTCGCCCGTCACGCTAGTCACCAAGCTAGCGATGTGTCACTTTCTAGATTTTTAGCGGTTGGGAATATGTTAGTGCATTTTGATGGCAAACTGTTCTAAAGCTGTTCAAAATAAGTGACCATTTCCTTAATAATAATTACCAAGCGACAATAAGTTGAAATTGAAACTGAGTAACTATTTAGAACAGTGCTAGAACCATTCAAATGCAGAACAAAACAAGCATATAAATAGTTGTACAGGACCAGCCCCATTTCCACGTAAACTTTTGGATTTCTTCCTTGGATTGTTCAATAAATAAAGTGACGTATAAGAGCCTATTTGTAATTAATTACATTTAGAAAATATTAAAGAATGAGTGAACTAAACTAAAATTTAGTGATGATTTGTAGCAGTAATTTTTATTCTGGTCTTGATATTTAATTGCTGCGTATTCACAAACTCCTTTGAAAAAAACCTATTTATTTTAGAAATACCCTGTACAATAAAAACACTTTCAAAGTTTATTTGTCTCTCTTTGAAGGTCCTTGAAGTGAAAAAGTGCTCCAAACAGCCAACGCATTACTTTTTTTATGAAGTACAAATGTACACAATAAATAGTAAATACTCGTAGGTATGCAGATATAAAATAAATCAATAAAATTTTAATTGTGCTATTAAATTGTAGTTCAGAATTATTATTACCTAATAATTATTGTAGTTTATTGAAAATTTATCTGAATTCTTGAAAATATGAATAATTATGTCAATTACAAACGTAAGTATCTACTTCGAACATTATTATTGGTTTTAAATATGTTTCTGGTGGCAGAATCATATCTTACATGCTTGATGTTTTGATTTTAGTGCGTTACAAACTTATACAGTTCATCTCAGTCATTTAAAGTAACTCATATTATAAATGTATCCTTAGACACAAACATGCGCGATGTTTTTTGGAGAAGGTTGTAGATAATCAGCAGTTAATGATAAATAGATGTAATGTTTTTGTTAAAATAAAATTCCATTATAATAGCATTAATTCATTAATTGACATTTTATAATCATCAAAACACTTATTTGCTATATCTGAATTAATACACTTCTGAACCTCTGTGGTTAAGGCTTTCGGAAATAACGTACGATGATGCCAGTGTATTAAAATGTAAACTATCAACGGAAATACCTAAGTTTAAAAAAATGTTTCTTTAGGTTACTTAAGTTGAAGTTGAATTGGTTTGTTAAATAATAAACAAATTTCTTTTAAAGTAGTGACATGTTTATTTTGCTCTTAAAAATGAACCAATGCACATAAAGACATGAACCAAAAAACAAATTGTAGGAAATGAATGGTTCTTAATGAATATTGACCTTTTAAAGAAATTTGGTAACAAAATTATTCCACAGGGCGTTTTAAAATGAAGGTCATGAAGCAACCTTTCAATTAACCCTGTATAATGACTAAAAGGCCAACATTTATCAAACGACTAAATACGTGGATTAAAGTTGATCATTTTATCTAGTTTTATAAAAAAAATTATGAAATCAGCATAAAAACAAAAAAGCTGTGACTCTTCAAACTTTACCAAAAATTTGACTGTTGCGTTTTTGCACCTGAGTGTATTTGTACTTAATACATACGCATTTGTAAAATAAAACAATGCATATTTGAAGTTCTCTTGTAGAGGTTACCGTTTTTCCTCCAATAGTATAAATATCTGCAATATTTTATTATACAAGATGGTATATACTTTTACGACGCCCAGCCTACAGAGATTGCGGAAACGGTAACATATACAAGGTGACTTAATTGCCTTTCATTTTCTGAAAAAAAATTTGAGATATTTTGTGCAGTTCCTGAAATATCGCTTGAAAACTGAAAAAGTGCATTTTCTGTTTCTGCACAAAATTATACGCCTACTAGATGTCCAAGTTTTCATAGCCAACTTTTGATTTTGATACCACCAAAACGAACGAAAAAATTCGAATTCAATCATGTGTAACTGGAAATTTTTTCTACAAAAAATTAATCATTTATAACATAAACCTACATAGTTCTGCATATAAGATTGTTCACTTTTGTTTATAAGTATGTAAAAATAATTGTTAAAATGTGGGGTTAGAATAGCGACATAATGTGTCATACAAGTGCATTTTAAAATTTATTTTATTATTTATAGAGAGTTTAAATCGTAAAAATGGATAAACAAAACATCAATAATTTTATTTTTTATATTACTTATTATTTCGCTACCCTAACCCCACATTTTAACAATTATTTCCACATACTTATAAACAAAAGTAAACAATCTTATATGCAGAACTATGTAAGCTTATGTTATAACAATGTTTACATCTAAAGTTGAATTTTAAAAAACACATATTTTGAAAGATTTCAGTACCTAAAAGTTTGTTGGATAGATCGCTTTCTGACGTTATATATTGATTTTACTTCGGTACCTTTGAATATTCGCAGGTGGCATGAGATAACATTCTTGTTACTTGGTAAACTCTATATTGTTCAGTTCTTAAATGTCTAAAATTACTAGTATTTGTAGAAAACACTATTTCAGGAATACCGCGCCCTTAAGAGCGCGCTATTCTGGAAATAGTGTTTTTAGAAATACAAATAATTTTAGACATTTTATAACCGAATAACTTAAAGTTTAATAAACAACAGAGATATTATACGAATAAATTACTAGTCAAAGCAGTACAAATAACAAATTTTTTGTTACATAAATCTTACGGCGAGAAATACAGCTTAATTTTACTAGTACCGATACTTAATTTTAGTATTGAAACATTCAAGAACTTTTTGTAGGGAGACCAGGTACGAAAGTAACATTTTTTGTAAAGCCGGATAAATAAAAAATTAACAAAGTTATATAAATGTACTTACTCTAAGTCGTTTCCTTGGCATTTTATATATAGAAGAAAAATAATATTGAAGTAATTAAAGTTCATATTGATGTACAATTAATAAAAAAGTAGAGAGTGTACGTCGTTACAACCTACCCAATGGTATGGGTCAAAAGTAACAGAACATGGGGACGTTTGTAACATATGAATAATAGGTAATAACTAGGTATAGAAAGTTAGTATTTACAAGGTATTTGTTTATTGATTATATCTATATAAAAGTAAGTTGTAGTGCAAGTACATAATATATTTTTTATTTGAAAAAAAAAATAAATAAATAAATAGAATAATGAAACAAAAATATAAAATATTTTTTTTTTTTTGGTAATAACAAAGAATCCTATCCCAATTTGGCTTTTGCACGATTGTCTGTCGCCAGACTCGTCCATATTCCATATTTGGGATGGATCAAGTTTTTCCCAATCCATAACAATCTTTCCCACAATCTGTTGTTCGTTGTCTTTTGTTAGACATCCTAAATAAAGAGAATGAATTTGTATATTCCCACACAGTATAACAAATACTGAAGTAATTATCTGGATATCTACAGAATTATCATTTTAAATATGACAAATACGGTCATAGGTATTAAATATAAGGGACGGTTGTAACATGTTACAATCGTCCCCTATGGCATTGTTATAATCGTCCCATTACGCATTTTTCACGCGATTGACAGGATACTTGCTTAAAACTTTTTTTAACAATTATTTTTAATTAAAATACCATGCTTAGGTTATAGCCAATATTAGTAGGTATTAACTAAACAAACCAATAAATTAAGTCAAAATAACGTTCAGTTCAAGGATTATGATAGATTAAGATAAAGAATGAAAACTTACTTTGCATATCATTTTGCACTGTGCAGGTCTTAACTCGAACTAAAAGACACTACGGATATTGTTGTTCAAATAAGTTAATGTAGATTTCACTGCCGACTCTATGATGATATAATATCATAGACAACCCTCTTTAGAAAGACAATAGGCTTACTGTTACAACCAACCCGTGTTACTTTCGTACCCGGTCTCCCCTACTCTGTATTTTGAAAATGTATGTGTTCGAAGTTATGTTCATATGAATTGTATTCCCTGCCTTTGAAGTTTGTAACACACTGTATAGGGAGTTGAGTTCATTTAATTCAGACAAGACTTAATGAAAACATACATAATAGCTAATGCACTAAAACATTTATAGTTATAATTTAGTGTTACACACATAACAACAAAGTAACATTCAAATTATTTATACGTCTAAATTATGGGGCAACTATAAATATTCAATAACTCAAATCAATTTATTACAGACATAAATTAAATTATTCAAAAGGAGTAGTCTGAAAACTGGTAGTTAAAGTTTCCATTCATAAATTTTCAGTAACTATGCCGCATTAATATTATTTATTTAGAATAGTTTCTAATATAGTTATATAGCCATACTTTCGAACGTTTTATTTTTAAGATAATAGATATTTAATTACATAAAATTTATTTATATATACCATGCCTACTTGGTTTCTGGTAAAAATAATAAAGTCAAGATTGTCATGAAACTAGGGCATGGAAATTTGATTTGCTTTTTATGAATATCTTTGAGATTGTAAGAATTCATAAAGCCTTATTCTTTACTAAATTGTATTTGAAAAGGCAAAAATTATAAAGAAAACAATATGCTCAAGATTACTCAGAACTGATGGTAGCTCTCCAATATAGGGAAACACAAATCATTGCAAATTCTATTGCGTTTATTTATTTAAATTTATTATTTATTAGTAATTTTTCACTTCTGTTTGTGATGCAGTCCAAGTCACCTTGGACAACGTTATTGCTGATCCATTAGTGCTGTTAAATAATGCTCCTAAACCTGCATCCTCATTTTTTATGTCACCAATCTCAGATTATGATGTTCAGCAAGCTATATTTTTTTTCTTAAAAATACTTCGAGATTATATTATCACTGTTTGAATAGCTACGTGGTCAAAGCTTCTGTTGACTATTTAATTGGACCATTGTCGTGTTTATATAATAAATGTGTGCAGATAACTAGAATTTTGCCTGTACATAAGAAGGGTGATCATGATGTTCTTGATAATTATCGACCAATTGCTACTGTTCCTATAATTGGGAAAATTTTTGAGATTATAATTAAGATAAGGCTAATTGAATATTGTGAGAAAAGATCTATTTTCACTGATGCTCAATATGGTTTTAGGAAAAACAAATCCACAATAAAAGCACTGTTGAATATAGTGGAGGGGTTTGATGAGGCCACAAATACAAAAGTTACTGCTTGTGATCTCACCAAGGCCTTCGATTGCGTCAATGTGGAATTATTAGTGCTTAAATTGGAGTACTATGGTATTAGAGGAAGCATGTTAAATCTTGTATCATCCTATCTATCGGGCAGGCGACAATATGTTAGCCTTAATGGAAGTGAGTCAGACCTTCTGCCTATTGTAAATGGCGTTCCGCAGGGCTCAGTCCTGGGCCCTATTCTTTTTTTGATATATATTAACGACCTTCCGTTTTCTATTGGTGTGAATTCTTGTGTACTGTTTGCTGATGACACAACGCTTTTAACAAGTGATTCCATGAAGGAGCATGATGACAAGATACGTCAAGCGGAGACTTGGTTTTGTTCAATAAGTTGAAATTAAATAATACGAAATCCCAAAATATAATTTTTACATCAGATAAATGGGCGTCAAGCACTACTGTCAAACTGCTCGGTGTAATATTGGACTCCAGACTTAACTGGTCCTGTCAGGTGGACTATCTTTGTTCCAAAATATCGTCTCAAGTATTTTGTTTACGTCAAATTAGACAATGTTTATCTTCTGAGGCTGTTCGAACAGTTTATTATTCGCTAATTCACAGTCATTTAACTTATGGTGTTACAATGTGGGGTAATTCTGCTAGTGTTAGCAAAGTTTTTATACTCCAAAAATGGCTGTACGTATTCTTGATGGAGCGGAGTATGGTAGTCATTGTAAGGAATTGTTTATTAAACATCAGATTATGCCTCTGCCCTGCATTTACATATTTGAAACTCTGTTAAATATCCACAGAAATGTGGATAAATTTCTTAAACATCGTGATGTGCATACTTATGACACTCGACATGCAGATAATCTAGTAACACAGTATTCAAGGATTCAAACCACTAAGTCGAATAAGTTGAACTTAACTTTGTATAATCATTTTAAGAATTATTTTAAAATAATAGTGTGGAAATGTTAAATTTTAGACAGTTCTATACATTAACTAAGAAGTTCTTGTTAGAACATTGTTTTTATAGTATCGATGAATTTTTAAATTATATTAAGTGTTCCTGACTATACATGTACTATATTGTATGTAAAAGTAGTCAATAAACTAACTGCTATTATGCCAATTTTTAACATTTGATAGGATAACCCTGATTACAAAAAATCAAGTTATCTGAAAAGGCAGGCTTCTTAGAGATATAAGATATATATGGAGAGCATTATGTTCCACAGAGTAAATACAAATTTCTGTAGATATATGTACTAAAAAAATGTTTTTACATTGACGTAGTTTAAGAAGTTCAACCGCGGACAATTACTCTACTGACATTTTTTTTAAAGAAATCTCATCCTATTATTTTTCATGTTCTGTCTTTTACCGAAGTTAAAAACAAAAAACTGTATACTTTTCAAGGCATCCTGTTAGTGTTAAAATTCAAATCATTGTAAACATAGTGGTTTTTAGGCTTTCACGGTTTTCGGGTTGTTATGCGATGACCTCGGTAACTGGTAGCTGCCAGAAACAAAGTTAAAATGCGCATCCCTACCACTAGCCGGGATTCTTTTACCTACCCTGGTTGTTCTTGGGCTAGGCTGTGTGGGGACAAATCCGCTATCGTTGTCTCTGGGCCCGCCCATATGTTATAGGACTCTCAGACGTCATTTAACTTTCAAACCTATAAGTTTTAGATACAAAATACCTAAGTATGTTCATTTTCGACCATTCCCTGCTACTTTAAAAAGACAAGTAAATGTAATTTTAATGTTTACAAATTGTATTAAAATTTAAACCGTTTTTTTTCCATCTAAGAAATCTGCTCTTGAAGTATGGTCATCCTTTTTCGAGTATCCCATATAGTAAATCAAAACTGAATAATTTTGGGACAGTAAAAATGATGCGTTTTCAGTAATTTCAACAATAGTATATTTCTATATAAAATCAAATTTTACATTATTACACTTTACACACACAATGTAACCTCACAAAAGTTATGTCATAAAATGTCACTGTGGAATATTGTAGCTGACGTTTTAGCATATTGCGAAAAGTTAACAACATTGACGTAACTTAACAACTTCAAAGACTTACCGGTATGAAATTTCAATGTATTATATTAATTACACTGGCACAAACAAAAAGTGATCTGTATTTTTAACCAGGGGCATTTACTTTTATGTATTTTGATGCAAAGAATCCGAATCTGAAGTCCGTTCGTTCAAAAACCCTAAAAATATTGAGTAAATCGCAAAATATTGCAGAAAATCACGTTAGTGAGTGAGCGCAGAATAATTCGGAAAATTTTCTTCTGATCTTGATCATGTGTGTTTTTCATGCTGAATTTAAATCTGAAGTATGTTGAGCCGTACCATCCACAGATTTTGCAAAAATCACGAGAAAGAGCTGGAAAAGCAAAAAAATCGTAAAAAATCTTTTCTAAATTCGATCAAGTATGTTTCTTATGTACAGTTTCATCCACGACTGCTATTTTTTCTGGTCTTACAACTGAAGAAACATTTGTGTCTGGAATGCCAGCTTTCGTAGTCGTGGTGTAATCTGTGATGTTTGTCATACAGAAATAACAGGTAACATTTCACACGCAAATGTTTCTTCACTCGTAAGATCAGAAAAATAGCAGTCGTTGATAAAACTGTGATTCCTGAACCTGGATGTAAATCATTCTCGCGAGAAACAAGGAATGGAATTTGACAAACGAAGAAGAAGGTAAAAACGATACAGAGGTTGATGAATATTTGCCAGTTTAAACACAAGTTCAGATTAAAATTCGACTCCCCAAAATATATGAGAAAAACACTTCATCAAATCTAGAAAACATTTTCTCACTCTCATTATTACGCTTTATTACCATTTTCAGCTATTTTTTTACAATTTTCGCAAAATATGTGATAATGAAACTGAACAGGATCCAAATTTTGATTAAGCGCACAAAATACATAAGAAACATACTTGATCGAGATTAAATAAAAATTTCCGAAATTCTCGAGCTAACTAATGTGATTTTCGCAATTTTTAACGATTCGCCTTTTCCAGCTATTTCTCGCGATTCTTACAAAATCTATGGGTAATGCAGCTCAATAATCTTCAGATTTGAATTCAGCGCATCGAAATACATAAGGTCAGGTTGATCAAGGTCGGAAACAAAGTTTAGGTTTTTTTTGCACTCACTATCGTGAATTTTTGCGATTTTTCGATATTTTTTGCGATTTACTCAAACATTTTTAGTGTTTGAAGTAAACGGACTTCAGGTTCGGATGCGTAAAATACGTAAATATAAGTGGGTCTGGTCAAAAGTACTGACCACATTTTTGTGTGCAGGTCAAAATACATGGCATAAACTGAATTTGACATCCTGCGTCTCAATAACAGCAAACGGTAAGCCCATAGTCCCCTATTTATATTTAAGGTACGAATGAATGAAATTTTCATATCAAATACAAGTAATCGAATAAAAAATTAATACATCTGAGATCAAAATGTCTTTTGTAACGTTTAGGTATCAGCTGTTATCAACAGCTTAAATATATGTATATTAGAAATAACTTTTCATCAATTGTTGCTAATCTGTTATAAAAATAGCTAACAAATAGCAAAATTTATTTAAAAAATCGGCAAAATATCTAACTCGTTTCAATAAAATATATTTTTTTTTTATCTACATGGTATCTCTACGTTTGTGTGTACGCACTTATTTTGATATGATATTTTATAGTCATAAAATTAGTTAATTTTACTCTCAAATTTTTCTTGAAATAGATACGCTAAATACCTTTTACCTAATAGAAATACATATTATATCTGTAGTTTACTTTGTCAATGTAGTTAACATTGATAGATACTTTATTTATTATTATTGTGTGCGTTAAATTACTGATGTTTTACAGTTTAGTAGAGAATAACAATAATTCAGCAAATTAATTAAATTTCATACAATATAATAGATTATTACATATTGCGCAATATGTATTTCCAAATTCATCAATCTCCTGTTAAATACTATATATGTCCATAGAGAACAAAAAAACTAATTAATTATAATAATTAAAATATTTATTTCTTAACCAGATGATGGAAGAAATGCTTAAAATGCAATTATGCACCTGCGAATGCAATGTAGGTACGCTATTTCACAACTATGAGAGGTCTAGCTTTGTAAAATGCATCACACACAGCAGGCATATCAACTTACCTTGGCATATTAATGCGTCTGGGGCGGTAAGAAGTGTAACACAATTTAGTAAAAAGATTAAATCAGCGAAAAACAACACACAATCGCATTGGAGATGAAACTGCAGCGATCTAATGCAGGCTGCCAAGCATGCGCCGTTATTTAGTCCATACTTCCAATCTGCAGCATTTCATTGACATGCCGTCCATTTCAATAAAGTTCATGTCCTCCATTGTCTAATTATTTGGAATTAATTTTCTGGGCAGAGTGAAGCAGATTTAAATAACATTTCGCTAGGCAGGAAATCGAAAACTTGTTTTAGTCAATCGAGAAAATTAATTTCAACTGATTAGAGACTGAATATTAAAACTGTATCGGCAAAATATAATTTTCTATGGAAATTACTTGATCTATAAAGCAAAATAAATGCTCGGCGATGATAGATAGATGCAAAAAATGTATCTATTATTCGAAAAATACATATTTACCGAAATATTTCTATTAAAGGCGCTGTATTCTTGAAATGGTGTTTTCTATAAATACAAGTAATTTTAGACATTTAAGAACTGAGTAAATAATACAGTCTAGCAAAAATAACGGGAATGTTGTCTCATGCCATCTGCAAATATTTAAAAGTACCGCAGTAAATCGAATATACATGGTCATTAAGAACTTATCTAATAAAACTTGTGAATAGATGCGTCATGAAAAATGGAGTCAATATCGTAAACATTTTTTTGTAAAATCCTTATAGTTTATGAGAAAAAATTTATTGAATTTCTAGTTGTTTCAACCTTTACATCGCTGAGCTACTGTCTCTAGCCAGGCGATTTCAAAAATATCCCCACACAAAGAAATCTAGAGAGTTCAGATCAGGCGATCTTGGAGGCCATAAAACAGGTCCGGCCTGAACCCTCTAGATTTCTTTGTTTGGGGATATTTGAAGACATTAGTGTATGGTACTCCTGTAAATAGCCTGGAAGAGCTGCAGCTACGGATTAATTAAAAGTGTCAAGAAATCCAAACCAAGGAGGTTGTTTTCGAAAGAGTTCGAACATCGTTAAGACGAAGATGTCGTGCCTGCTTGAAAATGAACGGAGGGAACTTTGAACTTCTGTAACTTTGTATTTTGTTTGTTAAAAACTTCCTTTGTCGGTTTATTTCTAATAAAACAAAATGTTTCAAAAACGAATAGTGGTCCATATCAACCGTTACTTTGCGTACCCATGTTTATTAAGACTGTAGTGTAACATATCCGGGTTTGTTCAACATTGTTGAAAGGGGAAGTATTTGGCCAATAATCGAGATTTACCTACGTTGTGTTTATTTATTAACTTACCTCGAATGTGCTACATATTTACGAAATTAGGAAGATTTGAGTAGTTTTAAATAAAACAAACAAATTACTAAATACATCTCGTTTATTAGTTTTCTGTCAATGGTGTAATAGCCTACCTAACCACCTATCAGTGCCGTACTCAGCCTTGAATTCACGGGGGAATAGAGCACGACAGAGAAAACCCCGATCACAATTCAAAGAATCGCTGTCGTTCTTGCAATGGTAATAGTAATGATGACAATAATAAAAGTGTATCTGTACTTCAATACTTGAATGCACGGTAATATAATCATAATTCTACATACAAAACTGAAGAATGTTAGTTAGCCGACTTGCGTCAGAAGGTACTGAGGTTCTGTACGGGAGGCTACCCAGCTAGTAGTTGAGGGGTTGAACAAACATCTCAAATCATATCTCATGCCTCATATGTTTTTAACGGATGTGTAATAGAATCACCAAAGCTCTTACAAACATCTGACAAGCAAACCGTTAATTCAAGTAATAAAGTAGTAGTAGTGGATTAATAATAACTAACGATACCATTTGCAACAGCATAACTTGGACTCAAGCTAAAGTTGTACATATAATTTAAACAATAAACCAACAAAGTATCGTTTTACCTTAAAATTATAATAAAATATAATGAAACGGTAATAAAATATTAAACAGACAAGAAAATAATAAAAATAACACAATGACATTTAGTCTTAAATACAATATACAAAAACAAGTTACTGACCTGTAAGAACAGGTGCACCCCTTATCACCATTCACTGTCAGCCAATCTGCCGAAGTCTTCAAACCCAACTAACTACCCGTTGAGTCTCGCCCCGCGTTCTCGTGTTTATTATTGCTTTGTCACCAGTCGCCCCTCTAGATAATGTGTATATAATATTCTATACAGGGTGTTATTCATTCAGCAGTACAGATATGACAAAATAATATTTAACTAAGTGGATTCCTACAAGACTTTTCTGCTTATTTTGGTTCATACTATTACCTCCTGAAATATTTTACACTCTTTTTTTAACACCCTGTATATCCCCAAAGGAAAAAATCTAGTTAAATCTGGCGATCTGGCGGACCATTACCACAGATAAATTATATAGCTAATTTATCTGTGCCATTACTTAGGTATTCTTCTGCTGGTCTTGTCCTGTCAAAATCATGTAGTTAAATGCAAAAATTCTGTGACATTCCTCGGCTTATATTTGGATAGTCATTTAAGGTGGACGAACCATATTGATTTTTTAAGTAAAAAATTAAATGCATCCTACTATGCTATCAATATGATAAAAAAATCTATGCCGTTGGACTGCGTGATCGATGTTTATTACAGTCTGGTGTTTAGCCATATTAGTTGTAATATTGTATTGTGGGGTGGTGTGGCTTATGCAAATCGTATCTTTATAGCACAGAAACATATTATTCGTATGATCTTTAATATTAAACCCGACTCGCTGTAACCAAATTGTGGAATTGGGCAAATCTGATTCTCCTTCATTGGTGAACAGTACAACCAAGGAAGAAACTAAATAAAATTGAAGAAAATCTAGATATCTTGCGCCATAGAGATCTTTCAAATAAATACGGCCCCAAAATTCGATTGTCAACAACTCCGGTCCAAACATTGACCTTCTCATATACTCATATAAAAAGACGCCTCGTCTGGGAAAAATATGCGTTTGACAAAATATGGATATGCCTGACATTCTTACTTGCTTTTGTGAAGAAATCTACCTAATGTGCTTTTACTCACACCTAAATCACCTGTTAAGACTCTCATAGTGGAACACGGGTTTTCATGAAACTGCACATCTTCATTTAGTATCTATACTTGGTCGACCAGATCTGGGCAGATCTTTAACGTGTTCATGGTTTCGAAACTTTTCAGTTGGGCTTACAGTGGATCGATTTATTGGTGGACGATTCGGATGTGTTTCATTAAACAAAACACAAACTTCCTTATGAGTTCGAAATTATATCACCATACCCGATCATCATGAAAATTTTAATCCATTCCGTCTCACTTAGATTAATGTTTTTACAAAATGAAAACAAGTTAATTAATTAAAAAATACTTAATACTTTAAGAAAAAACCAGTTAAATTTGTAAATAATTTGGGTATTGTTGCCCACCCTGTAACAATTGGAGCAACTTGTGATACATTTTTGGAAACAGCTCAGCTAGGGTCATCCGGTAATAGTAAAAAAATGTGGTTCCATTTAAAAAAATATGATAACGTCATTACTCGAAGGTAGGTCACCCTGTATATTAATTTATTATTTGAAAAAAAGTAAATTAAAATAAAAAATCGACCTGTTTCGGGACTTTCAATAATGTCTTTTATTTACCTAATAATAAATTTGTGCGTGACTTAAGGGACGCACTGTATAGTATTTGTTGGAAGAAACGTTTACTGTTTAAGGTTAATAAATTGTTATTGATTAAATCTTGGTGATAATCATGAATATGCAGTATGCTTTTTTGTACATTATCATATATTTGGCATAATACGGGTTTCATAATGTTGTTTAATGATTTAATGGTGTTAGTAGAAAAAATAGTGTATGATATATTTGCAAAAAGTGATTCTACTTTCGAAGGGATGGAAATTTCCGTTCTCACATAACAAAATATCACTTTCAGCACTTATGTCATAAATAACTATTGTACATAATACGCTGTTTGGTAAGCAATCTATTCTTTTCTGATTGAAACCCAAACGTTTATAAACTGATACAATATAAAAAAATACCTTAGTTCCTAATAAAATCTACCAGTTCCAGTTTGATTGTTTACCTACCATACATTATTTATATCCCAATCCCCTCACTTTGAAATATAGATCCCTATACACCAAGCCTATTGTAATAGTATATGGTCATTAAATTTCTTAATTAGCAAAGATAATAAAGTAAACAATGTATGCTTCCTGGTAGGTGCAGTAGGTGCTACAATTTTATTAATTATGAAACAGAAACACAATTTTATTACAGAAGCCGAAAGGGAATTAACAGGATGCGTGCAGGTATTTGCTTTCCATTGTTTAAAACCACATATTCATTTAGATCTAAATACGCATTTACGGAATTCATAGACATCAGATGCAAATCAATTATTTATTAAGCATTAATTAATTTTAAAACAGTAAACATTAGTTTTTAATACTAGGTCACAAAACCGTTCATGCACGCAAATGTAATTTTTTAAATCCGGTTGAGTACTTACGTATTTACGAGTAATAAGACTATTGACAGTACGAGATATGTAGAAGATAATACTTTTTATGGGAATGACCTGATTTTTTTTACATAGGGCGAAACAGCGACAAATGAATGAAATTTTTTAAACTGAAATACATTACGACGCTTGTAGTGCCAGTGGGGCAAATACCGATATTAGAAGGATAAAAATGAGTTTTTAGCCTTTTATAAAATATATAAACCTAACTAACTACTTTTCAGAAGCTATTTATTTGTGGCATAATTTTAGTTTTTCTTTAGTTTTGTTGGGTTTTTGCCACACTTCTGAAAAAATAATAAAGATTAATTAAATAAGCCCTTGCGCCAAACGGAACAGTCGAGGGTTATTTTCGAAACTAAGTTTGTTTGAATCTCACACTGAAAAAAGCAGATAAGTAAAAATAACAAAAATCACATCACCATCGCGCACTTCCGTGTTATTGACGTTTCGAAAAACTCTGTTTTCGTTCTCAAAATCGTAGTAAACATTTTTTTAAACGTATGTCAAGTTTGACAGTTTAAAATTTGTTTACCTGTTTCCATAGAGATGTTAAATGATTTTTATTTTATTGTTACTTACTTCTTCTTGATACAACTGTAGCCAACAATGATCGATGTTAACTGAACAGTTAGACACACACTTATCTCCGTTCAACAAAATAATCGCGGTCTCTTTTAATTTTCTTTTTGTTGCGTTATCTTCCTTTTCTAAAATTTTTGCCGAACCCCATTGAATCAAATGACTGTTTTCCCAAGCGTGTTCGCAAATTTTGGATTTTTCAAATTCCCGTCTTTTTATGTTCCTCAACTCTAATGTTCATAGGCCGAGACGTTTCCCCAACATAATGTTTATTGCATTCACAAGGTATACTGTAGATGCAATTTTTTTAATTTTGTATATCATTTTTGGACGTGTTTTAGACAAAAATGATCGTAAAGTATTAGTTGTCTGAAAAACTGTTCGAATATTAAATTTATTACCGATTCTTCTTAACTTTTCTGAAAACAAAATTTATAGAACATTATATAAATACAAACGAGAATTTTCAGATATTGAAAGAAAAATTTTAAACCCACATTATAGCAAACCACCACATTTTTATGGTTTACCAAAGATTCATAAACGTGATGTACCTCTAAGACCAATAGTTAGTTCTATAAATTCGCCTTGCAACAAATTAGCAAAATATCTGTTACAAATTATTAAACCTTTATTTGGACAATCCGATTCTTATATTAAAAATAGCAAACATCTTTTAGAAAAGATTTCTTCCTCAAATAATTTTAACAATTATCATTTAATGGTGAGTTTTGACGTAGTTAGTTTATTCACTAACGTACCAGTAGACAAAACACTGAATATCATTAAAAATAAACTGGAAAATGATATCAATTTGGCAAACCGAACAAAATTAAATGTAGGATGTATAATGGAATTATTAAGTCTATGTATAAAAACAACATATTTTCAACTATACAATGAATTTTATCAACAAAATTTCGGAATGGCAATGGGCTCATCATTATCACCAATTTTAAGTAATATTTTTATGGATTTTTTTTAAGAAAATTATATTCAAAATATAAATAAAAAACCAACTATCTGGTGGCGATATGTGGATGACATTTTTGCAATTTGGCCTTTTACTGTTACAGAATTACATGAATTTTTAAATGATATTAACAATAAAGAACCAACAATAAAATTCACTTTGGAAATAGAAAATAATAATATGCTACCATTTTTAGATGTTTTAATTAAAAAACAAGATAATTCTGTAGAAACAAGTGTTTATAGAAAACAAACTCACACCAATCGATATTTAAATTTTAGATCTAACCATCACATCGATATTAAGAAAGGTGTTGTTAAATGTTTATATGATTAGGGCAAAATTAATTTCATCAAACAATGATATTTTCAATAACGAACTAAAATTTATTAAAAATGTTTTAATAAATAATGAATACCCTCCAAATTTTGTTGATAGAACATTCAAAAATATTACAGATAAAACGAACACTGTAAGACAAATAAAGGAAATTAATCATACAATTAAAATTCCATACATTCCTATATTATCAGAGAAGTTAAGAAGAATCGGTAATAAATTTAATATTCGAACAGTTTTTCAGACAACTAATACTTTACGATCATTTTTGTCTAAAACACGTCCAAAAATGATATACAAAATTCAAAAAATTGCATCTACAGTATACCTTGTGAATGCAATAAACATTATGTTGGGGAAACGTCTCGGCCTATGAACATTAGAGTTGAGGAACATAAAAATTACATAAAAAACGGGAATTTGAAAAATCCAAAATTTGCGAACACGCTTGGGAAAACGGTCATTTGATTCAATGGGGTTCGGCAAAAACTTTAGAAAAGGAAGATAACGCAACAAAAAGAAAATTAAAAGAGACCGCGATTATTTTGTTGAACGGAGATAAGTGTGTGTTTAACTGTTCAGTTAACATCGATCATTGTTGGCTACAGTTGTATCAAGAAGAAGTAAGTAACAATAAAATAAAAATCATTTAACATCTCTATGGAAGCAGGTAAACAAATTTTAAACTGTCAAACTTGACATACGTTTAAAAAAATTTTACTACGATTTTGAGAACGAAAACAGAGAGTTTTAGAAACTACAATAACACGGAAGTGCGCGATAGTGATGAGATTTTTCTTATTATTACTTATCTGCTTTTTCAGTGTGAGATTTTTGGTTAGGCAAACTTAGTTTCGAAAATAACCCTTGACTGTTCCGTTTGGCGCAAGGGCTTGTGGGCCAAATACACTTCGGAGAACGATTCGGCAATGGACTCCAGCTGGGACAGTGACCAGAAGCCGTCCTTTCCAAGAACGACCACCCAAACTGGAATTCTCGAAACATCCACCGAAACCGTCAGGGTGGCGCCAAGGAGAAAATATATAGTAGTACGACGCAGCGCAGAAAACACACTCCAACAAAGCTTCGCGTCGACAACATCTAGTCTGTTACATCCTCAGTTTCTTTGTTTTAAATAAATATATTATTTTTACCGTTGTGAGAGCGTTTCATTTTGCTGCACGACACAAGAAACCCTCAAGTGGTGACCCCGACGTGATCTTCAAACGTAATTTAGTGAAAGTACGCGATTTCTTTTTTTTTCTAAATTAGAGTGGTTTTAATTGTGTGCAACACCGCGAAGCAAAATGAGTCTCAACGAGGAAAACCGCGTCGCAAACCCTACCGCGACGGAAGTGAACCATGTCGCAGTGAAACTTCCACCATCTACATCTGAGGACGACAGGTTTGCTCGCATCGAACAACAGCTTTTAGAGATGTCACAGGCAATGGCTAAGCTCTTCACAAAGAGTGAACCGCGACGACCGACAACGAGGACAACTAGGTCGCGTTCACGAGGCCGTTCGCGGAGCCGCGATAGTGACAGCGATCAGTGTTGGTATCACCAACGTTTTGGTGACCGCGCCCGCGAGTGTCGCGAACCGTGCGATTATCGTTCGGAAAACGCGACGGGCAGTCGGTGATGGCGAACGTCGACGCGTGCCCGATTCCGCGCCGTTTGTACGTTACGGATACGTACTCTAAGGTCCAGTTTCTCGTCGATACGGGTGCTGACCTTTGTGTATATCCGCGCTCACTAATCAAACAATCGCGATCAAAATCGGCATATGAACTCACCGCGGCGAACGGATCTGCAATTGCTACGTACGGCACAGTGACAATGACTTTAAACCTCCGGTTGCGTCGTTGTTTTACTTGGCAATTTGTCATCGCGGATGTGTCGAAACCCATAATTGGAGCAGACTTTTTATCCTTTTATGGACTACTTGTGGATGTGCGCAATAAAAGGTTACTTGACGAGACTACGCGACTTACGTCTCCAGGTCAACTCGTGGGTTCTGCGCCATCCTCGATTAGGACAATTTGCGGGGAATCCGTGTTTCACAGCCTGCTCAAGAAATATTCGGACATTACGCGTCCTGCAGCTCCTTCCGCGGCTGTGCAGCATCAAACCAGGCACTACATCGAAACGACACCTGGTCCCCCTGTCGCTGAAAAACCGCGTAGACTAGCGCCTGACAAATTACGAGCAGCGAAAAAAGAGTTCGACGCTTTGCTCAAATTAGGCATCGCGCGTCCGTCAAGCAGTGCGTGGGCGTCACCCTTACATCTCGTGCCAAAAAAGGGTGAAGAATGGCGACCGTGTGGCGATTATCGCAGACTTAACGCGAGAACGCGTCCCGACCTTTACCCTGTGCGTCACATTCAGGATTTCGCGCAATCACTTCGAGGTAGAAAAATATTTTCGACCATCGACCTGATTCGCGCATTTCATCAAATCCCCGTTGCAGAAGAGGATATTCCCAAGACCGCGATAACAACACCTTTCGGTATGTTCGAATTTACCCGAATGACGTTTGGTCTACGCAATGCGGCCCAGACCTTCCAGCGATTCATCGACGAAGTATTACGAGACCTGGATTTCTGTTATGCATACATCGATGACATCATCGTAGCTTCATCGTCCGAAGAGGAACACCTGCGTCACCTGGAAGTATTGTTTCAACGATTGCGAAACTACGGCGTGGTTGTAAATCCCGGCAAGTGCGTTTTCGGACAAAATCAGGTGAAATTCCTCGGTTACCTAGTAAACAGTGACGGCACGCGTCCGCTCCCTGAAAAGGTCGAGGCAATAAAAGACTACCCGCTGCCTACGACAATAAAACAATTACGGCAGTTTCTTGGTGCCCTAAACTTTTACCGTCGGTTTGTGCCCAACGCAGCAGGTGTCCAGGCGCCCTTAAATGACCTGCTAAAAGGGACCCACAAAGCTAACGCAGCAATAAATTGGACGGAAGCCGCGACAAGTGCTTTTGATGCCGCTAAATCGAGTTTAGCACGTGCAGCTTTACTTGCGCATCCCGAAGTAAATGCGCAGATTACTCTAGTGTGTGACGCCTCAGATTTTGCAGTTGGTGCAGTTTTACAACAAAATAGTGAGGACAACTGGGAGCCGCTAGGTACTTTTCAAAAACTCAACCCGGCTCAATGCAAATACTCTGCTTACGATCGCGAACTTTTAGCGATTTATGAAGCAGTAAAGTACTTCCGGCATATGATAGAGGCAAGAACATTCGTCATTTACACCGACCACAAGCCTCTAACATATGCCTTCGCGAAAAAGTCGAGTCAGTGCACACCGCGACAGTTCCGCTATCTAGACTTTATTAGCCAGTTCACGACCGACATCCGTCACGTGGCTGGTCGCGAAAACGTGGTAGCGGATGCGTTGTCTAGGTGAACGAGATAAGCGCGACTTTAGACTACGAGGCGCTCGCTGCCTCACAACAAACAGACGACGAAATCGGCGCATACGTCAACGGACAACACGGCCTCATCCTAAAGCGGATCAAAATACCTGACACGAACGCGTCAGTATTTTGTGACATGTCTACGGATTCCGCCCGGCCGTTCATCACCAAGCCATTTCGCAGGATAGCCTTTGATTCGGTGCACCGTCTTTCGCACCCCGGTATCAACGCTACGGTGAAGCTCCTGACGCAACGTTTCGTCTGGCCGTCGATAAAGCGCGATAGCAGACATTGGGCACGCTGCTGTGTCGAATGTCAGCGGGCAAAGGTAACGCGCCACGTGATTTCTCCGACTGGTTCATTTCAACCGCCGTCAACGAGATTCGAACATATCCACGTGGATATCGTCGTGATACCGCCATCTGAGGGCTACCGCTACTGTTTAACCTGCGTAGACCGTTTCACCAGGTGGCCAGAAGCAATTCCGTTGGAGAACCAGGAGGCAGAAACTGTCGCCCGCGCTTTATACGCCAATTGGATCTGCAGATTCGGATCAC
Organism: Monochamus saltuarius; assembly: GCA_025584915.1. NCBI lineage: Eukaryota > Metazoa > Arthropoda > Insecta > Coleoptera > Cerambycidae > Monochamus > Monochamus saltuarius. The sequence continues at coordinate 51,690,383 of CM046725.1, read as the reverse complement.
CCCAGCGAATAACGACCGATCTGGGTCGAGTTCGAGTCACACCTATTCAAACGTCTGAATAGTTTATTAGGTACGACTCATCTCCGAACGACTGCATATCACCCCGCGGCAAATGGCATGGTGGAGCGTTTTCACCGCCAATTTAAAGCAGCTATCAAATGCCACCGAGACGAGCGTTGGACCAGCGTCCTTCCCACTGTGCTTTTGGGAATCCGTTCGGCGTGGAAAGAGGACATCCAAGCTACCGCGGCCGAGATGGTGTACGGACAACATCTACGCCTACCTGGAGAATTCCTTCATTCCCGCATGACAGACGACGAGCCCAGCACCGGAGCGGACTTTGTCCAGGACCTACGACGTCATATGGAGAGCCTACGCCCTTCCGCAGTGAAACGCCATGGCGAGAAAACGCCATTCGTTTTTAAAGACTTGGCGACAACTAAGCAAGTTTTTGTGCGTGTGGGTGGTGTAAAACCCAATTACGGAATCCATATGACCGTCCTTTACAGTGGTCAAACGCGACAACAAAACATTTACGGTGCTAATGCGTGGTCGCGAAGTGAAAGTGTCTATAGACAGAGTCAAACCCGCCTACATTTTAAATGACGCGATGGATACCAGTGACCACAAAAGTGCGTTAAATTTGTCAACTTCCGTGCCATTAAAACCCGTGCCACCCGAAGTTACCACTAGGTCAGGTAGAAAGGTTCGTTTCCTGACCGGCTGCAGATTTCATGATTCCCAATCATTGGCGAGGGGTACCTGTGGGCCAAATACACTTCGGAGAACGATTCGGCAATGGACTCCAGCTGGGACAGTGACCAGAAGCCGTCCTTTCCAAGAACGACCACCCAAACTGGAATTCTCGAAACATCCACCGAAACCGTCAGGGTGGCGCCAAGGAGAAAATATATAGTAGTACGACGCAGCGCAGAAAACACACTCCAACAAAGCTTCGCGTCGACAACATCTAGTCTGTTACATCCTCAGTTTCTTTGTTTTAAATAAATATATTATTTTTACCGTTGTGAGAGCGTTTCATTTTGCTGCACTATTTAATTAATCTTTATTATTTTTTCAGAAGTGTGGCAAAAACCCAATAAAACTAAAGAATAACTTTTCCTAATACTGATCTTGTTGATTCAGTTGACCTAACTCATGCTGATCAATTTAGTGCCAATCTCAAGTAGTATTTTTAGAGAATGAAACGTAGCATCCACGACAATGAAAACTTTAAAGTGTTTTACCAAAAGTGAGAGAAACGGTTCTATTACGTGGAGGTGACTAAATTGGGGAACAGTTTTTTTGATGCAGCTACGTTCCAACGTTTGAGTCAAGTTGTGATTACGTGGCAAAAACGGAGGGATGTGATTGCCGCTTCTAAAAGAGAAACTGGAGAAACAGAGAAAGTTTATTAGGTATACTTGTGGCTCTTGGGTAAATATTTGTAGATCGGTTTCTTTCCTGCATATTACACACAGCGTCAAAAGTATTGTATATAAAATGATTCGATTAAACCTAGCGGTTTTTTTTAATGTGGTAAAAAAGTACATGTATTTAGGGAACAAAAAAGACAATCAAAATTTCAGACCATGAACCTTTACTTTATTACCAATGTTTTTACAAATCTGGTCAGTTTGGCAGTGTATTCAGCCAAATGCTCCTTTGAATTTTTGTACATTAGATGACAGGACGTGAAACTTCTGCGTTTACCCGAGCAAGAATGATTGCTTTACATGATGCAGGACATTCTAATCATCAGATATCGAACATGTTGGGCATTCCTAGATCATCTGTTGAATGAATAGTACACAGATATGAGGAATTGGATACAGTGGAAAACAGACCACGTAGTGGTTGTCCTCGAGTATCTAATGAAAGGGAGGATCGGTATTTGGTGCAATATGCCCGTAGACACCGCACATCTTCAGCTTCAGCTCTCAGGGCTCACTTTCAAGGTACGTTTCGCTGTGTTATACCGACACCTACTGTTCGAAGACGACTCCACAACGCAAATTTACGTGCTAGAAAACCATAACGGGTCCCCACTCTACTTCCAAGGCATAGTGCTGCGCGTCTCCAGTGGGCGCGAGAGCATAGGGGTTGGCTTTTACGTCAGTGGCAGTGGGTCTTATATACAGACAAAACCAGAATTGGGCTGGTTACTGATGATAATCGATAAAGAGTCTGGAGAGAACCAGGTCGTCAACAGCGACTTCATTTTCCTCGTGAAGTTGCTCCGTAAGAAGGGGGTACCGTAATGTTTTGGGGTGGAATAATATTCAACAGCCGCACTCCATTAATTCGCATACCACAGAATATGACCAGTCAAATTTACATCGAACAAGTTATTACGCCCATTATATACCCCCTACATAATGAATTAGATGACAATTTTGTGTTTATGGAGGACTACGCTCGACCACATCGTGTAAGAACAGTTCAAGAGATACTCGAAGCAGGACATATCAATAGATTAGATTGACCAGCCAACTGTTCTGACATGAATCCTATTGAAAACATGTGGAATTTTGTCGCTAGAGCCATTCATAATGATATTCCTGCACCTCAGACTGCAGATGAGTTAGTCGTGGCGGCAGAAGAGGAATTGAATAATATTCCATAAGAGATCGTTAACCGCATCTCAATGCACCGACGTGCAATATGCTATTGGAACATGGTGGAGGTCATACCGACTATTAGTCAAGTAGAGAGCTTGCTTTGTACTCAGTTTCTCGAACATATTCTTTTCACAAAAAAAGATTCCGAAAACAATATACTTTTATAAATGTATCTGGTTTTTCTGACAAAAAGATTTCTTTAACAATAATGAGGGGGAGTCCAAGACCTTTGACATTCTGCTTTTATCTCTGCTATAGGTATTTAGGAAAATAATAGTTATTATAGTGTAACATATAAACATATAATATACAGGGTGTTAAAAAAAGAGTCTAAAATATTTCAGGAGGTAATAGTATGAACCAAAATAAGCAGAAAAGTCTTAATAAACATGGGTTCGCAAAGTAACGGTTGCGGAGATATAGACCACTATTCGTTTTTCAAACATTTTATTTTATTAAATCGACAAAGGAAGCTTTTAACAAACAAAAAAACAAGATGTTCAAAGTGCCCTCCGTCCATTTCCAAGCAGGCACGACATCTTCGTCTCAACGATATTCGAACTCTTTCGAAAACACCCTCCTTGGTTTGGATTTCTTGACACTTTTGATTAATCTGTAGCTGCAGCTCTTCCAGGCTATTTACAGGAGTACCATTCACTAATGTCTTTAAATATCCCCAAACAGAGTAATCTATAGGGTTCAGATCAGGCGATCCTGGAGGCCATAAAACAGGTCCGGCCCTTCTTACCCATCTATGTGGAAAAGTTTGGTGTAAATGCTCTTTAACGGCCATGGAAAATGAGCTGGAGCTGCAGCTACGAATTAATCAAAAGTGTCAAGAAATCAAAGTCAAAGAAGTTTACTGTCAAATGTGGAGATTACAGCCCGAAATATAAACCAGCGCCGCTGAAAAATTCTATATTAAAAAACAGTTCAAATAATTCTGAAAATTTCGCGAACCCAAAAATTACGTAAATTTGCTTTTGAAAATAGAATTTTGAAGTAACCCATTAACTTCTCGGCCTCTTAAAGATGGTAGCAACGCTACCATAACGTTGTTTCGTCACTTTACCTTAACTCGCCATAACCTCAACATTGTAATATATGTAGTTTATGTCAACATCTCACATCTGGCGCAATGAGTTTTAAAGTAGTGTCTTGAAAAGAGAAGAAAGGTATTTATTTATGTGCCGTTTCATACCAGTGGCAAAATGACGGAACATTCTTCTGGCCAGTTCATGTAAACTATTCTCAAAGAGTAACTTTAAGACGCAATCTAACGAGTGTTTCGAAAACACTTAGTTTTTGCTTAGGTGCATTTTAAAGTTCTCAGAATTAGGAAATTTTAAAGATGCTCTTCAAGTCGAAAACAATAATGTATAAGAGTTGTAGTCCTATTTGTTTGTTGTTTTAGTTTTCTATAAAACGTAGTCGAATGCCGAAAAGTATTCTTTCTGCGTGGTTTTTTATTGCTACCCGTCTTACACACAGACACAGGATAAAGCTAGTAATAAACTAGGTACTGTATTTTCTCTAGCGTTAGGTCATATAGAAAGCAGGTTGGGTAAATGTTACTCCATAGTGGATTTCAAAGATAGTAGCAACTTTGTAGTTATTTTGATCCAATGTAAAATATGGATGAAGCAATAACATGGCGATAACTGTCACACTTGTATAATCAAGCGCAGCCAGATTAAAGGTTTGTTAAAGGTAGCCAATACGTTGCCAAAACTATTACAAATATTTTAAAGCTACTGTCACTTCTAATACGTAAGTGATATAGCTTGGCTGCCGTTACTTTTAATTTCCACTTTAAAGTTTGGGCAACTTTAAGGTGGTTATGCTTAGTTTTCATAACGTTCCAGACACCAAACCGCCCCATCAAAAATTGCAAATCTGGAAAGTTTCAGGGATTTGTCTTGTATTTGAACAAACTAAAATTGAAACCCGTAAGGGTAATACATAACTTTTAAAGTCTTTGAAATTGCATTACACCATTTATTAAATAGTCATATCCAGAGGCATATTAGTGTTCATCAGAATGGATTCATAAAAAATAGGTGAACGGTAACGAAGCAGCACAAAATTTATCTTTTAGTATGTTGATAATAATACTCAAGTAGATGTAATCTATACTGATTGGACTGTATTGGACCACTCGATTCTGTAAACATCCTGTATGACATTTATAAACAGTGTTAACTTCTGAATATACGGTGAACCTAGTACACCGCTAGCCGGAAAAGTACTTTTCGATTTTTTTTAATGTTACAAGGTAAAATTTTGTTTAGAATATTATTTTACCCTCGATAAATTCATTTTAGAAAAAAAATTGAATTTTGAGTATGCAACGTTAGAGTTGGTCACACCAACAAACAATTTGTAATATTCAAACTTGCTTTAAAATCTTCTAACATGTTTTGTACATAGTGTATCTGGCTAACCAAATGTGCAATTTTTACACAAATAAATGTTTTTTGTCAATGTGGATTGGGTTATTAAGGACAAACAGGGATTTAAGAAACATAGTTATCAAACAGATTTACATTAATTACTACTACTAAGTTTAGATGACGCGGCATTTCTAAACTTTCAATTTACCCGCTTTAAAATGAACAAATTTGTGGTCCCTTCTGTCGGGGTAGACAGGCTAAAACAGCTATGATTATTCGTCAGATGCCCCACCTATGGCATACCTATGAGAGCTAATAACGAAACGGGTATATGTCTGGTGGGCTCCTGACGAATGAGGCTGTTGCTATAGGTTTTCCAGGTGTAATTTAATGCTGGTCGGGGCATTAGCCCGCAGAGTAGTTGTTTCCTGGAATTCCGTGTTTGCAAATTTGTTTATGTTTTTTAGGTAGGTACAGAAATCTCGAAAAATTAAACATGTAGAACAAAATTAATATCAAATATAAAATGCTTCATGTTTTGATTATCTACTATGACTATTTAAATTTTCTTCAAATAAATTAGTAACTAAAAAGCGTTTGTTATACGCACTTAATTCAGCTGTTCTAACACCACATTTTATAATTATTTTCACATACTTATAAACAAAAGAGAACAATCTTATATCCAGAACTATGTAAGTATATGTATAACAATATCTACATTTACAGTTAAATTTAAAAAATACCCATTTTAAAAGATTTCTGTACCAAATTTGTTAGCCTAAAGGTGCGTACAGACCAAGTTCGAGAGCTGTTAGCTAACACCTGACGAACTGAATGTGTACCAGAGATTGCGAACAGCTCGTGTTCGCTTTGCGAGTTCGGTTGAAGTTCGGTACATGAGCGGTAAGATCAAAGAAATTGTTAGCGAGCACGTGTTGAATAGCACTTGCAGTGTGGCCGTTTTACCGAGCAAGTAGGTATTGTTGAGCTTTCCCCTCAACAAAAATACGTTAGAAAGGTTTATTCACCCTGTACATCAACTGTACCTTATTTTAGTTGTTTATGTAGATTTAAGGCATAAATAGTAATATCTGTTGTAAATATTTATATTAAGGGTTGTTTATTTATTATCTCACTACTTATAGCTATAGTATTATAACTATATAGTTCCACTGCACTGTTCACGATTGCGAAATAAACTTCTCCTCCACCATCTTCTGACACGTTTTTTCTCTTTTCTACAATCGACTTGATAATAATGAAACTGGCACAGGCAATTAAAATATCTTCATCATCACTCGACATTTTAATCGTTAATACCGAAACCGAACAACCTGCTTCGAACTACTGGCGAACCCTAACTTCATACCGGAACATGTAGTGTGGACGTTGAGCTCGTGAACTGCTCACGAGCTGTTCGCGAATAGCTCCCTTTGGTTTGTACGCGCCTTTAGAAGGCGCCGAACGAGGCAACGTTGTTAGAGTTTTGATAAAAAATCGCTAATATGAATTTCCGAATAATGGCCCGGAAAAAAATCGCAGAAGGCTGTGGAGGAGTAAACTAGGCATCATGGTAGGTCGTACAGGTTCACCTCAACGGTTTTTAGTTACAAAAAAATAATCATCACAATCGCACTTTTTACAGGGGTGTGAAGGTGAGAAGTGAAACACTCTGTATTTAGACTACAAATAAATTTTGCTCTCTTCGGATAGCGCACACGCATGCACTGACTTCTAATACTGCCTTGAGAAACTCTTCTGTGGGCGCCTATAAAATTTCCTATCACTAATACAGGAATTACTTCTTGCAGTATAGGATTTACTGATGATAATTTTTAACCGAACTGAATAAACTGTATAATTTATGAGATCAAAAATTAGTAAGTACCTGAACCAGAATGTAAAACGGGTTTTAAAACTGCGAGTTTAATCCAACCGAGGGGCGAAAGTGCTAATTATTTAATTTTCCCCTGAGGTTACATTTTTGAAAACGTTTGTGAAATTTAAAATATACTCGTACGAATATGGGCATCAAATCTGACGTTTTCAATGGCCCTCTTGTAAAACACTCGCCGATTTCCACCTCATTGACTTACAAAAAAGCAACAGGTGTAAGGTAATTAAAATGAGTGGCAGGTGCGAATACGTCCGCGTCTACCAGATAACGATAATTCAAAATCAGCAGTTGCTTCGACGGAGATCGGAGCAGACGATAACGATTTGGATTATTTTAAGATTTGGCCGTTGCAGGCGAACCGAACGGAAATGCCGACGAACCGCAGATATGTGCCGATATCCGGTTGAATTCTCTTGTCCAAACGAACGTTATTATCTCCAGTATTTCCGTTGGTATTTTTACATTGCCGTGTCCCGTTTAATATACGAGGCAGCTTGAAATAGACTGCTGCAGACAAACCACTAAAATGTAAGCAAGTGTATAGTTGAAGAGTGTGACTAATAGCTCTTGATACTATAATGTTTATGTGTCTGAAGACATAAACAGAAACGAGAAATCAATTTACAGTTATAGTATACCAGTAGTTTATAATTTAAAAGTTTTGTAATATCTCATCTTAAATAAATAATAATAAATAAATGGTTTCGGCAATGTCGGCTCCTGACTTGATAAATTGGTAAGGTAAGCAAACTGGGACTGTTCCACATATGATATGGTTTTATTGATATTTCTTTCTTAATCATTATTTATACGGGTGAGTCGGAAAGAATGGGTCAACATTAAGCTGGAGATACTAGATACCAAAATCATCATGTCTTTATACGAATGTCGCTGGTTTAAGAAATACAGGGCGAGAAAGTTTTGATAGCATGACTGAAGGTTGGTGGTGTTGGTTTTTGGTGTGACAATTACGAATTTGAATTTTATTTTGATGTTGCACTTGAAGGGAGGAAATTTAATAATAATAATAATAATGCTTTTATTACCATATAAGTTAAACAAACATGTTAAATAATAAGAGTATACGGTAAAAGGCAGAGTTCAGAGATCTAAAAAACCTTTGCTCTTCCACTCAACCTGTAGTGAGAGAAAAAATAAAACTATTACATATAATCTATAAATATTTAACAACAGCGACACTTACAAGAAAAGTCACAGCAAAGAAAATGGTTATTTAACACAAATTTAATATAAATTTAAACATTTCGATTCTAAACTTTTTATAAGACAATTGCTTAAAAGAAGGCGGTACACCATTATACATAGAAGCAATTTTATATGAAAAGCCAGAACAGAATCTACTAGTTTTATGTTTAGAATTGAATACAGACATTATCAGTACACCTACCAGAAAGCATTACCTTGGATTTGGTTGAATTTATGGACAGTCCAAATGATATAGTAATAAGCGATCCAATGTCATCATTAATAAGGTTACAAGCCTGAACAATTAATAGTATCTTCCTTAAAAGAATAATACAGCTGCGTATCATCTGCATAAAAATGAGCATTGCAGGATTTTAAAACATGACAAAATTCTGATGTGTAAAGAGTGAATAACAGCGGACCTAAAATAGAGCCTTGGGGTATACCAATATTAACAGCTAATATATCGGAAAATTTACTATTAAGAATAACTCTTTCGTACCTTCCAGTAAGGTATTGTTCTATTAATTTTACTGAATTCTCTGAATTGTATGTAATCCAGTAAGACTAAAATTGTGAGTTTGTTATTATCTGAAGCCGCAACAATATCATCAGTTACTCCTAATAGAATAGTTATTGTGCTGTAGCTACTGCGGAACCCAGACTGATTTACAGGTAAAATATTATTATTGTTTACATATTTTCTAATTTGCAAATTTAAAATAATTTCCAATACTTTTGAAATGGCAGGTAAAATGCTAATGGGCTTCAAATCTTCAACATCATCAATATTATTTGTTTTAGGCAAAGGAATGACATTAGCTTGTTTCCACACAAATTTCACCGTATTATTTAGGTAAATCAATACATATTTTTTTTATTTGTTGAGCTATGCTTAAAGAAAGTTAAAAATCTAAAAGAACTTTTAATTCTACATAAGAAAATGTACTTTTGTTAAGGCGTTTAACTTTATCGGTTTCTGAGTTATTTACATTTAAAAGTTTTTATGTACCTATTTTGTGATTTTCTTTCAGGCGCTGATATTGCTATTTCTTTTCTAAGTAGACTTATGTCAAATGTCAATAAATATTAGCTTATTTTGCACGAATAATAAATCACACGCACGCAAAATATGCTAATATTTATTGACATGAAAATTTGACAAGAGCCTACTTAGAAAAGAAATAGCAATATCAGCGCCTGAAAGAAAAATAACTCAATAAAGTAGAATTGAACGTTCTTTTAGATTTTTAACTTTTTTAAGCATAGCTCAACAAATAAAAAAAATATGTTTAGATTTACCTAAATAATATGGTAAAACTAGCACCCTCTAAGAGCAATGTCAAAATAAGCATCAAATTCGTAATTTTCACACCAAAAAACACTATAAATTGTCAGACTCATGCTATCAAAACTTTCTCATCTATTGAGAAATTTCACAATAAAATTTAAACCTTGAACACCTAATATTTCTTAAACCAGCGAGTGTCTAGTATCTCCAGCTTGGTGTTGGCCAGTTATATACTTAGTTAGTCAGTTATATAGTTGTATAGTTACGGTACACACATCTGAAATTTAACTAAAACGAATCAGTGGTGGAATTTTGTTCTCGCCTATTTTCGATAATAGAATTCTATAGTCGGAAGTGGACGTCGCTGTATGAAATAAACTTTGGTATTTTGTTTCTTTGTAAACTATTGTAATTACACTTCGGTTAACATAGACTTCTACATTTCAATAGATAGGTAGAAATAATGAAGTGGGGCAAAAGAGGTAATAAAGAAATGGAAACAAAACACCAAAATGGCAACAGTGAAGCTTTAGAAAGCAAGTGGGAACAAAATTTCAGCATAGAAGTGTTAGTTACAGTTATACGGAGACGAGGCATGTCTCTGAAGGGCTTCTCTTCCGCGATTGGCTACAAACGGATTCCATGCTCACCATCTCTTTCTTACCTTATATGTTATTGGTATGAAGCATGCCTCAGATGCATCCTTACTTATCGAAAATGTGATTGATTGATGGAATACTCGTAGTTAGCAGCAACATAACTTCTATCGTTTTATAATGTGAATATTTTAATACCTATTCATAAAATGGAAATATCTGTAAAAAAATAAAGTTGTAAAATCTCAGAAGAGGCTACGGCCCTTACTACACCCCCTGCGGGCGCCCATGCGAGTAACATTTGTGTGTATACAGTAATTTATATACTCGTACATAGTCAATATATGTATTCTAATGTTACTGGACGTAATAATTTGATTAGGGGATTAAAATAAGAAGTTGATTCTTATTTGTTAATTATTACTTTCAAATTTTTACTGAGGCACTGTTTAACGTGCCTCATAGTATTGACCGCCACTGGGTTTCGGTAAGTTACTTCCAAGGGGTCATCCATAAATTACGTCACATGTTAATGGGGGGAGGGTATCACCGGAATGTGACATACTGTGACAAGGGGCAGGCGGGGTCAAAAACTTTGTGACATCACATGTTAAAATTCAAAATCCATAACGCGAAATTTATATGTGAATAAAAAACTTTTAAAATGTACAAACTTGATCTATATTTATTAATAATTTAGCACTCTCGCTATGAGATTATATAATAAAAGTAAGAAAAAAATAAAAATAACTGTTTTCTTTTGATTATTTTTAAATACATACATAAATTTGAAAAATGTGTGATGTCACATCAGGGGGGAGGGGGTTATGAAAATGTGACAACCTGTGACAAGGACGGGGGGAGGGGTTAAAAAGTCCTAAAGTTTGTGTGACGTAATGTATGCACTATTTTTTTAATTCGACATTTAAACCTATAATTAGTCACAATATTTAAATTTGCATTATGGGGTAATTCGAGTCATTCTAAAAAAAATATGTACAGAGTGACGTAAACTTGATAGTGTAGACCTACTGCGAGGATACAAAAAATTAATTAAAATTTAGGACATGTGGTGTTAAATGGGATGAGGTAAGCTCCATTTTCAATTGAAAGTATTATCTTTGGGATTTGACAGAAACGACTAATGACGTCATCAGTTATATTTTTTTCAGAAACATGCCCAAATTTTGTTCCTGTTAAAAAGCTCTTTTTTTCTAATAAACTTTTATTACAGGATTTTGTCTGTGTTCCTTCCTTTTTAAAAGTTATAAATAATATCGTCCTAAAGAGTCTCAAAAGAAATACCACCTAAAAATTACATTAGCGGTGGAAGGATCGAGTAGTTGTTGGAAATAATTAAATATTCGTCGTTTAAAGTGCATAAATATCACAAAATACTTGTCATTAGACAATACGAACGTCAAACGTATAACTTTTCGACGTATGAATAGGACTTTCTTTTCATCAATTGTGACAATGAATGAGGCCGAGATTTTTTGGTTCGACGTTTGGTCTTTTTTGAACTGATCCACGAACGCATATTTTTCATATTCATGACACCATCACCATAATATGTTTCAGTAAACTGGCGATAAATGTCAATGGGTGTCGCACCACGCAAGTGAAGAAAACGAATGATTATTCGCTGTTCTTGTAACAAAAACGTCACCATTTGGTGGCGGCAAGTGTCAACAACACTTCTCACACTTGCCGCCACCGCTAGAGGGTCTGTATCCTGTACAGTGCTGCCATCTCTGTCACACATTCTGATCTTAAATTTCTCGAAAAAATAGCCTAGTGTTGCAGAAACCTCATTATTCTATCTCTTGTAGTTTTGCCACAATTATAGTGAAATTGGGACACCCTGTACATATAAACTACAGTTCATTGTACATTGGGACACCCTGTATATATAAACTACAGTTCATTCTTCATATACCCACCTATATAAATTAGAGTAGACAATCCCACATACTGTTGGTTCCTGCCGCAACAAAAACAAGAAATATCTAAGTTCTTGGAAGACCGGCTTTTTGAAAGAAATACGAGGCTGTTATTAGCAATTTAAAATTTATTCCTCAATTAATTTGATAGAAAAACGTAGAGGCGGCCGAGTTCCAATGAAAGCAAATTTCGAACGGTCACAAAGTTTATCATCTCTCCTAAATAGGTATTTATATCGAAAACGTTTCTGGCGGGTCTAATTTACATAATTTGGCTGGAGAAATCCTTTGTTTCGTGTTTGCCGAAGAAAAAATTGCTTTATTTTTTTTCGGTCTGGATAAAATTAACTCTGTAGATAAATCATGCTTGTAACGTGTGTGTGTATTGTATGTGATCAGAATTATTTTTTATTGAAAATAGAGATAGTTTTACTACTCTTAGCATTTACACAGCGTAAGTACTGAATAATAAAAAGACATAAATTTAAAATAAGAACTATTTATAGCATCTCAAACACATTCTGCGAAGAGTTAAATAATTGATAATGTTAAATATTCAATACGTTTTAATCTACAGGGTGATCCCCTGTGTTATAGGTTATAAGATAGCTTGGACCACAGTATACCAATCAATACTGTGGCTTAGACACGAAAAATCACATTTTTTATTCATAAAACGCTTTTTAACTGATTTAATTTATTTATTTTAGGTGTATTACTTTCCTACTAGTATCCATAAAGGCTGGTCGTAAGTTGCCTTGATATTTTCGAAATGGGTAGTACTTACTACTTATACAGGGTGATATAGAATTTATTTTAAAAAAATTGGGAATAGATGAAGTCAATATCGTAAAAAAAAAATCCGAGAAAAACAGTATTGAAGTTCTAGTGGTTTCAACCTTTACATCGCTGGGCTACTGTAGTCGCTAGCCAGGCGACTTCAAATATCCAATTACTTATATTATTAACTTTTTTGTGATGCAAGTATTTATATTAGTTTTTCAAATATCAAAAATGGCTTACGTCTAGCAACTCGCAGTTGATGGGTATCGTTTTAATTTATGGTAAAGTGAAAATGCTTTAGCAGAACGATTTCCCGGTAAACATATGGCAAATGCAGCTGCTTTTACATTGGTGTGCAGTGAGTACAAGTGTATGCAATCGCAGGTGTCACACGAGAAATTCAACCGAATCGTAGAAGAGATGGAGGTTCAGAGCGTCCCCGGCGTATTGCAGCAGTGTAGCGTATCATACACGAGGCTCATTTATGTTCGTACCATGTACAGCGTGTCTAAGGATTAATACCAGGGAATTGGACGAGGAGGGCCGGTTCCATGGCCGCCATCTCATAACTTTAAACCGTTTGGACTTATTTTTGTGGGGATATTTAAAAAATGAAATATATTGCACCAAAGTGGATACTATTGATGATTTACGCAAACGTATTGTAGCTGCTGTCAATAACCTATAAGTTCAAAACGGACAAACAGCAGAAACATTTGTGTTAGTTTGTAGAAACTGGGTAAGACAAGCCCAATTTTGTTGCAACATCAGGTATGTCGAACTATTTTACTAATTAAAACCACAAATTAATTAATAAAATAATTAATAACAATAGCGGTAAAAGCTGTTGAATTAGCTGCATTAAAATAAAATGTAGTTGTAAAATTTAATTTATTTCTTTACTTGGAACTTTAATTTTTTTTATCCAGTCGCCGATTATACGCATTATTAGGTTTTACAGTGGAGCACTTTCCAGTGCTGTACGGAAGTGCATTTTTAAATTAATTTTGAACTGCTCTTTTTGATTTTATTTTTACAAAATTGTATTGGTAAAAGCCCTTTGTACATTAAAGCAATTTTTTTAGACAATTTCTGAACCACCCTGTAAAAAAAATTTATATGTTTTTATATAGGGTGATTCATTAGCCTCTTTATAAACAAGCAATGCAAAATAGATTTAATTTCATGAATAAATGTTCATATAAACAAGTCCAATCTTTCTTTGTTCAGAAGTTATAGCCCTTTTGAAATAATTGTCTCTTTGGATACTAACAAGTAATCATAATTTAAGAAAATGAACAGTAGATTCATATTAATTGTTGTCATTATGGAAATTATTAATACCATATCTTGACAAATTGAATTCATCTGACCTAGTGTTGGTTGAGACAAGAAATTTTGCAAAATTTAACAGTTTTGTCTTGTCTTTAAGATAGGGTTCTTGCAATCACATCTTGTCTTGTCCTGCAAGTTTTGCGAATTTTTTGTCTCGCAATTTGAAAAGACTTGCATACAAATGAGAAACATGGAACTTTATTACGAATTTGGTAACAGTGGCAATTACTCTTTCCTACTCGGAACTCACACGTAACTATCGATATGGTCGACGTCGAGCTTTTTCTTTCTTTAGTGGACCTAGACTCAGTAAACTTTGATTTTAAAAATAATTTTATATGCTGTCTTTTAAATAAAGTCTAATATGCAATATCTATTTTTTTTAGCATCTTATACGTGCAAAAGTTCTTGACGTAGCAATATGTCTTTTCTTGTTTCACAATTCAAGCTGACAGATCAAGAAAGCAAGACAAGATGCCAGCACTAATATGACCATAGATTTTTTAAATAGAATATTGCGAGTTTTGTTGCAAAATATAGATACAAAAATTAGTTGAAGTTGAGTATTTCTGTAATGCAATACTTCTATATTTATTTCATTTTACTAAATAAAATACTTAAACTAATTAACAACACACTCTCCTTCATTGTTTATGGTTTTCTCCCAGTTTCCACGACTGAAGAAATTTGATGGTTTGGAAGTAATGAATTCAAGTCTATTTTGATGCATGCTGTCGTTATTAATGTATATTCTTTGAATGCTGTTCGATAGAGTGGGGAAGAATGAAAATTTAGCAATTTGACAGTGGGTGTTAGCTGCAGAATTATTCGATGGTGTCTTTCCGGTGTTTCTGGAATTGCTGTCGCTAGACTCATGGTCTGTTGGATATAAGTCTCCGCAATGGGTTTCTGCTAGGACTAAACCATTATTTTTTCTTCTTAGTATTGACTTAAAAGTACCATTTTGAGTTCTGACACAAAAACGGTCGACGTTGCTGACGAGCTAAACAATGGCGAATAGAAAAAGAAGTATGCATGTTAATACATCCATCCAATATTCCCAGGTTGACTGACGTGAGGCATTTATGAATTAAAATTTTCAAAATCAAATGGTTGTACTGAACCTGGAGTATTCAAACATGATACAGCGACATCGGACGCCTTTACTATACTTAAACAAAAGGATATGCCAGAAATTCTAAAATTTAGCAATTAATTTACATTTTATAAATTTACAAATTCTGAGACTGTTTATTTAAATAATAGTATGACCTTTCAGTTACGAGTATGTCTAATAATTGATTGGCAAAGCACACTTGGAAATAAAAAATGTTATGAACTTATGCATTCTTTGAATATGTCCCCTTTAAAATGGAGTAAATACAAAAAACCTGGGTGTAAAACAGTGACAGCCACCCTGCAAAACAACTCATGTGGGATACGTAGGTCTATTAATTACTGCTCTTATGCCTTAAATCATAATTTAATATCTGAATAAAAATTCTAGTTCTCTTTCTATCAGTGCTTGGTTTTAGATCAATCAACCATCGCACAAGTGAAACCATGTTTCACGTCAGCTGTTGGAGGTAATGCCATAACGCCTTGTATACAGTCACAGTTCAGTCCCTGATTTTTTTTTAGTAGTTTATTTAACCTTGGGTCACTCGATTGGTGAACCAAAAATATAGGTGTCACTATCCAAGGTACGGTTTCAGTTTTCAGATTTTTCCTATTTGGTACGGACTCTCATATACTGCTTGTCTGTTTTTGTCTAATTCAGATATTTATCTCTTAGGAAAGCTTGACGGATTTTTTACCTGTTCTAAACACCCCCGTCCAATCTGCGGTTCTGTTTTGTTCACAGCTCTTTACTTATGTTTTAATACAATGTTGTCTTTTGAGTAATAAGATAACAGTGAACTTGTATAGTGGTTTTCTAGAGAGCAGATCGCTATCAGTATCCCTGAGCCCGCCCATTAATTGCTTTCGGCTTCTGTTGATATTACGACTGCGATGGTCGGAACTGTTCTTCTGACAATGGTGGTCTTTCAAGACGTTCTGTAGACACCTCTGTAACTGGTCGCATCCCATGCTTCCAAACGCTTCGCCTCTCATCACTGTCGACATATTCAATGGTATTTCCGCAAAACCATCGATCGGTCGCGACCGAAATCAATATATAGGTGGGCCTGGGGATACTGATAGCCAGTCTGCCCCTACAGAGTCTAGCTTCAGAACAACAAGGGAAGGTCACAGAATCCCAGCTCAGCTTAGGGATATGCAATTTATAGTTATTTATGCAACAAGTGCAAAAAGTAAGTGTTGTCCTACTCGGCCTGACGGCCTCGCTGGACAATTTCACGTCGCGTGCAATAAGCACTTTTTGTACGAGTTGCATACAATATTTTTTCTATGTTCATGCAAAAACCAAAGAATGTTATTTAGATGACACTAAGTCTAGAAAAATGTGACGTCGATTTGAACGTTTATGTTTGTCATGTGACAAGCTGTAGTAGAATGACAGATGAGTGCAACAAACATTTAATTGCACTAGTGCAATAAAGAACCACTTTTTCCACTAAATATAGTTCAATAAAGTATTGTTCTTTGCATGAATGTAGAAAAATTCTATTCCTACTATGTATAGAGTTTGTGTGGGTTTGGCATCAGTGATCATTCGTTGCAGGTTTACGATATTAGTTAATTTAGACAACATGTGTATTTTCGTTAATGCCTGCTTACTATTTATACTATTACTGCTACTATTTTGAGAAATTATTTTAGTTTTTTATATTTACAATTATTAAGCTTTAAAATAACTAGTGTCTAGTTTTGTTTGTAGATACACTTTAATTTAGATAGAATGGAATGAGTCCAATTTTCTATATACCAAAATAAAATTAATTCACTTACCTTTTTGCTTTAAGACCAATAAACAAGAAAAAATGGGTTATTTTCAGGAATGACTAAAATTAAAAACTGGCATATTCCTTAATAAAATTATATTACGGTAGTATTTACAAGATTATAAAACATACATTAGCTAGTTTATTTTATTTACATTGTATTAGTAAAATATTTACTAAAAATAACAATATTATCTGTGGTTACATATCTACAAAAGATAATGAGCAATATTTACATTCAATTAAATTATCAAATTTTTTCAAGAGAAGAAAAACATTATTTATTTTTTTTAAATATGGGTAGATATCACTTTTGACTATATTTATTTCACAAATGTATTTAGTGAAATTTAATATAAAAGGTACAGAATGTGAAACCATATTCTCCATTGAAAATATGAAATTGAAGTCAGCAGTGATTGAGAGTTTAAGATTATAACATAAAGTAACAAGTTACTAAAAATGTTGCCATTTTGTCTATAAGTTAGTGCGGTTGAACTCGGATTTATGATGATAAATAGCCTATTGTTATATGTTTGATATTCCTGACATGTCTAAAAAATGCGTAGTTGATAGCCGATGTATCTATTTGTCAGTTACAAATGAATATACCTACTTTATAGACTTCGCAATAAAATCTGCTAAATGACTGGCGACGTACATATTCTATTCAAAACTCTATATTATATAGGGTGAGTCAAAATTCACTCCACAGCGCTTGGATATATATGGTATAAAAAAATATTAGTAACAAACTATAATGAAAAAAAATACTATTAATCTACATTATCATCGTTGTTATCAAACAGACTATACAAACACGTCTGGTTGTACTTGACATTAGTGTGATAAAGAATACCAAAATGTAGGAGTTTGTAACGCTAGCTGAGCGTTTCACAGAACGATTTCCGAATGCCGTCATCGTGATTACAAAACAATCTAAAATGTAGAAACGCGTGCTGTAGAAACAGGATGCATCGCTATAAAACGTTCTTTGCATATAGAAACTTTAAATACACATCACAGAAGCAACAGTTAATGCATGATGTGGAGAATAAACCTACACCACTTGTACAAGTTGTTGTTTGTTGTCAAAGAAGTAATCTTCTGTTGATATCACCTCTACTGTTAAAACGCTACGTTCTGGAGATGACCAACTGATAATTAATTTTTATTGATAGGCATTCATTATTAGTATCATGATAATGATACACGTGGACAGAATCAGTAGCAACGTTGGCTTGTAAATGTTAGATAGTTGTTTTGAGAAATTTGATCATAGATATATGACATATTGCGTCCAACTGTTTGCACACGATGGAACGTCTGGATTTCAAGTACCTACTACAAATTTTAGATCGTCATAATAAATGGATTCGATGCAGAGAATCAATACTATCAGTCACTTCGAGTTCTTGGCTTACGAGCGAAAGATTTTTGACCACGAGGGTACATCAAAAAATGTGCTATGCCTGATTTAAAGGATTGATATTATTGGCCCATTTCATCAAGATGGCAGGAATAAAAGAACCTAATTTCCATCATGTTGCTGGGAACAGGTTATAGACGGGAAGTGAAGTAGTGAAGTTTTGTGGTTTTTGATTCATATAAACTGGAATGTTCTTCGTTTTTTAACATTTCTAGTAACTTATTGTTACACCAACCCACCCTACTAAACCATGCACACATTTGCACATAATTAAGATATAAACAATTTTTTAAGAAAGATTTATTGTATTGTACAGCTATCGGATTTTGTATTTTTTCATTGTAGAATACATACTTCAGCATTGGGAGTAAATTTTTATTCACCCTGTAAATATCCGCATCCGATAATAACTGTTCCTGTATTATGTATTCAAAAAGTTATAAATTACATTATCTTATCAGTTATGAGGAAAACGTACCAAAGTTTCCATGATTTTGCAAAATTGTGTCCTGTAAATACAAATTAATTTCTATGTTTGATATTTTATGTTTTCGATTGGGATCTACTTCACCAGTTTTGGATAGGATTAAATTTATTAAGGTTTTATACATTTCTGTGTACTACTACAAATAAAAACAACAGATATGAAAACAAATGTTTTGTAAAACCGAATTATACAATTATAAATAATTAAAAGCCATGAAGAGTAAAGTACCTTGAATTTTAAAATTATAAAATAATAGTTCTAGAATATCCAAAAACGTTGAGTATTGATTTAGGATGCCATGATTTCATATTTAAGCATAAAATTTAATTACAAGCAACTTTTATTGATAACTTTCCCGCGTAACGTTAAAATTTACTTTGGTCTTTAAGGCTTTTAATTTTTCATATTTTATAACACCCTATATATTAAATTGAATAAATAACTATCTTGTTGAATGTTTTTAGACAAGCAAAATTTTTTATTTAGAATGACTTTTTCAACAATTGAAATTCTTTATCCATTTTTGGTATAGGCAAACCCAACTGAGGGTACCTTGTACATAGTGTACCAGTCGACTTTTTTAATTTTTATGTATATATCTTCACTGGAGGCATTTTTTGAGCAAAATTTGCATACCGGTGGTTTATTTTTGTATGTAGTCCCCTTTTAATACTGAATAACAATGTCTGTTGGTATTTTTCCATTTGACCCTTGGTCTGAGACAAAATTTCGATTTTCTTAGACAAGTAATAAATAAACAAAACGGCATCTGACAAACTGTTAATTTATTGAGAAGCTGTTTTGTAAATAATAGTTTTCAATTTTGTGGATTACGAATTACAGTGAAACCTCAAAAACTCAAATTACAATAAAAGATCTTCTTTTTCAAAAAAATTATGGCCAGAACTTATAAAAATCATCTTTGATACCCTATCTACATCCTATTCAGGGTGTGTTACATAACTCTACCGACACAAAGCACGCACGTGTAGAAAATCTTAAAATCTGCCGCTTTGTCCTGTAATATTTTTTTATGAGATGTACTGTTGAAGAGATATTGGCCTCTGAAGACGAGTGTTAAATTTTGAAAAATAATATTTCAGCAATGCCTTAACATATAGCAACCAAATTTGGTATATGATTTACGTTTATTGTTATCATTAATTAGTCAAAATATAAATTTGTTGGAAACCCAAATAAGGACTAGACTAGAGGTAGGGCACCCGCAAAATGATATCCATTTTTTATCAGTATGCCAAATACTTTTACCAGTCGCAATTTTGTGAAACAGTGTCATTATTAATTGAATCGGAAATAGTAAGTATGCAATTTTACGACTAAAAGGCTATGATTTCATGTTTTATTTTAGACGTTTACAAAGACTGCACATGTACTATCCAATTGTCTTGGAAAATGTCTACAAAATTTTCATTTCGTGAATAAGTTGATATGTTGTTAATATTGGGGTTTTGTGATGGTAAATGTCGACGAAATGTACAAGAGTATCGAAGGAGATTTCCTGATCGTTTGATTCCACACCGAGAGACATTGTTGAGAGGAGGCTTCTACAGACAGGACCATTTCTTTAAAAGAGGGCGTGTTAATCATGCAGTAGACTCACGAAACGAGGTACGACATTTCAAGAATTGTTACCCCAAGATTTGGATCAAAGACTGACTTTTTGCCAAGAAATTAGGTTTCATGGTTGAACGAAGCCTGTTTCACTCGAGTAGAAACGACAAATGTGCATAGTTTCCATGAATATTAGGATGAATCAAATCTCCTACAATGAAGTCATATGTATGCTCTATAATACCAAACATCTAGGTATGTTAATGAACAACAGACAAAGCTCTATTCAATAATTATCTATAAAATAAAAATTAATATAGCCAAATTTACTAACCTGGTTTAATGAAAACATTCTATAAATATCTAAGTTCACTTTTGAAACTGTTTTGGCAGGTTAAAGTCACTTTGTCACACTTGTCGATATTAAATTCCAAATAATTTTAATTTATCGGTATAATAATTTTTATAGTTAGATATTTGACTCAACTTAAAGGAGGCCACCTGAAGAAGCAATCCTAAAAATGCAGAAATAGGTCAGATCACATTTATTGTGGTTGAATTTTCGAGTTCCCACAGTTTTACAAACAAAATGAAGAATCTAATTTTAATGAAATTGCTTTTTCTTGATACTTTTTTGTAAACGTCAAAAATGAGACATGAAATCATAGCCTACCAGTCGGAATAAAATAAATTCATATTTTTACCAATTAAAGATAACACTAAATGCAAATCATGTATTAAATTTAGTCATCGTCAGAGGTCAATATCTCTTCAATGGTACATCCCAGAAAAAAATGTTACATAACAACTATTTAATTAGTTATAAAACACCCTGTATATTAAATCCTTCAAATTTATGACACCTTTTTTAAAACCCATTTTATATTTATTAATAAATCTTACCAAATAAAGCAATAAGCCATTATGGATGCAGACTTCCAAAAAATAATTTGTCAATGTGTTGGATTACTGGTTTTTAATTAATTAGTGGCATTATAGTTTTATAGAAATCTGACAAGTGTTGCTTCACTTTCGACCGATGCGAGTAGAGAATGGATTTTGAGCTTGTAACAGTCACCTGCCAGATTTACAACTCAGCAATTAATCGGTAGTCTACATAAAAATGTTTACAAATATAATTACCTCTCCAGGACATAATCGAATGTAAAAATATTCAAATATTCATATCTAGATAATCCAAACCACAGATATGATCAGAATACTGGAAGGCGATGTAGCATAATCACCATAATATTATGAGTCCTTAACAGTGGGAAATCGTTTTCGAATACGGTTACAGAAAGTAAAATTTAAGAATTTATGCTGGGTTTAATATATATTAATCATTTTTGTATAAACGTGAGTGAATTTACATCATGACTGAAATTTTTATCAAGTAAAATACATGTTTGGAAATTCATACAAATATTGATTGTCATCGCCAACTTGAGTAATAAATTTATGTAATACACAGGGTGAGGCAAACCGAAGTTTCACTACAAGAAATTCGAAAAAGGAAATTAAATGGGGACAAAGTTCAGGTAATTAAAGCTACACGGTATAGCAGCACACAAATTTTAAGTAATGGTTCTTCTAAAGTTTCCGCAATCATTCAAAGAACAAAGAATACGACGCAATTTTTTATTTATTTTATTAACTAAAATTTCATAGATGTACAATATTAGAAGCTATATACCTGGTGTTTACAATTTCATAAAATTTAGACGAATATTTTCAACCAAAATTGCTATTTTTAACAAAATGAACTATTCACGAGACCAAAAGCCAATACTAAAGGATAAAATGTCAGATATTACATGAATGCCAAATCTAATTTTTAAAAAACCTTATCCACTTAATTTTCTCTATCTATGAACTAAAATTGTACACTGACGCCAATAATTTATTTTAAATACAAATGACAAATAGTCTCCAGTTCAACGCACTCACGAAGAAAAGTGAGTGACACCACGTTGTATTTTATCATTGAGTTTATCTGTTTCAATAAAAAGTATTCTTTCTTTCCTCTACGCATTATATTGCAGTTGTGCAAAAACGTCTATTTTCCTTACTTAATGTCGTATGAAACCAAATTACGATCTTGAATCGTTCGATTGTCTGACGAGCTATAATCATGAACTAGTGTTTTTCTTGAATTTTATTATATCTAACTATATCCAGATCAAAAGTCCTTTATGATAGATAACGTTTGATATCTTTAAAATTGCTTCTAATTATGAAAGAATTTTACAAATTTTCTCTTCATTTTTCCTGGAGTAAGGGCCCTTGCAGGCTACAGACTTTAGATCGGCCGACAGTTTAATTGGTTGCTTAATTACCATAAACATATGTCAATGAAGTCTTCAACGTTATGGTTTATCTATTCGATGTTGAAAAATATATGAAGTTACGAGCTTTTGAAACGGCAGTCAAGATTGTTTCCATGCACGAAGATAGGAATATACGTAAAATTATCTATTATGGATTAAAGAACTATTTTTCAATTTATATTTTCGGTTGGACTTATTGTTGCAGTCGCTGTGGCTTGTGATGTGATGAGCTTTTGCAAATGAAAATGGATGATATAAATGATATGGGCGGCAAATTGCTAATTATGCTACCAAATACTAAGATCAAAAAATGATCTTTTGTAGTAACGGAATATTTAAGCATTTGCAGAAAATATGCAGCCTCTAGAATTTGAGTAATCGGCGTTTCTTCTACAAAGTATGCGAACGGTAAAGCACACCAACAATTTATTGGCATTCACAAGTTCGGTAAAATGCTTTAGCAGACCTTTGGCCACATTGCTGGTGCATTTTGGTGGGGACATAACAATGTTGAAGCAACATGGGGAATGAAAGTCTTCCGTGGTCGCAGAGGGCTATATTGAGAACTCGCTAGTCAATAAGTTGAACATCGCCAATAAAATATTTTCAGGCGTTTCCGGAGTTTCAAGCAGTGTGGATAAAAATATTAATTTTACGAACAAGGAGAGAAGTGGAGAAAGTTCAATTGTATTAAACAATTGTTTACAATTTACCATAAATATTTGTAGTAAATAAAAATTTCCTGTTGTAGTTATAATGTAATAAAACCAGTTTTGTGTAATTTTTTTACCATCAACTCCATCATTTTGTCATTGTCAATTTTAATTACCAGTTTGATTTAAATTATTCCCTTGCATAACAACAAATTTTTTCTGTTTAGGCAGTAAAAATACACTTTTTAAGCCTGTGAAGTGTAATTAAAAGTTGCTTTTACAACAACACTGTGGCTTGTTTCCATAGAAATAAAAAAATAGCAGTGTTGTTTGAGTTCATAACAACATTAATGCGGTAAGTAAAAATCAGTAATTCTTGTCACCAACAAATGCTGGGCTCATTTATTGTAAAAATTAAAGGTACAATTTGTACAATTCTTAAACGTAATAGTTTTTCCCTCGTAATTGAATTTTCTGTATTATTTATTGAGTTAGATATGTTAGGATTATAATAAACTTCAGTAGTTCTGTCTTGAAACACTGGAATGGAGTCAAATTCATTGTCACTGCCGTTGTTGGTATGTAAAATCTTATCAGCAAACTCTATTTTCTTTAGTTAAATAATACATTAATGTTATCACTAAAACCTCCAGCCCCCATGACGTTTGAGTGCCATAACATCAACTCCAGTATTTGCTAACAAAGTCGCCGATGTCCATCTAAAAGCATGTCCAGTATAAGATCGAGAAAAATCGACTAGACTTAGTCTCCTTAGGTCTTAAGCCCGTATATTCTCGCAAAATCGTCAAAAAAGGGACTTTTTCATTGGCCTTGTCAGTGATTGTGAAAATTCGATTAATATGTGTTTTGGTATCAGGTACTTTAAGGGCACTAGTCATCAACTGTCATCTTCATAAGTTCATCACACCTAAGAGCTCCAGCGACATTATCATCACTGCTTTCATCATAATATAAGTTTCATCGGGGGCTTCCAGCAGGAATTTGTTCATCTCTTCTCTGGTAAATACCTTTGATTTTTTCGCATGATGTCCAATATT
The DNA here is from genome assembly GCA_025584915.1 of Monochamus saltuarius. NCBI lineage: Eukaryota > Metazoa > Arthropoda > Insecta > Coleoptera > Cerambycidae > Monochamus > Monochamus saltuarius. The sequence goes on along the minus strand of CM046725.1, from coordinate 51,665,880 downwards.
TTTCTTCTTTAGAAATGCAACTAACTTCTTAAATTGCGATATATCGACACCATTATTTAAGTTGATCGTACCTTTAAGCATAGAGTACTATGCCCATAAGCTTCCCGGAGGTAGAGACTTCAATCTTAAATTTCTCTGAACAAAATAAGCCAGCAAAGTATTTTCAGATATCTCCGCTTTCTTCTCATTCAACCATTTGCTGAAGGCATCATAGACTTTTTCATACCTCACCTTTGATTTTGTGGGAATTAATGACACACAACCTATTTGATACGATTCTTTAATGTCGGAATCTACCTTTGAATCGTCTTTATCAGCCATTATAAGCACAGTTTTGACAACAAAACACAAAATTGTTCAAACTTCAAATTGTTTTTTTGGTTTCCAACAAAATAAATTCAAAACACACTAGATGCAATCAAAATAATTGTTTTTATTATTTTATAAATGAAATTGTGCGAAAAACGTTATACACTATACGGTTGTTAAGTGTAATATACTATTGGAGAACAAATTATTTCTATTCTGCTTTTGACGATATAATAATGTAAAACCTTTGCCTATTTATATTCGATTTGAATTACATTACAACACAAACAATGAGTGTACTGCCATAAGAACTAACAGCTGGTGCGTGATCATGAATTATAAATGTGCGCAATTTCAGAATTAATTATTGTGATTGATCATATTTCACAATATGATGTCTATAAAGATACTTGAATTGAACGATTAGGTGAAATTCTTTGGAGTCTTAAAACACTTTAGTTACATTTGCAAGTACCTTCATCACTGAATAAATATATAATTTAAAAACTGTACTTCACGGAAATATGCTTAGTTATGAATGCAGAAATTTCCAATTACGTCAATACATAATTTTGTTCAACGGAAAATATGTATTCGTCACGAAATTAAAATACAAAAAATATTTTACCCAGTACAGGTAGTATACAAATTGAACATAGTGAGCCGAACAGATATTACACAATGCCCAAAATTTCAAGAAGCAATTTTTAATTTTGTTTATAAAACACTGCTGTAAATGTATGATATTATGTTTTTATTTAACCAAATTTTCATTCAAACTGTTCGGAAACATTAAAAAAATAATGCTTTTAACACTATATATGTCAATCAATTTATTTTGTAATTGAAATATGAATATCTGATATATTTACAAATGAATAACAAATACATATAACAATACACCCAAGCTAACGGTTTTTACTGGCTCCAGAAAATGACAGGCTCTTCTACGACTCGCCAGTCATATCCTGTGTGTCCGCCAGTAAAAACCCTCTTACCATGCTAGTAGTGCTATATACTATTACTTTTACGTTGTCCATAACTCCTTGAAAGAACGCATTTATTTCAAAAACCATGTATTTAAACGTGTAAACGGTTGTTGAGGTAGCGATACTAGATTTGATAATTCTTCTCTAGTTTCATAGCAAAATATTGAAAATCGTCGTCGATCGATATCTGCTACCGAATACAAGATCTACAGTAAAGATAACTCCGATCACCACATTACACAGATGCTCCTTATTACCGATGGAATTTGCTTGTCACTTTGAAATTTTTATCGTTGAGATGACAAAGCAATATTAGATTTCATTACACTATCTGTCTTGAAATATCCCTTATGAACCTCAACTACTGAATAAAATCGTATTCCATTCATTTACCATTGGGATGTACAATTAATGAGATACTGGAACAAAATCCCAGTAATTCTAGATGTCTCAAGTAATGAGATTTTGGAATCCGTTTGGTAAAAATATATAACCATATGGAACACTGAGAGTACAGCGGCTCAGAGTCACTGTAACTGAGAGTAGTTTCTGGTAACAGGAATCTTATCCATTCCTGAAACAGTCTTTGCTTCTTCTACATTAACATTTCGAGAATACCATGCATATTATTTGAATCAGAAGATGATATACTGGATACACGAAAAAAGTTCAACAATTACCAGAACCTGGAGAAGGATTATTTCATACCGATGACACCTCTGGGTACAAAAAAGTAGACAAATTGAATCCGAATATTAAAAAAACCTAAATGTCACTACTATAAAACTAAAGAAAGAGGAATCCATACATTTTTTTTAATTTGGGAGACACTTGACTTTACGACACTGAAGGAAACATGTTCAAAAAGGCAGCTTTGAGGGACACATTTTATTCTAAATTTCTGCAGATCATAGAACCATCTAAAAGAAAAAAAAATCACAAAGTTTCATGAAAATTGGTACTTCACTTGGTACTTAGATTTGCTATAAGTGGGCCCATGCTGTTATTTGTAGTATTGGCTGAGGCAAGAAACCTTGCAAAATTAAAATAATAATTTTGCTTGCGAGTCTTACAAATTTCTTTTCCAGCAATTTTGCAATGCCCTTGCGAGACTCTTGCATAGATGAGAAACATTATTTGGTAACTGGTTACTCTCGGTCTGTAACCGTCCCGCTCGGAGCTCGTAACCAATGATTTGGTTCATCGTCGGTAGTGGTCGATTGATCGAGGTTATAAAGTATAGAAACGGCCAGATTTACGTAATAAATAATGGACGATGGACGATATAGGCAAAACAGAATAGCTCTCTCAGTCAAGTGGCACTGAATATATAATTAGTTCTATATAGTTCAGCAAAACTGGATCTAGACTCGATAAACTTTAATTTGATTTGATTTTAAAAATAATTTTATACTTATGTTAGATACCCTATAATAAAATATATACCTGCAACATAAATACAGTATTTATTTTGTCAATGTTCACTTAAATATTACTCCTTATATTTGCAAGACTTTTTGCCATAGCAATATTTTTTGTGACTTTATTTAATCTTATTTTGCTATTTGAACTGTCAAGTCTTGTGTCTTATCATGTCATGTAGTGCGAGAGAAGATGCCAACACTGGTTATTTGATCTATATAGTAGTAGAAAAAAGACAAAGTCGTAGTATAGTGTCATTCGTGACGAAGTTTTTGCAGAAGATGCAGACAGAGCGGCGAAACATTTGGAAACAAACATTAAACCTTGTTCCGGCTATAGTAGCTATAATACCAACAACAGGAATCCATATCAATATATGGGTGCAGTCAGAGGTAGTGATAGCGGATCCGCTCCTACAGAGCCTAGCCCGAGAATAACAAGAGCAAGCCAAAGAATCCCAGCTATGCCTAGGGATATGCACAGCATTTATGTTACTGACAGTGACCAATTATCTAGATCACAGGATAACAACCCAGAAAACGAATATAGATCAAAGACAAAGAAGGATTCGGCTGCTTCAACTGTACGGCATAAAATAAAATTTCTTTCATGATCCAAATTTTTGCCAATTAAAATATCCAAACCAAATTTCAATGAATGTTAAAAATGTGTCCCGATTTTGTATCAGAGAGTGTATATATGCCTTCATTGATAGGAATTGTAGATTTGATTTATATTAGCTTAAAATACCTTTATAATACAGTAAAAAACAATATTTTATTATTAAGGCACGTTTACATATGCAATAATTTGCTGCATGCCAGTAAAGGTTTACACATACATTATGATTTTATTGTGCCAGTTTCATTTGTTGATTGAGCTATAGTGATTGCTTTTTGCTTTCTAACTTTTATTTAATTATAAGGTATATGCATTCCTTATAGAACATATTTTAGCTTTGACCTCAGAAGAAGTAATCACTATTTACGTTTCTTGTGATCTGTTCATAATAATATTCTTTTACATTTCTATTTTTATACGAACTGGGTTCCGAATCCCTCTTTCTACTCATTTCGTATAATATTATAAACAAAGGTAATAAATCAAATACTAAACAAAACCTGGTTTGGTAAACTAATACGTAAATACTGGCGTGCATGAATAGGTTTATAGCGGGTTTATAAATGCATGAATTTAGTGGCACCAATTGTTACTCAGCGCCAGTAAAATAAAATTTCATGTGTAAACCTCTACTGGCATGCCACTTTTATCAGTGCACTAATAAAAATGGTACGCCAGTAGAGGTTTACACACGCAATTTTATTTTATTGGCCAGTAACTATTAGCGCCACTAAATCCATACATGTGTAAACGTGCAATTACATTTGCAAACTTTCATTGCACAAGCTGATGAGTCGTTACTAACGCATGGAAAAGTTGGAATGCTTTAACTATTTTGATTCGTGCGAGCACTGATAAAAATGGCACGCCAGTAGAGGTTTACATATGCAATTTTATTTTACTGGCGCACCAGTAACCATTGGCGCCACTAAATCCATGCAGGAGTAAACCCTCCATTACATTAGAATAAAAGTATAATGTTAAGACATACAGGGTGTAACTTTGAAGGGGGGTCCGGTTTGGAGTGGGGGTAGCCGTGACCTTTACAAACACATATCGTAAGTTTGTTTTCTTAAATTCTGTCACAAAAACTGATTTTATTTTTATTGCCTTTTTTCGCAACTTTCATAGTACGCCACTGAGCAGACAAGCGTCGAGCATATCTAGTTGCAGCGTCACCAGCATTGTTGCCTTATTTAATTATTGAAGTGGAAGGTGGGAAAAAAAGTTCTATTAGAAAGCAAAAGACTCACACCACTCGTGAGACACTGCTTTTTGACACATACATTTGTTTGTAGTGGGTGTTCGCTTTATTATTCCATATAAACAAAAAATAAAAAATTTATTCTTTTACGGATAACACACCATAAAACAGAAAAAAGTCAACTAACAGAAGATTATTACTTTCCGAGTTTGTTTTTACTCAACATTAGAGAATTGGCGTTCATAACTTCCATAATCTCTTAAATGTTGAACTAATCTTACAGACATTTTCTTACGCGGTACGTGTCTATCTCCAGTAATCCATCTGATATCGTTTTCTTGCAGCCGCCGTCTAATTTTGATAAAAAAACGAAGCTTTAGACATATTAGCTCTTTCTTAATTTGTATACATATTTTTACCATAATACCACACACACTTGGTAATGAAAACTGACCTTTATAAAGTTATTATACACTTGCACAGAATAACACATTCCACAAAATACCACTTTAAATTATTACGAAATTAAACTTGGCAAAATACAACCCTGCATTAAACAAATTCTAATTCGATTTCAGTAAAAAATCACGCAGATAACTTGATTTCTCTCTCATATCTGTATATTTTTTATATAAAACGACCTAGTCTGGTTTCATGTATTGTGTGCAGTATTTATGCGAATTTTTTATTTTATAAACTAGGTCAATGTCACGGTTATTGAAGGGACATTGATAAAACCCTTAAAAATAGTATCAAATCCCTTGTACTGAAACTGTTTTTAAAACATTTTAAAGCTATCAGACTAATAATTTGCTTATTATTATTAATTACGTACTTTTTATAAAACAGCAACAATTATTTTAAAACATTAAGTTTTACTGGCAATAATTATTAGTAGGTAACGTACGTCCACATACCAATACTATTATTTAATAATAATAATTAGTTAATAGATCAGTAAAAAATTGTATTTTTTACGTACTTTTCTACAACACTCGAAAATGGTTTTAGGATCCATACTTCATCAGAACTGACAGAAAAGTATAATGACTGATGAGTCGCAATGTTATAAAAAAGCATATTAAAATTATTAATAGCCGTTTTTTCTTTTTTGTATCTCTGTTACTTAACATCTAGACGTTGGAACTTGTCGTACCATTGGCAGTTTATTAGGATCAGACTGATACATGCAAAAATATGTTAAACATAGGTATTTACATTGAATTGGTGTTATGTTATTTCTAGTGACTGGCATCGCCAAAATCTCATCACAATGAATTGGAAGCTGTAGTTTTGCATATCTAGACTATTGTCTTCTGCATTCACATTACCTCACTAAAAAAATCCGCAATTTCACATTTCAACTCACAGTTATGTCAAACTATGTCACTATTTTTGTTATAGCTTCTGCATTTGCGTGTTCTAGTACTTTTGATGCGAACAGATGAGATCTTGTGGCATAATTTTCTTCCAATGCACCTGTTGCGAATACTGGCTTTTACGGTTGATTTTTGTTTGCAGTCAAGTAAAATATTACATAGAGTACATTGTACCATTAAATACTAACTGGCAGCTGGCTGTGAATCCATTTCTCTGTGGTTTTTCTGTACGTTATCCGTCGTGACATTGTGTACAGTTGTACAACTTGTACTCGTGAACGTAATGTAAATAAATAACACGTAGTGCACTACATCAAAGCTACGTATGTACTAAATTCATTGTAAAATATCAGCTTCAGTCACGCCGCGCTGCTTGCAATACGACCCTGAAATGACGGGATAAATTCCGACGTCTAGACTGGTAGCAACGAACTGGCAACACCGTAGACATGGTTCTGCAGTGGACTCGGACGCTGTACAGAGGCGGCGTGTATAGAAATTTGGGTGCAGTTTAAAACATTAATTATAACTCGGCTATTTATTTGATTTTAAAAAAAACTCATTTCACATTAGCAATCTAGGGAACAAGGAATACCCCCCCTCCAAACCGGACCCCCCTTCAATGTTACACCCTGTATATTACAGATTTGAGTTGAGAGTGGATCGTATCACTCTAACGTATCTTAGGAATTATGGTACCTTAATCTAATTTGTTTTATTTTCAGGAAGTCACCTTTCAGTTTGGTCCAACACCTGATACCTTTCGTGCATCCGCTACAAACAGGTGTTGCCTTACCATAATGTAACTGTGCCGTTATTTTGCCAAAACGATAGAAGTTGGTCAACGCGTTAAATATTTTATGTTGGAAAAGATAATTGCCCGTAACAAAATGGTGGTCAGTATGGTCCTTTCCGCATCGTAACCCGGTGGAAAATAGAGACATCGAACTGCTTTATTCCTAATAAAATTCCCACTAATTTGAGGTTTCACGAAGTGTGTACTGCCATTTAGGGTTTTACGAGTTCTAAATGGTTAGGCGTGAAAACCGATACAATAAAGTGAAACTACCAACCTACGTCCCCATTTAATCTACTAAAACGTTGTCGAGTATTTCTGTATATTTACTTAAATTATTTAAAAAAATATATTCTCTGTAAAAGTGGAAAGTTTTCCTATCAGACACGTACTATCTAATTAAAGTATTTATGAAAAAGATTATAAAAAAATGTAAGGGACTCCATGCTTAAGAGAAATATGAGGATTAATTGTTACTCTCCTTTTTTCGGTCTCATATGTAGAAAAAACAGGTTCTTCGATTTTATATACAAAGTTTATCATAAGGAACGTGTTTTGGTCAATAGTAATAAGAAAATCAGATGAATCGGAGATCAATTTTTATAACATCGTGAAGATACAGTGTATTACGGATCTTATTAAAAAAAACTGGCCAATCTTTATTGTCTATTAGAAAATACTTTTTGATTCCATAGCATAAAAAACGACTGTAATTGTAAAAAACTAATTTTTGATAACAGAATATAAGAATGTTAAAACTTTTCAACAGAAATCATTTCTTTAGTTATCAACAGCTTTCCAAAACACAAACATATTTCAATTTTCAATAGGTCATCTTCAAGATTCTATACCGGGTGCTCAAGGTTCAGGATCACCCCTATAGCTTCTGTCTGATAAACAATATCATATTGGATAAAACATGTCAAAAATCTCCTGTATAATTTTGCACAAACCTGAGAACAAAGTAAATGATTTCTGAGGTTTTGTTGAGGTTTGTATCATAAATATATTCATAAATGATGTAGTTTCCTTGTTCCTTTTTATAATTAATATTTAGAAAACTAGAGAATATATAAAATAATTTTTAGTCAGTTGAACCATCGTCTGCTAAATCGCACAGTCATGCTATATCTATGTAGTCTGTTCCTTTGTTCGGTTGCAGTGACAGCACACTACAATATACAACAATTGACGTAGTTGTCAATTGTTTGCATCAGGAATTTGACATTTCTTAGAAACGATGACAAATGTCAAATATCTGTTGAGGTGTACATTTCTACGTATCATTTTTAAATTTACAAATTGATACAACCTAAAATAATAAGTATTGTGGTTTCTATGGTGGAAGTGCAGGAGTACTAGTTCACTATTAATACGTATGTACCTAGCGTTATGAAAAAATTAAAATATTTGGATACAAAAGCTGGGTGTGAAGTATAGGAATGGTATCATATTGTAGTGTTATAAAATAGATAAAAAATATGTACATTTTTGCAAATCAAATTACTTAAGTAGGTACTATTAAAAGATATTATTACAATGTCAATATCTCGTATGTCAAAATCTGACATTTACGACCTGATATGTATATGTCCGAACACTAACATTGGAGTCGCCACACTACAATATATTACAGAATTCTAAATTGAAATTCAGCTGAATCGACAAACAAGTATTACAAAGGCAACGCGATTTATCAGACGGTGGTTGAACGTCATTTCTCAATGGTTCTACGTTTGTACTAGTGCAGTTTCATCTACAGTTGCCAAATAGTTTTCAATATTTTATTAGATCAACGCAATAAATATGATTGATAATAATTCTTTTTCTATTTTACTACATATAAACATATTTAAAGGGATGGTAACACTTAACCCTCAACCATTATAACACGTAACGACGTAAAAAATTATCTAAATTATTTTAGAAATAATTGTTTTAATAAATAACCTAATTAATGTACACTATTTTTCAAACGGAGGCCGGCTGAGGTGGTGTCCACCTTAGGCAGCTGGGGTCAACCTCCTTCAGGAGAGACCCCCTCCTTTTAACTCTCTCCACGTACTCGTCGAGGACGTCCTGCTTCTTCAAAATTATGTGTTTACCTTTCCAGTACTTCATCATGCCCAGGGCTTGGAGTGTGGACACGATGTCGTAGGAATGTATGGCCATCTCCTGGCTGATGTCTTTCACGGACAGTTGGGTACCTGCCCTCGAACAGAGGTAGCCTAAGAGGACGTCTTTCCAGTACGATCTATACGAAATAAGGCCGAGGTCGCTGAGCGGTTTCTCTGGGGAGCCAATTTTTCCTTCAACTCGCGTTAGGAGATAACCTGTAAAGAAGAAACAGTTTCGTTATAATCATATGGTAAACAATTTAGGTTAAATTTTATTGTTTGAAGTAGTAAGTATCAGTACTAATCATTTTTGAACTTCGAAATATTAAGAAAGGTTCCAAACTGTCGTACACTATAAGCCACCCGATGTTTGCTACTGCTGAAAGGAGACGTCTTTCTTCAAGCTGAAGAACAAACTTTAGAACGCATTGGGGAAGATCTTTAACAAAACATTAGACGAATAGTTAGGGAAATAGCAGCTTCCAAAACTGCTATTAATACAATACTTAAGGAAATTTGATAAATTCATATCATACGATATCAGATCATGATTCGAAACTGCGCCTGGGTGTTGTTGCTTCGTTAAGACGCACGGTGATAGATCTATCAAATATGCTTTAATAATTTCTATATTAATAGTGCAATAACATTTCTAACTTATACAGTAGTAGTATGTAAGAAGTTTGAACTAGACAATAAATTAACCGTAAAATTAAATTATTTTTCTTCTTCCTACACAAAAATTGCGCGCCCATAACTAATTCGCATGGGCATCTAATGATTTAATATCAATACCATTATACCTAGACCATTGGTGAATTATTTCCAAGATCGTATTCTCTTCCGTCGCCATACTTTGCACGACACTACGTCAATATACTAATATTACAGATAAGTCAATATAATAATAATATAGATGAGATATTTTGTTAGTATTTCAAAAAATAAAGAAAAATCTTCTAGATTTATTTTTGTGATATAAGTAGTCTGCTACTTTCTGCTCGTCGCGGCTCGACTTGCAGGAAGCGACCTACTTTACAGCAAATACTTAAACGCATACCTCTCGCCCTGGACGACGAGCCATTAAATCTACAAATGATCCTGCAGGAAATAACTACTCCGCGGACTAATGCCCCGACTGGCATTGAATTACACCTGCAGTATCTGTGTGAATAGTCAAGAAACCTTGTCGGCCACCCTACCAGACATAGACCGGTTTCGGGTTTCTTAGGCCTCATTAGTATGCCATAGGTGAGACCTACCGACAATTGAACTGGCTGTTCCTATGTTCACATATATATATATCATTTCTAGAATTAATGGAGTAGCCGTCGCCCAGGGCTAGAGGTCTACAATTAAGTACCTGCTGCAATGTAGGTCATTTCCTCAAGTCGAGCCTATTTTATTACCTAACCATGGTTGTTCTTAAAACCTATTCGACACTGGAAAACGGAAACCGATGATTGGTACGACAATGTCCCTGTTGGAAAAAATACTTGAATGTAAAGAACAAAAAGATAACAAACCATTCGAACAAGTCAAATGCTGTTAGAGAATTAGCAGAAAATAGTGCGCAAGAACAACTGCTGAAAATTAGTGGTCATAATAATTCAAATTCTATAAAACCATACTTAACCATAACTGCACATTTACCAGATGTAGTTGATTTTTTTGTTAAAAAAATTTCTGACCGAATATCTCTGGCATTGACAACATGTTTTCGATTGCCATAAAATTATCTGATACATATGTTATAGCTGAAAATAAACGAAAATTAAGTTAAATAATAATCAATGATTTTATTTTATCGCCCCAATTTTACACGCAAAAGCGAAATAATGAGTATTTGCTCAAAAAACTGCATTGAATTGATTCTACTCTTGCTGTCACAACCCTCTGTTGTATTTTTATTTAGATTTTTTCTGGTTCAAAATTAAAATATGTAACACTTACAATCATCAAATCACAAATTTTGGTTCAATTTTGATTAACGTGATTTTAAAGAGGTATGATGTCACTTGCCTTGATTGTAGCAACCAACAAAATAAAAAAGTTCTAGTACAGCTTATTTCTCATTTGATTTGTTCACCTTTAATCGAGGAACTGAAGTGGTAACAATATCTGCGGCATATAAAAATTGGGTAATTTTGTATTGACCGACTAAATTGTGGCAATTTAAAACTTTTAAAATTATATAGAAATATATTCAAATTTAAAATTAGAAACAATTACGGAAATTGCCTCTTTATTTGATGTACAACCATAACTTCTAACAGAAAATTAGACTAGCATAACATCATTGTCTTTTATATTAATAGGCAATAATTTTATGATATTCGATAGTTATGCGAGTTGGAACTATATTTAAAACTTTCTTGTTCATTTAACGCGGTGAATTGGATAATGAAGCCTACTGACGTCATGCGAAATTTTACCAGCATCATTATTCAGTAATAAAACATGCTATTGAATTAAATCAGGCGTCGATTTTTGAATGACGACGATGGCAAACATCGACGTTTAAACAAGAACACAATATGCCAATCTAAAAATATAAATTAGCAAATTATATTTAATACACGGAACAACCAAAATACGTACCCAGATATTTTTTTTATTTGGCCAAGTTCTAAAATAAACGATTGTATCACAAGAAATGTTAACAAAACGAAAATTATACAGCATTAATAATACCGGAATATCTGTTTCAATAATTTGTTTCACGGAGATATGTGAAAAAATAATGCGAGAACAATCTAAATATACGCAAGATATGAGCAGGGCCGGGCGATTATAAAAATTACGGTTGTGGCATATCATTAATTGGTCAAATTTTTTGGCTAAACGTGTCTTTTTTCTCCAAACTTCAGTAAAAATATAATTTTTAAGGCATGCTGTCAGTGTATATGTCATTTTAAGAAACTGGTGTTAAAAGTAATAGAAAATAGAAAAAGAAATATGCATTTACTTAATTAAATATACAGTTAGGGAAACTACAATTAGAATAAGTAATTCCATGGCCAATCTTAGTAGTAGTTATAGTAATTAGAGCAATGTTATCCGCGCCAAAATTTTGGACAAAATATGGCTCACGATCCTCTGCTTGTTTTGTAACAAGTCTCCTATACAGGATATCCCAACGAAAATTTGACCCCCCCTATAATTGAAAAACCGAATAATATTTCAAAATTCGCCGAGACCCGTCGATTTTTGTTCTTGGGGCGAACTTTTTTGACAGTTAAACCAACTCGATATGTACTCATCTCCCTAATCCCTAGCAACCCCAACTTTAAAATTTTAAATGCAACTACCCCACTTGTGGCACATCATTTTAAAGCCCTTTTCATTGCGAATACAGTGACGTACCGTTTTTAGAAATCGGTTGAGATTTGACAGAATTATTGGTTACAAACGAAAAGATGACAAACCAACTTACGCGTAGTAATTTCTACACAAATGCCCACCACTAATAAGTTTATCATCTACTACACATGACCGCATTACCTAATTGTTATTGATGTGTCTATCAGTTTACAAAAAGTCAGAAATGAAATTAAAAAGCTGAAGCAAATAAAACTAGATCCTAAAATAGTTATTAGTAGAAGATACTTAAGTTTATAGGAATTCAGACCTTTTCAAAATAACAAAAAATCAGTACTACAAAAAAAGTCGGTGTTTTTTGCTTGTGACAAAGAAATCGTTAGTTTCAGCCGTTATTGAAAGTATTAACGTGTGTTCGAAATGGTTTATTCTATCGCGGAAAGAGTAAAATTGTTGCAATCACGATTGCGCTAAAGCTACAGCACGAATTTTTAATGCCAATCATCCTGAAAAACAATGTAAACCACCAGTACGTTAAACACCTGATTCACAAATTTGTTGCAACAGGTTCGCTTTTAAACAAGAAACGTGAAGTAATTGGGCCAGTTCGAAATGAAGCAGTTGAAGTGGCAGTTTTGGGTCATGTACAGATGGATAATAAGCAATCGATTACAACTGTGTCTCAAGCTTCTGGCGTATCCCGTTCCAGTGTTCATCGAATTTTGAAAAATACAAGTTTCATCCATTTCAGAAACTGCTCCTTGGGGATTTTTTAACTTCTTATAACTTGCAAGTTACGTCCCTAACTCCAACAAAAGTTTTTACTAATAGGAGGGGTCAAACAAGTGGCTCGAAAGTGGATTATATATTAACTAACATGAATAAACCATTTTGTGAAACAAAGGTTTTTGAGGCAAGTATTAGTGACCAAAGAGTTCCAATTCTAAATTCTTCTTGTGTTAATATTGTTCCTAACAAAACTAAACACATTCAGCCCATGTATTATAGGAACATTACTGACAATATATTTGAGCAATTTTCCAAGGCATTAATAAATACTGATTTCCATGAGACATATTCAGACAGTGATGTTAATTTTGCCCTATAAACTTTTATAAATGTATTTCATTTTGTTGTTGCCCATTATTAAAATACAATCCTAGATATGCCACTAATCTGGCTGGGTTACTTCGGAAATTATCCAGGCCGGTAAGAATCGAAAAAATCTGTACTGCTTCGTTATATGATCAGTAATTCGAAGTCATATTATGTTTACAAAAATGCTAAAAACCAGTATTCAGCACTACTAAAAAGTTCTAAACGTAATTTTAAAAATAACTTCATTGATAAATGTAACAATACACCAAAGACGTTTGGAATATAGTTAATAAAGAAACTGGAAGAAATAAATCTCTCCACAATGTATTAATCTGCATGGAGAGAAGCTTGGTGTATGATTCACATAAAGTGCTGCTTTTGGCAATTACTATACACATATAACGGACAACCCTATTATTCAGTTTTACGGCAAGTTTAAACCGAATGCTTGTACGGTTTGTAACATGTTTCATACAACTTTTTTCTTTATACCTATTCACCAGCACGAAACTGAAAGCACTATTAAGCAAATAAATAGTAAGTTCTACAGGCTTGGATAACATCTCTGGGAGAATATTGAAATCTGGCAGTTCTGTCTTAGCCAAACACATTGCTCACATAATTAATTTGTCGCTTAGCAGCAGTAAATTTCCATCTATTTTGAAAATTGGAACCGTTTTGCCTATTTATCAAAAAAGGTGACGCTGAAAATATAGCGAATTACAGGCCGATAATGATTTTAAGTGTGCTATCAAAGCTCATAATAGAAAGACTTGTATATAATAGAATTTAAATTTTAGAATTAGAATTTATTTTTTTTTTTTTTGATAAATTTAATATTATAAATAATTGCCAACGCGGCTTTAGGACTGCTAAGTCGACGCTGTCAGCTGCATGCTCCTTATTGGATGACATTTATTTACAGTTAGATGAGGGTAAACAGGTGGCAGGTCTTTTCTTCGATCTGTCACGAGCATATGATTGCTTGAATATCAAATTCATTGAAAGTAAAATGTATGACTTGGGATATCGGGGATTTTTTTTAATGGGTTGTTGACTACCTTGAATTTGGTGCAGTGCTTTGTCAATTGGTGTAAGAAGAACGGGTTGATAGTTAATATAGATAAAACCGACTGTATTTGTAATATGATACTGCAGGAAACAACTACTGGTCTGCTTACTTCCTGCTCGGCCTAAGCGACTCGACTTTACAGGAAGAGACCTACATTGCAGCAGGTACTTAACGCACCATTAAATCTGTAAATGATACTGCAGGAAACAACTACTCCGCGGAATAATGCCCCGACCGGCATTGAATTACTCCTGCAATATCTGTGTGAACAGCCAAGAACCTTTGTCGGACACACAACCAGACATAGACCGGTTTCGGGCTTGTTATCCCTCATCAGTATGCCATAGGTGAGATGACCGACAATTGAACTGGCTGCTCCTTCATATGTATGTTCACATATAAACTGAGTTCAGGTGAGATATAACTGGTCTGCTTACCTCCGGCTCGGCCTAAGCGGCTCGACTTTACAGGCGACCTACAGCAGCAGGTACTTACAGCCAGTTCCATAATCAAGAAGTAAAGCTTCCTTTAGTATCAAAAGGGAGCTTTACCAATAAAATCAGTTCCGTAAAGGCATTTTAAAGTTAAAGTGGCGATAAAGTGTGCTTTTATAATGGCGTTGTTCGCGGTGGCAATTCCGAACTAGTTCAGGATTAATTTGCGGGTGTGCTCAAGCGCAGTTTGAATTTGATCGTCCGAAATGCAAACTGGCTTGCGCTCATCCGTAAATTCATCCTGAACTAGTTCGGAATCGCCACCGCGAACAAGGCTAATAAAAGCGGGATTTCGGATCTTTTTGAGGTTAAAGGAGACTTCAAGAGCACAACACAACCTATATAAATTTGTGGATAATCTTAAAGAAGTTCTTACACCTACGTGTTTTGCTGTATAATTATTAACGTTTTCTTGATAAATAATGAATAATTACATACTATATGCTACGAGTTCAAGCTCATCCTCAGAAGATGAAGTGATAATTTATTTAAGAAGACCTAAAATTTACAGATAAGGCAGTTTAACAAAATATGACGATTTGGAGTTTTCTCAACGATTCCGGCCAAATCCTAATAATATACCCATCAAATTATCTACTGTCGCCAATAATATTTTGCAATAATTATATTATAGCTACTATACTACACATAATAATAGAAACCTTCTCCTCATTTGATACTTTGTCGTTTTATTTTTATTTTCTATAATACCCTTTTCCTTTTCTATCAACTCTAATAATTTAATCTGATCTTCCACACTAAACACACAACTTTGCTTTTTCAGTTTAGGCTCCATATCCATATTGAAATAAAATCTGTTTCTACCGTCAGGCAAAGACGCAAAAATGAATAAGGTTATGTTTATTTTATTCTGAAAGTTGACAGTAAATTCATGACCTTCGCGCTCAAAATATCCCCATATTTTGGTACTTTCAATTTCTACAATTGGCTTTCGGTATTACCAACACTATAATATATTGATAGTGTACTTTAACCAAAGTTTACTTTTAACTACTTTATGGAACAGAACGCACTTTAAACGATCTTTAAAGCCAGCTTTAACGTAAAGTATACTTTGAATAAAGGGTCATTGATTTTCTTTTTATGGAACTGGCTGTTAACGCTTTAACTTTTAATGGCTCGTCGCCCAGGGCGAGAGGTCTGCGTTAAGTACCTGCTGCAATGTAAGTCGCTTCCTGTAAAGGCGAGCCGCTTAGGCCGAGCAGAAAGTAAGCAGACCAGTTATATCTCACCTCCGACGGTATTTATATTCACTTCTTAAACACAACCCCGGAACCTCTATTTCGTTTCACTGTCTGTAATAATCTTATAACTTCAAAGAAATGCACCAGACTTTTAGGAGCATACATAAATGATAATTTAAGATGGTCTGAACATATAACCTTTTGATTAAAAAGCTTAACAATTCATACTACGGCTTAAAACTACTTGAAAATTAAACAATCACTGCGAGAAAGTTCTCTGCTTACTATTTACTACAGCTTGGTTTATAATTTGCTTACTTATAATGTGGTTCTGTGGGGAAGTGCCACCGACTCTGGAAGAATATTCAGGTCGCAGAAAATAATCGTCAGAATTAGTTTCAATGCCTCTCCTAGGGATTCTTGTAGGCCAATTTTTATTAGTAATAAAATTATGTTTTTCTTGCATCTACATATATCGTTTTTTATTATAATATATCAAAGGAAATTTGAACAAATATCTCCTTAGTTCATCTCTGCAACAAGGGATCAACATTTATTAGTATTACCTAGACACAGAACATAAATTTGAGAAATTAATTTCATGATTTTCATGTGCAGATATTAAGCTATATAATCATCTTCCAAAGTGCATAAAAGATTTATTATAGATATATTTAAAGAAAACAATTATATGTTTTTTATTTCACCTAAACTAAGGTAAACCTTCAACTATTGTATATTACTAATACAGAAATCTCCGAAAGATTTGGAAGGGAAACGTTGTATCATTTCCAGCGTTATTGCTATCTTATTTATACAAATTTTAAATTCAACAAAATATAACTGCATATAACTGCGGAGTATAACTGCATTATAGTGTGCATGAAACGCAATTTTACATCGTTACGTATTTCTAATAAAATTGATGCCATTTAGCATGTCATGTAATTCTACTGAATTTATCTGCACTTTCTTGTAGTACAGTATGTATTTACTATTTTTCACAGAAATACATGGTGTGAATTTACTATAATTTTTATCAGTGTATCTTATATTCATGAGGCTATATGTAGTCATCAGCAGTAGAAGCAGCAACAACGAGCAGTAGTTAATGTATCGTCAACATATCTGGACCAACGCTTTACTACATTAAAACCAATACAAGCTATATTTGAACTAAACTGATAAAGTACTTCCAACGATAACTTGCACCTGATGGTGCTAATGATTATTATTGGAAAATTTGCATCCTACGAAATTAAAATTTTAAAATACATTACGACATACCTAATTCAATTACCACTTATTACCACTTTATTAACACAACCAGTATTATCTATTTATTAATTAATTCTTTAAATATCTTGTATCTCTTGTAGGTACATGTTTTGAAAAAAAATCTCGCCGTGTAATTAAAGTGTAATTAAATTATAATAGCTGCATAAATACATTCAGAGATTCATTCACGTCTGAGTAAATTGACTGAAAATAAATTTATTATGCAGACGATCGCGATGATTGTATTAACTGATTAGCAGAACGAATCATTTGTTGAATAAAATAAAATATCTTCGCTTGTTACTCTCGGTGTTTAATCGTCTCATTACGTTATTTAAAAACATAATTACATACAAACGATTTAACATGGAATTTAACGATCAATAAATTAATTTTCCTTTAAATTAATATGTGTATGCCTATTCTATGGTTAATATTGAAGCTGAAGAAATACCAACTGCTTGTATAAATTTCTTTAGGTATTTCATTAAAGTTGATATAAAATTAAATAGTAAATATATTAAAAATATTCGAAAGACGGTAACATACTATACATATGTACACAGGGTTAACTATGACTAAGAACAAATATTTTAAAAGGAGATAGAGAATAATAAGAATGAACGGAATCGTCCATCCAAAAATTTCCACTTATTTTTATATGTAAATCGAAAAAAAAAAATTTCCAAACTATAAAAACTACTGCCGCGAGGTTAGGACAAAGCTGTCAAAGAGACAGGGCACGACGTTGTCACAAAGAAAAAACATTATTTGCAAAATGTAGATGATTATTTAATGAAAAACATGATACGGTAGCACAGGTAGGTGGCACCTAATCTTACTGACATCTATTTCCAGGATATTTGGAGAGATTTCAACAATGTTGAATAATTTTCTGTTTTCTTACTTGTTTACATTAAAACATGCAATTGCAAAGATTTTTGTACTCGCTGAGTGCTTGCTGGGGACCTCTCCTTCACACGACCGTTTTTATTTAAAGCGGAGTTCTCGGCCCGTCAACCACGACCAGGTGGATTCCCTCCATCGGGAAAAAACACAACGGGTAACAAAAACACAAATACGTACAAACTGTGCCACATGTTTACCGCCAATACATTACAGCAATTGTTCAATGTGGTGTGATTCATTTGGCATAATATTTTGTCTACTCTGTTATTACGCTGTCACACGGTAATATGCTCTCGGTATTTAAGACATGTTTGTAAATACACAAAAAGTATGCGAATTAAATTTGCGTACTGAAAAACTATTCAAACTAACATCGTATGGGTTATTATTTTTGACAGAATCTGATGCAGTCACTATCTGTAGACCGCTAGTGCAAGGTGTACATCAGGCCGATACACTTTTAAACTTCTTGTGTTGTTGGGGAATGAAATTATGTTGATACTAATAATAGTAACAATATTAACAATAATCGACGGCGTTTGCATAAAATAATTAGTATTACAGCAATACATATAAACAGTATGACGACCTTAAGGCTTAGGGTGAGCGCTCTATCAAACGATATATAACATCTGTTCCAAAAACCGTCGAGAACTGTTCAGTACCGTGAGAAATGTTTGACCAACACCGTCTTACGTCGCATTCGCCGAGAGTACATTAACAACTAAACTGACTGACTAATTCTGGACGGTTCGGAATCGATTCTTGCTGTGTTGGAACAAACCCATAGTTTTCGCTCAGTAACTCCTTAACGGATAATGATAAATATGCGGTTTTTAATAGACTTCAAATATTATTTTACGTCGGCGCTGTGTTTTGAAATTTTGAAAAAGTGTAAAATAATTTTTTTTTAAATGAATTTTGCATATTTTCAAAATTTCAAAACACAGCGCCGACGTAAAATAGTATTTGTAGTCTATTAAAAAAACCGCATGTTTTTATCATTTTTCGTTGAGGAGTTACTGAGCGAAAACTATATCCCTTTGGATCGAGCGCTCACCGTAAGCCTTAACAACGGTGTATTGTTTCTCTCAACGTAGCAACGAAAAAAATGTAACATTTGATAGAGGCTAGAACAATTAAGATAATTTTATCATTGTTTATGCAAGGTGTAATAATAAAAAGACAGGTTATACCATTACTCCGTATTTTTGACGACAAAATATGCTGATTTAACCTTACAACAACTACAAAAACTAAAACAGAGAGGATGACGAAGTTAAACTTTTAAAATTGATTTTCCGCAAAAACTTTGCCAGTTTTTCACGTATCAGTTTGAAATTTGCCGCAGAGAAGCAATTTTAAATTTCATATTTCAAAGAAACGTTCAAAGGGGCAATTTGTAAATAATTTACCCAGGTTAGAAATGTCCTAACTAATTTTATGCAGTGTCTCTGAACATAGGACTAATCAGTTTTACTATTTTTATACAAATTACCTATGCAATTACTAAGAAAAATAAAAACAGGAACATATTAATAAAATATACTTATACACTGTAAACCAAAACACATGTAATCTATGTGACAGGTGACAACGAAAAAATATCGAGCGAATGCAACCCGCTATGTTATTTTTTGGTCACACTCATTACGTTATTATTTCTAAAAAGTTGCCAAAAATAAGTAAATTATACTCATCGACCACGTCATTACATTTATATTGCACCGTAGTTTCGAATTTTTTATTTATTGAATTTAAAATTTCATCAAAACACTTACCGGTCAGAAATATAAGTATCTAATAAAAACTGTTAGTGTTCAATTTTTAAAACCAGTTGTTGAAAAATGGGTTATCATAGCTATTAAATATATTTTTATAATTATCCATAGCCGATAAAATACAACACAAATTAATTTCGATCTAGTCTACTCATTCGAAGGAATATGGAAAAATAACATAACATTTTTAAAGTAATTAAATTTAATTTAATTTAAATTATAATTTTTTATTTTACCCTGTGTCAACTAGTTGATTTTAAAAAAATATATTTTTAATTTAAAATCCTAAAATGCCACGAGGTGAAGTAAGTATTTAACGATAAAAATAATGAAAATGAATTGTTTAAAAACATATCTCCTTAGGTAAAGGTAGCAACAGGTGATATTTTCGTTAAATTTTAATATTTTAAAGAAATAAAGAAAAAGAGTTTGTTTCAAGCTAAACTTTGAAAATTTCAAAATACTTGTACATCGTAAAAATAAACTATTCACACATACAAGATTATAGACCAATAAATATAGGATGCAGTCAAGTTAATTTTAATGAAGATGTAAGTACCACAAGGCTTGATGTTTGAGATTATTTTATTCATTTTGTTGAAACATAACCCAGGGTATGGTAATAAATAACTTTATATACATATCTATATGTACAGGTTTTTCTTTATTTAAATTTATATATGGACATTGTTTCTAAAAAAGAGGACGAGAAAACAAAGATATCTAGGAAAATCCTGTTTTTGTATTTGCAATCAAGACACGGAAAACCATAAAGTTGTGTAAAGTGTTGTAAGTTGTTTGATACGCTAATTTGTAGCGCCCTGAGAATGGTATAATAAAATACCGAAACGTCGGCTTTTTTTTAAATGAATTTTCTTTAAGTGGACCTACAACCCAAAAAAATACAAATTATTTGCAAAATTTAAACTTTCTCAAATGAATATAAAATCTAGTAAATAAGGTGCTTCTTAAACACAATCAATCGCCTGTAGTGCTAAAATTTCAACTTTTTATTTATTATCCTGCTGTACTTACGTATAGGTACATACTACATATAAAGGTGTCTGAATTAACATATTTTCAACTATGAAATAGATTTATTAAAATCATTATGTTCGAAATTATAATTCAGACAAGTAAAAGCAACGTTTTAAAACGATTTTGAACCGTCACACCCATTTCAATTAAACCCTAATATGGGTTGCTAACGCGCCACGTGTGCCCAGTCGAAAAAGAGCAATATTTGAATGAGCGGAGCGTCGATTGTGGAGGCTGGAGATTTCAAGTATAATAAAGGCGACAAAATTGTAATTAGTTAGTGCTTTAATTGCAGCCGCCTCGCGAGCCCGTTAGGGCGTGGCGTCTGGCGTGACGTCATTCATTGACGCCGCCGCGACGCTAGTACGGAGCCAGACGTCGGCTATCGACCCATTGAGGTCAATACTCTCCCCTCCCACCGGCCGGAGGCGCTCGCCAGGCCTCGCAGGCTCCTGCGATATCCGCTCGCCCCGCTGAAATCCTGCAATATAGCACACGAGCCGTATCGACTTGCCATAAAGTTGTATTAAAACAAGGGTACTTAAAATAAGTTCGCAAAATACCCGCGATTTCATACATTTAAGACGAGCAATATGAAATCTGTTTCGTAAGTCGACGACTAATCGACACGACACATATACAGGGAGTTACAAAAATTCTAGGGATCTCGGAAACTATAAGATATACATACACAAATGCGTAAAACTGTGTTAAATTTCACCAATTTGGTATTCAATCAAATGCCGTTTAAAATTGAATTCCGATCCAGTTATTCGCAAAAATGGTAAATTGAAATTTGTTTTAACTAGTTCCTAACTATATTTAGATGATGAAATTACTACAAACTTCTTAAAATTTTATTTAAGTGATCGTACTTAGAAGGTAAAATCAAGTAAAGGATTGTGCACTGCTGGGCGTGTCAAATCAGGGGTACCCCAAGGATCTACCTTAGGGCACCATTTATTTATTGTTTATACAATGAACTTGAAATGTCAACTTATATATTCTACCTTACAGTGTTATGCAGATGACACTCAAATGATTTATAACTTTGATCCTTTACTTTTACTCCAAGCAAATGATAACATCAATAAAGATCTTGAATCACCAAGTAAATATAGTAACAGTCATACTCATAACCTTAAATTCTCATAAATTTGCTGCTCTGTTATTTTGTGTATCTACTCGATATGAATATTCAGCATCTAATATAAATTAAATGATACATACCTCGCATTCCACTCAAAAGGCCAAAAACTTAGGTATAATCTTCGACAATAAGCTTAATTTCTCTGGGCACGTAAATTCATTACTAAAGAACACTTATGTTCGCGCAAAAAAATTTTAAGCGAACATAAATTTATCTACTATACTGTTTTGCCAATATTATTGCTTAGCAATGTACTATCCTTTCTTAGATTCGTTCAATAAACAACGTATCTAGAAAATGCAGAATACATATTGCCGATTTATTTGTAAGCTTCGGAAATTTGATCATGTGTCGGATAAACTTAATGAACTTAACAGAACAGCAAAAATTTTATTTTTGTTCAATATGGTTTGTTTATCGAAATTTGGATACCTAAAGACAACAAAAATATGACCGATACGATACTATACGAGAAATATGACTACCTTAATTAAAATGCTTCAACGGCTAGGCTAGTAAATAGTAGATGCCTTCGACAGAAAACTTCAGTGACGTGACTTTCTAACGCTTTCATTACAAACGTGGCATTATATTTCATAAATTAGGTACAAACTTTTATCTTCTGAATGTTTTTTCAGCCTAAAGCTTAGTATACGTATATCACGATGCATGATTCGTGAAAACATTGCATAGTCGAGTTTTAAAATAATGGAGATTGATTCTTGTTAAAAACCCCTATCACAATTTATAGCAGTCAACATAAAGAGAAATACATATAGCCCTTATATTTTTAGTATAAAATTTAAGTCTCGCATACCTCTGAGAGCATATTAGATTATACAGCATCTGCTGCAGCAAATACGCATTCGCCACATCAGAATGCTCGATTTGTATTGGTCATGGTGAATTGACGAATCCATCTGTTCCAATGGCAGCGCTACAATAATAGGCATGGGAACATTTCGGGTATATCTTCCTCTAATTTAATTATGACTAATTAAATTATTACTGATTTTGTATTTGTGAAGAATGAAAAATAGTCCAACCTCTACACAGCATGTCTTCAAAATTGTAAACGTCCTAATCTAACAAATGAGAAATATCGGATGATAAAATTATATTTTAAAAATGAACTTGAGACAATAAAAAAATCAGGTTATCAAGTTATCTCACAGGATGAGACTGCCTAGAAGAGTGCGGAACATACATTTTTTTTTAAAAAGAAAATCAAGAGAATGCTGCTAGAAAAAGATATGACGAAGAAACTATTTAAAAAACTACCGCAATGTGCCATTCTGTAGAGCGCGAAATTGCCTAGGATGCCGTATGATGGCCAAGCATGGCCTACGATGGCCTAGGTGTCGGTTTCTCAAGCATACATGAAAGAGAAATAACTATATCGAGTGATTACACTGAATGATAGGCCAGCGTGTGAGCAACAAAAAAGGTCGGTGATGCATTCAATGCGACGCATTCAATGACCTATTATAGTGGGCTAGCATAATGGCCCTTCATGAAGAGGAACCTTAGGACAAATATTGGGTCAAAATCTGAATCGAAAAAGAATACATTACCGAAAAACATGAATAAATGAAGGCCATACAATGATAAAAGTGTTGCACTGTTTTGCCACATATTATGCAACCTGGTGCTGTGGTTGTAATGGATAATAATGCATTCTATAATAGCCGACGATAAGTGCTAATGTATGACAGTTATAGTGACAGTGCTAGTGTGCTTGTAAATAGTGCGGTGTATGATGAATTAAAATGTGATTATATTCGCGGAGTGCACAACAAGTGGGGTAAGTTGGTGGTGGTAGACCATCTCCGTCTAAATGGACGGTATTATACGGGTAAGGACCAACTTTATAAACTATTAAAGTGCTAGGTTCACTCAGTCCATTAATTTTTGGTAATTTTGTGTTTTTTAAACCCTTCTCAGGTAGCACGCCTATGGAATATTGTCCCCTCACCTCTCGAACTCATCAAAGTACTGTAAATTAATCACTCTCTAATACTTTGGAACTCGGGTATAGGTACCTATTTGTTTGTTAACAAACCAATTCACAAAAACAGCCTATACACTATTCACCAATTATTCCTTACGAATCACGTATTGCACATCACAAATTGCGAATACTCAATATAACCAACTTAAGAACATTATTATTTATTGTTCTATAAAAAGAAGACAAACATTTCTATCGAACCTGTGTTGCTGGTACATCACGATTCTTAAAAAGGTATCTAAATATATATCTAGTTTTTCACCAAGTCGTAAACCTACGTAGCTATTTTTCTCGAAATCCGCATAATTAATGTTGTGGGTGTAATTCTTCGCAGAAAATTCGCAAGTAACTCAACACCGCATAAATAAAAAAGGGGAACATATACCAAAGGACGCAGACTAGGCCATAAATACTAATCCAAAAAGCTATTTACTCACGCTGTTTTTATAACCGTCTGGGACTGAGACATTATTAATTTGTCTTTGCCCTTCGAAAAGCAAGTCGAGGCTTTTAATATTGCGACTCTTTTTTCACCTTTTTATTTTATGGCTTTGTTCGTAAAATACTTTCTAGAATTAACAGACATTGTAAAACAGAAGTTATTTTCTTTAGAGAAAATTTGTAACTACAAGTATCCCAAAAATTGCTTTAATAAAAAACAACATAGAGGGTACGCGGTGTAGAACCAACTACATCTATCGGCCATTTGCTACTCCATGCCGGACTAAAAATGTCACAGACACGAAGCGTTCTACATGCAGTAGACACCATTGAAAGCTGTCGACCTTTATCGCGATCGGCGAGAAACGATATTTTGCAAACACGGAATTCCAGGAAACAACTACTCTGCGGGCTAATGCCCCGACCAGCATTGAATTACACCTGGAAAACCTATAGCAACAGCTAGAGTCATTCGTCAGACGCGAACGAGTAGCGAACGGCCGATAGATGTAGTTGGTTCTACACCGCGTACTCATGGTCCCTTCTGTCGGGTTAGACAGACGAAAGCAGCTAGGATTATTCGTCGGATACCTCACCTATGGCATACTGATGAGAGCTAATAAGCTCGAAACCGGTATATGTCTGGTGGGCGTCTGACGAATGACTAGCTGTTGCTATAGGTTTTCCAGGTGTAATTCAATGCTGGTTGGGGCATTAGCCCGCAGAGTAGTTGTTTCCTGGAATTCCGTGTTTGTAACATAGAGGGTATTTATTAGAGAAAATTTGTAAATACAGGTATCCTAAAAATTATTAAAAAAAAAATAAAAAAATATATATATATAACAAGAATGATAAATATAATGTGACGAATAAAATAATAAGAAACAATAAAAAAGACAAAAAAACGTAATTAAGTATACACAAAATATAAAAAATAGGTATTTAAAATAAGCAAAAATGAGAAATCAAAAATATGATTAAAAAAGGAGCACATGTTCTATAAGGGCTGTAAGAACGTTTATAAAGCAAATTTAATGAAAAATTAAGCTTTATATTTTTTTCTCAACAATATATTTGCAACCTTAGTAAAGGGGCATCAGATTAGTAAACAAAAATTTGTTATTGCTGACGTACAACAATGCTTTGTTAGTGTATCGGAGGTCTAACAAATTTATAGTCTAAGCCTTTATAAAACTATTATAAAGCACTTCAATAAATATGTTCTATACTTGTTATATTTAAGACTGGTTAGCACTGAAAGCAATCAAAAGAGTGGGGAACTGCTTGCTTAATTTCTTTAAATGGAGATGTATCTTGACGTGTAATGACTCTCTGCCTACGATCTGTTAGATAATTTTTGAAAAATAAATGTACTGAATCACCAATACCGAAGAATTGTAACTTTTTCTGCAAAATTGTGTGATCCAAGGTATCGAATGCCTTACTGAAGTCAAGCAATATTAAAGAGGTGCTCAAATTTCTTTCATTAGCACGAAATATATCATCAGTGACTTGAAGTAAAGCAGTAGTGGTACTATGCATCTCTCTAAAGCCTGACTGCTGAGATGGTAGTATTTTAATTTTCTTTAAATAATTATTAAGTTGTTCACTTACAATTGTTTCCAATACCTTGGACATAGTGGGAAGGATACTTATTGGACGATAATCAGAAAGCGTCTGAGGGTTAGAATTTTTCGGGATTGGGAGAACATTGGAATCTTTCCAAGACGCAGGATAAGTACCTGTTGATAAGCACTTATTTATAAGGAAGGTAAAGTACTCCCCGAGTTGAGGAAAAATATATAATAACATGTTTTTATTTATTCCATCAGAGACCATCGCCTGAGTTTTAATTCTGTCTATAATGATTTCAATTTCTCTAAATGTGACTGCAGAGAACTGGTTAAATTTATTAGGTACTGGTAGAAAATCATCATATTTTTGTAAAATAATATCTCCCTCATTATCACATATAGGTTGAGGTATCGCATTTGCTAAAAAATCACTAAACAGACAAGAATTGACATCATAATCTGAGTTATTATTTTCACCCTCAGTGATATTTAAATACTTCAGTGTCCTCCAGAAGGCTTTTGGATCATTCTTAAATTTGTGTTGCAAAAACGCTTTCTTTTCCGCTTTAATCGATCGATTAACTAAATTACGCAATTATATGACTTGACTTATGAAAAATTTGAGACATGGCGTGAACAGAAGCAAAACACGTCAATGAGAAAGTACTATTCGCAAATTCTGAAGATAACAAGAATTGTAAGGCTTCTATGCTATGGACACAGTAACTCCATGTTGAGAACTGAGCTGTCTTTAAAAAAAGGTATAGACATTAAAACATACATACACACATACCACGCTAAGAAATCAAACGTTTTTTGAAAAGTAAACATTGCGATGTTTTTAGCGGAGGTAGATGGCAATAATTTTTTACTGGTTAAGGTGGTTAAGAAAGGTAACTAATAATTGCTTCATTTAGTTGTCAGTTTACTAATTCGCATTTTTTGCTTTAGATTGTGTTGGTTGTGGGAATAGCTGGTGCATGTCAGAAGTCAGAATTAACATTTTTATGTGCTGAAGATGTTACAGATGAGGAGACGTATTTTCGGGTAAATATTCCAAATAAAAAAACTACAATCACCCCGGAAGATATAGAAGGACTTCGTTGAGATTATCAGGAAGTATAGAAACTAACGCCCGGAAAATATTACACACAATAGATTCTTTGTTAGATATAGAAACGGTAAATGTGGTGTACAACCAGTAGGAATTAACACCATTGGTCAATTACCAAAGATCATTGCTCAAATGATTGGTTTGCCGAATTGTGCATTATTCACGGGACACTGTTTCAGAAGATCTTCGGTCACTTTACTTGCAGATTCTGGGGCCAATATTTTAAAAATAGAACAACACGGTCGCAGAAAGTCAAATTTTGTTGCAGAAGGATATGCTAAAAATTTTATATAACATAAAAAAACAGTTTCCGGTGATATTCTTGGAGAACCGATAACCAATAACATATCACGGAATATTACTGCAAGTTCAACAAATAAGATTTCTTCAGTAAATTAGTTTCACTAACTGTACCAAATGCATTGTGAATATTTATAATTAAATAATAATAATAAATAAATAATAAAGTGTTATTTATAAAATTACTGACTTAAATAAGTTACTTTATAATTTTTCTGTTGTATTTTGTTTAATTCTTTTTTGCAATTAGTGACGGCGAACTTTTCGTAACCAGTTGCATAATGGTTTTCATTATGTAACTAGTTACATAAAGTAGAACGTTTTGACACTTGTTGCGATAACAAAAGATGTTACTTTGTATGTCAAAATTAGAAAAAGTATTTTTTCTACAAAACTGTTAAAAGTGGGCTTTTTAATTGTCATTTTTGATGTTAAAAATGTCATTTTTTGACACGCGTGTTAAAAGTAAGTTACTTTTAACACTAGTGTTAAAAGTAAATCAAAGTTTATTTGGTTGCTACGAAAATTTTGGTTCATAAACATTGCGATCTGCGTGGTATTTTCTGATTTCTTATTTTTATTGAGTTTAAAGTTCTTCCGATTGTTTTGTAGAAAAAAATAGTGTATGATATACGTGTTAAAAGTGATTTTATTTTGTGAGTAAAGATGATTAAAAAACGAGCGTAGCGAGTTTTTTAACTTCACGAACACTTACTTTTAACACGTATATCATAAATAGCTATTTTGAAACGGTATGAAAAATGTTGATTTAAAAGTTTCGATGAACAGACGCCAAACGTGCATTCCATTCGTGGCAACGTATTGATTTTCAAAAAAGGAAAAACCTAACCGTTTGGACTAATACCTGAATCATCAATAATGTATTCATCGGTAATCACTGATTTGAGTGTACAGATACCGCGATACGTAGACTGTGATTGGAGACTTAAGGCTGATTTACACGTTGTCCGCTGCTGGCATGAAAGCTACGCCAGCTATGTCGACTGGACGGCCAGTTACCAATGATACAAATACAGAGTGTTACAAATTAGTAGCTCAAGCCGTTAATCAAATATTCTTTGGACAAAAATAATGGGACTTTCTTATGTCACTTTCCATTTGGAAGCCCCATTTTCAAAATACAGGGTGCCAAAATTTATTTAGTGAAAAAGCTGTTCTTTATTGTACTAGTGCAATAATTTTTTTATCGCATTCATCTGTCATTCTACTACAGCGTTTTGTCATCATGACAAACATGAACGTTCAAATCGACGTCATATTTTCCAACTCTTAGTGTCAAATACTTTTTTGGTTTTTGCATGAACGTAGAAAAAATATTGTATGCAACTCGTACAAAAAGTGCCTCGTTGGACAATTTCACCTCGCGTGCAATAAACACTTTTTGTACTTGTTGCATAAATAACTATTATTGATAGGTGGTTTTAGAGATATTTGTTTGAAATTTGACACACACTTTCCTCTTAAGTCGGTGCACTCTGTGTTATTTTGGTTTAAAATATCAAAGCACGAACGAACGACAAGAGAGTTGTAGTATCGACTCCTTTCGAGTACGTCTATTTCAGTCTTATAACAATTTGGTTTCGCACAAATTAAATATCGCTAAGTATTAAATGGCCATTTCCATTTTATAAACAAAATCTGTCATAAAACACCGCAAACTAAAGTCCAACTGATTGCAGTCGGAGGAATGGAATGACCATTTAATAGGAAATATTGCATTTAAATGGTTCTAAATATTTGGATCGTAATGCCGAGGAGCACCGTCAAGTTGAAACCACTTATTTTTATAGAACCGCTAGAGGCAAATCGTCAAATTCATGAAAGTATTGTAAAAAAAATGCATTAGAATTTATGGAAGATTTCGTTTATATGGTTCCAATACAAAGTAAGCAACAGCGCTAAGGGAACGATTTGTACGAGACGAAAAATTACATATTTTCTAAAACATTCGCTACTTTCTTATTAAAAGAACCCAAGTTCACAACAAATCCTGTTTGTTGTTAATTGTTCATTTTGTTTATTTCAATTTACAGAATAAAATGGGAATGGCAAATTAATACTTAGCTATATTTAATTTCTGTTAAACCTAGCACAACCAAAAAAAGTTGCATCTCGTAAACCGAGCCCCAAATCAAAATCTTATAGAAGTGAAAAAAATATTAAATTTTTTAACGTTCTATCTAGAAAAATATTCTGAAACATAGGCGTACTCATAAAAATTAGGAGGATCCGTAAGTATTACAACCCTCCTTTTCTACGCTCATTAATTGATATTTTAGACTAAAATTACATAAAAAATATAACCATAATATATATAATATCTTGAATTTTCTATAAGCAATGGATGATAATAGATAGCTTCAGTAAATTATTCTACTTTTCATTCATTTAATATCAGTCAATTCTATAATGCAAGCGAAACACAGCCTCAGTTAGTGAGGATACGGATACGTGATCCAATTAGTACTCTAATCTTGCACGATAGCACATTTTAGCACAACCTTCGATGTGAGACTGGCTTTAGAGCTTGAACAGGCAATTCTTAGCATAGTTAGCGATATTTAATTTGTGCCAAACCAAAATGTTATAAGAAACCTGAAATAGACATAGTCAAAAGGCAGGAGGGTCCGTGATTACTGCAACCCTTTATTTCTCCGTTAGTGCTTTGATATTTTAAACCAAAATTACACAAAAACTGTGTCCACTAAAATTCCACTAACAATTTATTATTGTCGAAGACATTGATGAATTAATTCATTCATTCGCACTTTGGTTTTACACATCTACAGAGCTTTGTCAAGTTTCTTAACAATTTTGCTGTCAGATGCCACCCGTACCAACTTAAAAGTAATTTTACCTTTTGACGTTATATCATTACCATTTGAATACGAAACAAAAACTGTTAAAAAAGAAAAGTAATTTTACTAATTATATTTTAAGGCAAAACAAAAGTGAGAAACAGTTAAAAAAAATCTTCCATTGCATTTATTATTGCTGTTGCTCGGTTACTGGTTAAATATTTACATTTATTTTAAGTTGGTATTCGTGAATTGAAGTAAAAATTAGAACAAGTTTTAAGTTGTCAATAACTTGACGAAGTTCTTCATGAATTTATTTGATGTCCAAGTTTTAGTATTACATTTGTCAATTGACTTGACGAAGCCACTTGATCAATTAATTGACACAGAAATTGCTAATGTAAAGCGGGCTTAAGATAAAAATATATGTCAAAGTTTAAACAAATATCTCTAAAATCGCTAGATCTATTAATAAAAATAATTTTTATTTTGACACCTTTCATTTTTAAATGGAGTTCTGAAATGAAAAGTGTCATAAGTCCAATTATTTCTTAGTTCTTTAGTCAAAGAATATGTGGTTTACGGCTTGATCTACTAATTTGTAATAACCTGTATATGTTCTTATTGTAACTTTAGACGACTGTGTTGGAATATCTGTTTAGAGCAGAAATATGGTAATACCCTGCATTCAACTACACACATAATTGGTGTTGCCAGATCTCTGAATTTAGTCAGAGAATGTAAATAACTCAGATACCGATATAGTTAGGCAACCTAAACAAGAGTACAGTTTTTACGTAGAATTGAAAGTTCTTTTAGATTTTTAACATGTTTAAACCTTAGCTCAACAGATAAAAAAATGTTTTGATTTACGTAAATAATGCGGTGAAACTGGCGCCCTCTAGGAGCAACGTCAAAATAAGCTTCAAATTTGTAATTCTCACACCAAAAACCCAATACTACCAATTTTCAGTCATGCTATCAAAACTCTCTCAATTATTGAGAAGTTCCAGAATAAAATTAAATCTTGAACCAGCGACATTCGTATAAGGCATGATGAGCTCAGACATAATATTTTGGTGTTGACCCATTCTTTCTGACTCACCCTGAAGAAATTCGCCAATTATAAACTTGAATACTAATCTAAATCTTTTTAACACATAATTTAAATAATTCCATAAAGGTATTCCAAATGAAATTGTTCTAATCTTACCAATATTTATATACAGGGTTAACTATGACTAAGTACAAAATATTTAACCATATGCTCAGGGAGGCCTAAAAGACAATAAACAAATTATTCCAGAATTTTAACTCAATATTTAAAAAATGGGACAAAACCCTTTTTCTCACGGAAAGTCGGCGCCTATGATAAGAATCGACTGAGATGGCTTAGATTCATAGATAAAGCTTACATCTGTCAACAATGTCAACGACCATGCAGTCATCTTATTGCAGCGTTTTTAAATATAGAAACGGCAATAATTAATATTCTTATTAGTAATAATACGTGATAGATAGGGAGGTAACAGTTAATCCAATTAACTCCACTATTTTGCATTCGTTTTTCATTATTTCGTTACAAACTGGCAAAACTACAACATTTTCATTCATTATAACCACTTACTACCGATATTACACACTTCCTATAGCTAGATAAAATATCTATTTATTATAACAAAATCGACCGAAAGGAATAGATTCACCGCGGCAGTCTTGTCTCATAACCTAGAAAACCAAACCGGCGAACTATAATGTGGGAAAATATGTGTACCCGACACATATTCCTTTATTTAATAACTATAAAACGTTTGAAATTAAAATAAGGCACTAAAAACTGAAGAAGACCACAAAATTCCAACGTAAACACTGGAATTGTATTATGACATGACAGCGATACCGACTGAGCGACTGTTGCATGACTTGCTTCTTGCTTGTTGGTTGCATACTCTACACTGGCGGCGTTAAATAAGGATTTAAAATAATATTGAAAATAATAACAAAAATATTTTTGGCTTTATAAATAAGTTTGGAATTTTTTTGAAGGGTGATTCCGTTAATTCTTATTTTTCCCCCCTCTTAAAATATTTGTACTAAGTCATAGTTAACCCTGTACAAAAAAAAATTGTAATTAATTTGATTGTATATGAGTATAATTTCGTTTTGTACCTACGTAGCCTGACTACAGATCACCAATTTTTTGATAAATAATCGCCTTTCACTGTCTCACCTGTCTGTTTGC
Source organism: Monochamus saltuarius (assembly GCA_025584915.1). Taxonomy (NCBI): domain Eukaryota; kingdom Metazoa; phylum Arthropoda; class Insecta; order Coleoptera; family Cerambycidae; genus Monochamus; species Monochamus saltuarius. The sequence continues at coordinate 51,633,196 of CM046725.1, read as the reverse complement.
CTTCCAGGAAATAACCTAATATTTTGCATTTTCTATAAACAATAAATGATGGATGATGGATACCTTCTTCCACTTTTCATTCATTCACTATAAGTCAATTTTGCATTACAAGCAAAATATAGCCTCAGTCGGTAAGGAAATAAAGTGTAATACGTGCTAACAATGATCCGTCATAAGAATACGCCATCCAATTAGCTCTATTCATATTCAGTCCACGAGCAGCGACGGTGTAGGTACTGCCCTACAAAGTGTGCGAGTGTAGTAGTGCAAACCAGTGTGTGCGCACAGTGAAGTGGAGGCCCCACAAAAACTCTGTCTTTATAAGACACTAGTCTTTCTTAAGGCTATTTTAAAAGAATTCGCAGTCTTTTTTAAGACTATTTCTTAAAAGATATTCACGGTGCCTAACAGTCTGCAATTTTCCTGCCTAGGCAGAGAGAGGGCAGACATTTCTGTTATAGGTGCTAGCTCTGCGTGTGTCGAGGAGGACGACGCCGACATGAGTTCGAGGTCGACAACCCCCAGCGAGGAGAGCTCCTGCGGTAGTAGGAGCCCCAGTCCCCAGCCAGACGATCTAGCCAGGCTTCGTGCGGAGAATGAGCAGCTCAGGCAACACATCGCTGAGCTTACAGAGCGACTCCGAGAGCAGGAGGAGGCAGCGAGGGCGCGAGAAGTAGCCGCAGAAGCCAGACATAGGTCGCTGGAAGAGCTAATAAGAAGCTTGTCGGCGAGCTCCAAAGCCACCAGCCAGGCATACCCCACCGAGGCGATGGAGGAATCGCCTGTGCCAGCTCCAGCAGCAGCTGCACCCCACCCCACCGCACCTGCCCCCGCCGCAACCGGAAAAGGTAAGGGCGGTAAAGGAAAAACTAACTATTTCCCTTGTTGCAGGTGATTCGGGCTCCTCAGACGAGGAACCCAATGTCCTAAAGAAGGCCGCGCCATCTCCAGCGCCCTCGACGAGCGTAGTCGCCGCCGCCACCGCCGCCACCGCCACCCCCGAAGGGGAAAAAACGCCCAAAATTCCACCAGTAATCCTCAGGAAGGGCGAACGGTGGACTGCAGTGTCACTCCTTCTAAGAGAGGAGAGGATTAATTTCGCCAAGGCGAAAATGGTCAGAGAAGGAGTGGCCATCTCGCCTGCCACCGCGGGCGATCATAGGCGGCTCACCAGACTGCTGGCCGCCAAAGGAGAGGAGTACCATACGTACTCCCTCCAGGAAGACAGGCTACTACGAGTAGTCATCCGTGGCATCCCCAGCGGCACCCCGCGGGAGGAAGTCCTCGAGGACCTCCGAGGCCAGGGCTTCGCCCCCGTCAACGCGGCCAGGATGACTAGGCCACGCACGAAGCAGCAGATGCCCCTGATCCTCGTGCAGGTACCCATGGACCAGGACAGCATCCTGCAGGTGACAACGTGCTGCTCGCTCATCGTCAGAGTGGAGCCCAGAAGGCAGCAGCGGTGGCATCCCAGTGCCACCGATGCCAGAAATTCGGCCACGGCCAAAGCCGCTGCACCGCCTTGGCAAGGTGCGTCAAGTGCGGAGAAGGACACCACTCGGCGGAGTGCAAGAAGTCGAGAGAGGTGCCAGCCAAGTGCGCTAACTGTGGTGGCCCCCACCCCGCGAGCTATAGGGGCTGCCCCCAAGCTCCCAAGAAAGCCGCGGGGAAGAAGACGGCAGCGGCAGCGGCAAAGCCAGCAGCAGCGAAACCAGCAGCCTTAGCAGAAACAGCTAAGTGTCCGCAGCCCCCTAAGACGACGACGGGGCTTCGCCGACGCCGCAAGGCAAAAGCAGGCTCCAACCGCGACGCCTAGGGGGGCCCCAAAACCCCAGACACCACAGGCGTGGAGTACGCCCTCTGATTTCGTCAGCGCGCTGGCGAGAATGGAGGAGATGTACTCCGCCATGCGCGCCTTTTTCACCAAAATGCCATCTCTGTTACAGGAGTAATGGCAGTTCCTCCTAGGGTGCAGTCCTTGAGAGTCGCCTCCTGGAACGTCGACGGGTTCCAGCGAAGGAAGAACGACCTGCTTGAGCTCTTGCCGCGTCTAGACGTAGACGTGGCTGCCATCCAAGAGACCAAGCTGAAGGACGCACAGGCCGCCAGGATGCTCGGATATGTCATATATCGGAGGGACCGGCCGGCCAGACAAGGAGGCGGAGTCGCCCTGCTTATCAAGAGAGGTATCGAACACCATATGTTGCAGGTCCCACAACTGGTGAACATGGAAGCCGTGGCAGTCTCCGTGAGCACCCGCCATGGAGATATCGCCGTGGTATCCTGTTACCAGTCAGCATCTCTCCGCTCTTGAACCAGGACCTGGAAGCGGTCATGGGGGCATGGCCGCATACGGTTGCCATCGGCGACTTTAACGCGAAATCGCCGGAGTGGAACAGCACGACCACCACAACACGTGGCAGGGTGCTTCTGCAATACCTGCAGAACCACGACGACGTGCTCGCGTACGGACCCGATGAGCCAACCTTCCAGAGAGGCGAAGCTAGGCCGGACGTGTTGGATTTCGCTTTACTCAAGGCAATACCGTTTGAAGCCGAACTGACGACGCACCACGAGGGTTCGACGAACCACTCGCCCATCCTGCTCGAACTAGGGCAGGAGCGTCGCGACGAGGTAACCTTCGTCAGGAGGCAGACCGACTGGGAGCGGTTTCGTGCAGAAATGCAACGAATCTGTCAACCGAGTCCTGTCATCCAAGACGAAACGGACCTCGAGGCAGCAGTCGTGAGCCTTGAGACGGATATCCACACCGCCCTGGAAAGCAGCACCACCGAGAGGACGGAAAGGAGACGTGCGGACTATGCAGGTGAGTTACCTTATGATTTGCAGGTGCAGATCAGGAGAGACGCGCGGCCAAGCGACGAGCGATGAGAACGGGACATCCACGAGATAGGCAAGTCGCAAACCAGCTCAACAGGAGAGTCAAAGCCGCCCTGGACGAACTATACCAGGAGCGATGGCATAGACACCTGGAGTCACTGGATCCCGGAGAAATAGGTCTGTGGAAGATGCAGAAGGCGCTGAGGGCTCCCCGCCGTCCGATACCTCCGATTCACGGCGAGAACGGGATCGTCTACACGAAACAGGACAAGGCAGAAGCTTTTGCAGACAGCCTTGAACTGCAGTGTAGAAAACCTTCTCGACGACGAGGACGAGGACCACACCGACGAGGTGGAGCGCCGTGTGCGGCGTCTACGACGCCTACCAGATGCGGAACCCATTAGGCCTGCCACTCCGGAGGAAGTGAAGGACATCCTGCGTCACCTGAACCCCCGCAAGGCACCAGGATACGACGGAATCGGGAACAGGATCCTCAGAAAGCTCCCCCACCGGGGAGTGATGGCGCTGCTGAACATCTGCAACGCCATCCTGAGACTACGCAGGTTCCCCAAGAGATGGAAAAAGGCCGACGTGATTCTCATCCCTAAACCAGGTAAGAACCTAACGTTCCCCTCCAGTTACAGGCCCATCAGTCTCCTGCCGATGATGAGTAAAGTAGCCGAGAGGGTAATCCTGGCCAGACTGCACGAGACCACGGATGAACTGCAAATCCTCCCGGACGAGCAGTTCGCGTACCGCCGTGGCCACTCGACGGAGCAGCAGATTCTCAGGTTAGTGGAACTTGTATCCGCAGGTTTCAACGCCAGAGAGTCTACTGGAGCGGTCTTCTTGGACGTCGCCAAGGCCTTCGACAGGGTATGGCACGATGGGCTTATCGCTAAGATGCTCGACTTTGGCTACCCTGTAGGCCTAGTCAAGCTGGTGGCGTCCTTCCTGAGAGGCAGAGAGCTGCGTGCGAAGGTGGATGGGGCCTTGTCCACCTATCGACCCATGGAAGCCGGAGTCCCCAAGGCGCCGTGCTGTCTCCGCACCTTTTCAACATCTTTACAGCGGACCTACCCAGGACAGAGGACACTTCCGTGTGCCTCTACGCCGATGACACCGCCATACTAGCCCGTTCCCTAAACCCGGATATGGCGACGAGGCGACTCCAGAGAGCGCTAGGCAGACTGGAGAACTGGTGTAACCGCTGGAAGATAGCGATCAACGCGGAGAAGAGCAAAGGTATGATGTTCTCTCGTAGGTACAGAGCGCAGCCGCGAGGCCGCGTGACGTTCAACGACGAGGACATCCAGTGGACCGACGAAGCCAGATATCTAGGGGTGACCCTAGATAGAAAGCTGACCTGGAAGCCACACGTCACCGAAGTGGTTCGCAAGGGCAGATTTGTGAGGGCGAAACTCTACCCGTTACTCCGTAGGGATAGCCGACTGAGCCTTGGAAACAAGGTAAGGTTAATCAGGTCTGTTTGCAGCCACAACTGACGTATGCCGGAGCAGCATGGGGATACGCAGCGAAGACGCACTTGACAAAGGTGCAGGCCGTCGAGAATATCGCCCTGCGTTGCGCGACCGGAGCCCCCTGGTTCGTTCGTAACAGCGATATTCGCCGGGATCTGGGATTCACGCCAGCCCTGGAAGTGATGAAAGCGCGAGCGGAGACCGCCTTCGCCCGCGCCGAAGTCCACAGCAACCAGCTGATTCAGGCAGCGGTGGACTACCGACCCGATGCGGCCGCCAGGTACAGGCGGCCAAGGTTTCAACTCCTGGACGCGGGGTAAGTTGAGACGTTTCTTCTGTTTCAGGACCGCCAGGATCAAGAATAGGACTAAGAAGACACACGCGATCCCAAACCCTACCCCGGAGCCTGCTTGCAGGCTCCGTTACTAATCCTTTCCGCGACGCTGGACGACAGGGCCTACGGCTCTTTGTCCTAGCGTCTCCCTAAACCACAGTGCTAATCCCGACTTAACCCAAACCCTACCTGGTCGGAGGCGTCCGCGCCGCGACCAAACACGACAAACCCCGGGGTAAAGAAGCAGTCGGCGAAGAAAGAAGAGAAGACAGAAGAGCGCCAGAAGATAAGCCCTTGCCGACGGGGCTTGCCAGGACAGGAGGAGGTTCCCAGAGCCGCCGGCATCGACCGCAACAGCGGTCGAGGCCGACCGGAGAAGGGAACCCACCTCTACGAGGCGTCCGGGCCTACAGCGATGAAGTGGGTAAAGAGAGATAATCCCTCTCGACCCCGCTCATCCGAGGTCATTTATCCAGCCAAGGATATTGGCGCGTTAGCTCTATTCCTGCATGACGGCACATTTTAACTCAGCTTTCGATGTGAGGCTGGCTTTAAAGCTTGCACTGGTAAAAGATACGCATCCTTGCAAAGAACCAATCAGTTATGCCTACGAGGCTGCTTTGTCACGTACAATTCCTTTTTGTTAAATCGAACAACGTAGAGAGGACGACCTTCCTCCGTGATTTATATTTGATACCAGGCGCCTGTCGAGACAATATAGCGTTACGCATTTGCCGAAGTGAAGGAAACCGCTAGAAATGGATTTCTCGGGAATAATATGGTTACATAAGTTCCCAGACAGTGCAAACATGCGTTTGCAATCTATAAATAGATAGAATCCACGTATTATCAATAGCCATTCATAACCGCAACTCCTTTTGCAGTGGTTATTTACATGACTTTTGAAGATTTGTTACAGGAAATGCAAATAATTTTCAGATAGAAATATTTTAAGGAAATATAAATTCCTAAAAGACTTCATTCACTATTATTAAATTAAAATAAAAAATGAAGATTTTAAGGCCACAGAAATACGTATTAACTATTCAATCAATCAATAAAGATATTTTTGGATTCAATACAATACTGAATCTGAAGTAGTTCTTTCGGGAGTTCCGCAGGGTTCTGTCTTGGGACCAGTTCTATTTTTGGTATATACAGCCGACCTCTCGCTAAAGCTCAAGTCACAGCATGCACTGTATGCCGATGATACAAAGATATTTGGGAATGCACTGCAAGACCAACAAACCCTACAAGATGATATTATTTCCATCGAGCACTGGTGCAACGATTGGCTCATCCCACTGAATTTAGATAAGTGTACTGTTCTACATATCGGTAAATAATCCCAAGTTTACATATACTTTCAATCAAAGTCAACCTTTAAAAACTGTTGTTAACCAGAATGATTTAGGTTTACTAATTAATTCCAGTCTCACTTGGTCTGAACATATTTCATATCGTATCTTTTAAATAAGTGTTTCCAGAGCTCAAATGATCAAGTCTATTTAAAATTATATAAATCATATATCCGTCCGCATCTGGAATATTGCGTAAACATATGGTCTCCTTACCTAGTGAAAGATATGAAACTCATAGAAGGAGTGCAGAGAAGATTTACGAAATGGATCCCCAAATTCAGATCACTTCCATATCATCGTCGTTTGGATAGTTTGAAAATTACTTGTACTAATATGAGACGTATGCGCGGTGATCTTATTCAAGTATATAAGATTCTAAAAAATCACTACAATTTAACTTTTGTGGATTTATTTGAGTTAAATCTGGATGAACGTTTGCGTGGTCATCAATTTAAATTGTCGAAAGAAAACTTTAAAACATCTTTACGTCAACACTTCTTTCCAAATAGATTGTTCTATCACTGGAATAGCCTACCTTCATCTGTTGTTACTGCTCCATCGGTCAACTCCTTCAAAAACAGATTGGATGCGTGGATGACATCGGAATTCGTGCAGTGAGTGCGCGTCTAGTGTATTTTTCGTGTGCGGTTTATGGCCTGTCACGCTAGTGATCTATGATTAATTTGTAATGTGATTTTAGCTTTCTGTTGATGTATTTGTTCTTTTGTATTTGTTTATGCATTTAGTCTTACTCTACAAGCTGTTAACTGTCATTTTGTATATTTTATTGGACTAATAGGCTTTGCCTCTGTCCTTGCTATTATGTAATAATAATAATAATAATAAATGAATGTGATATAAATCATTCATTTTTATATTTCTATCTCTAAAAATGTTTTCCTTGAAAATCAATTATATTAAAAAAAAATTTAACTGCCTTTACAAAAATTGGTTACCGATTATGCAAATTCCTCCACATCCTTTTTTCTGATGTAGCAAAGCTGTTACATTTAATTTAACACTCTTAATAATAAACTACTAACTATTAGCACAGAAAATATAGCTATGCAAATTAGTTTCGTATATAGTATTTATTTTTATAAGACACTACTTATATTGATATTTCCTTTGGGTTTGTCCCATACAATTATTTTTGTAAAAATTTGCAGATGCAATTATAAGACTACTTTTAACGATATTTATTACGTTTAAATAGAATTTAATTCTTTTGTGAATATCTTTATTAATAACTTTTTTCTCGAAACAAACAAAGTAGTTAATACAGTTTCATGGTACTTTTTCTTTTTATCATAACACTGTAGTCTTGAATCCTTCAGTTTTTACACTTGTTTTTACCATTTTTCGTAGAGAACTGCATTGGGAAAGTACAGCATGATGTATCGTTTCAAGAACGTCATTTTATCAGAATCTCCACCTTCAGGAAGACCATATGACCAAGGTCACGATCGGTAGGCCGCATGGTGTTGGATTTGACAGACACGAACACCATCTTCATAAATCTAAGTTATTTAATCACACATCCTGTGTGACACAGGAATCAGATCGTATATAACTGCAGTATAGCTTGGACCTGCTTAATATTTGGTGCGGCTATAAGCGCATTCCCTAAAACGTTCCCAAATGTAATGTTATGTAGTTTTTTTCTTAAAAATAACCACATTCGTTTTGATTACATTTTAAGTAACCATGTACTTGATAGGCCAGAATTTATTAAAGACCTCAGAGTTATTTTTGACCATAAATTAGCTTTTACTAAATATATTGAAGAATGCAGGGCTTACAAGAATTTGGGATTTATCATACGTAACAGTAAATATTTTTGAGTCATATTCACGTTACGATTATTATTTAACAGCTTTGCTAGGCCACATTAGAGTATACCTCTATAATTTGATATCTTAGTTATAACTGCCACATACAGGGTGTCTAGAAATTAATGGAACACAGAGCAAGAGTAGATTCCTTACATCAAAATAATGCGATTAAGCCAAACTTACCTTGGTTCATTTGTGGCTAATAAAAAAGTTACAGGGCGTTAAAGTTCAAATTTTGAATTCGAAATTCTTAAAATTCTTACAAAGTTTTCAAAGGATTCTTTTGACAATTTGAATTAGGGGATTTTCTGGGACGAGAAAAACGAATCCATACTTAATTTTGCTATAGACGCTAGAGGATGCTACGAAATGTACTCTTGGTTGATAAAAAGTGGTTATAACTTTCATGTCGATAAATTTAACCGTTTTCGATTTATATCTTGTTTTTCTATTGGATGCAATAAAATAAAATAAAAGTTTGTAGTTCCTTACGTAAAAAATAAAGATTATTTTTAATAATTTAATTACATACAGTAAACTCTCAATATGACCCCCGTCTACATTAATACACTACACAATCTTATTCGTTTGATAAATGATTGTCTAATATTAAATAATGTTTCTTCTATTTTTAATAAATTCCTAGCATTTAAAATTGGTTGCCACAGCTCATCCCGTGTATTAATAGGGTCACTGTAAACTTTTGATATCAAAATATCCCAAATACTGAAATCCATGGGGTTTAAATCTGGGCTTTGTGAGAGCCATGAAAACGTGCTTCTATACTATTTTACATTTTTCATTTGTCGCTATTTTGTATCATTTTGCCGTTTTATTTTAATTAATCAATTTTTACAGTTTCTAGTTGTATTTGTTAAATTGATGTAATGTTTTTATTCATTTTGTAAAGTGATTTTCCGTTGGATGAATTAAATTAAATAAATAATAACAGTACGATGATAAACCAATCCGAAACGTTTTGATCATGGACGAATGGTAAACCCCATATCAAATAAAGCAGAATTTGTAATCTCTAAATGATACTGCACGAAACAACTACTCCGCGGAATAATGCCCCGACCGGCATTGAATTACTCCTGCAGTATCTGTGTGAGCAGCCAAGAACCCTTGTCGGACACACCACCAGACATAGACCGGTCTCGGGCTTGTTAGCCCTTATCAGTATGCCATAGGTGAGATGACCGACAATTGAACTGGCTGTTCCTTCATAATATGTATGTTCACATATTAACCGAGTGCAGGTGAGATATAAGTGGTCTGCTACTTCCTGCTCTCCCTAAGCGGCTCGACTTACAGGAAGCGACCTACATTGCAACAGGTACTTAACGCAGACCTCCCCTGCAGTATCATTTACCGCTTAGGCCGAGCAGGAAGTAAGCAGACCACTTATATCTCACTTCACAAAGCAGAATTTATATATGGTATTGTTTATAAGACAATAACTGAAATACTTCCTACACAATTGTCTTTAGTAAAATGATTCTTTGTTTTCTACTGTTTTCATTTAATTTTAAAAATCAGTCAACATCTCTTATAGTGTTGTAGGTTGATTTTTATGCACCTATAATAACAAACAAACTATTGTATTATCACCCAAAAGAAATCAAGTTTCATCAATAAAAATATTCGTGCATTTAAGCACTTAAAAAAATAAATGCAGCACAATAATAATATAAGAGAAGGAAAACTAAGAAGATCCTGTTTAGACTTTCTAAAATATCTCCATACCTAAGGTTAGGTTGTACAAAGATACAATGCAAGTTCTTCGCATTTTAATCAAAAAATTCATTGTTCAACGAAGAAGTGTAGAAATAAAACTTTCCTTGGAGTTCAATACATGGAAATATTGAAATGCGTTTCGCTGAAATCAATCTAGTTCTTATACCTTGCAGTATTTCTCACAACGATTACAGCTATTTTTACGAAATTCGAGATAGCTGGATTCTTTGTAATTACCACTAATCATCATTTATTAGATTTTGTGATAAATGTCAGGGTCGATAACGGACAAATAAAGTGAAAATATTTCTCCGGAATGAAGAAAATCTCGAGAAACAAATTACGAAATAGCTTCTTGTAAGCTTATTGTCATCATCAAGGAAAAATTCTTATAAATATTGGCATTTTTTCTATTTGTGCTTAATTATCATTTGTCAAATGAAATTATGTAATTGACTAATATATCTTAACTGAATGTATTCACTATTCTAATCAAATTTACTCGAGGAATAAAAATTTAACTGTTCAGTGTCTGCAAAATTGTTTTTTTTTTTTTTTGTAAAAACTACTGTACAGGTTGTCTCAAACTCGATGGTAGGGGCCTACTGTGAGGATATAACAAATTTAAATAAAATTTGGGACACGTGGTGTTAAATTAGCGGTGGGAGGATCAAGTAGTTATTGCAAACACGGAATTCCAGGAAACAACTACTCTGCGGGCTAATACCCTGACCAGTATTGAATTACACCTGGAAAACATATAGCAACAGCAAGGGTCATTCGTCAGAAGCCCACCAGACATATACCGGTTTCGAGCTTATTAGCTCTCATCAGTATGCCATAATAGGTAGGGTATCCGACGAATAATCCTAGCTGTTTAGTCTGTCTAACCCGACAGAAGGTACCATGAGTACGCGGTGTAGAACTAACTACATCTATCGGCCATTCGCTACTCCATGCCGGACTGAAAATGTCACAGACACGAAGCGTTCTACATGCAGTAGACACCATTGAAAGCTGTCGACCTTTATCGCGTTCGGCGAGAAACGATATTTTACAAACACGGAATTCCAGGAAACAACTACTCTGCGGGCTAATACCCCTATCAGCATTGAATTACACCTGGAAAACCTATAATCTCAAAGATAATACTTTCAATTCAAAATGGGGCTTACCAAATTTTATTTAAATTTTTCGTATTCTCACACTAGGCTCATACTATCGAGTTTAAGACACTCTATACTATATGCAATAATAGATACTATATCAGATAATTTTAATTAAATTCAAATTCAATTATTAATTTTTATTCCAGAACAATTGTATATGTAATTAAATGTCAGGGTCGATAACGGACAAATAAAGTGAAAATATTTCTCTGGAATGAAGAAGTAATCTCAAGAAACAAATTACAAAATAGCTTCTTGTAAGCTTATTATTGTCATCAAGAAAAAATTCTTATAAATATTGGCATTTTTTCTGTTTGTGCTTAATTATCATTTGTCAAATGAATTTATGTAGTTGACTAATATATCTTAACTAATTGGTTTTGCTATTCCAATCAAATTTACTTGAGAAATAATAATTTAACTGTTCAGTGTTTGGAAAATTGTATTCTCGAAAATATCACTGTTCTATATGCAATGATGATGATAGATACTATAACAGAAGAGAATATTAATTAAATTAAATTATTAATTTTTATTCGAGAATAATTTTGTATATCAATTAGCAATTTCATGTCTTATAAATGGATCTCTTTCTACTGCTGTTTTACACTGGTAATTTATTTATGTATTAAATGCTTCATAAAGAGATTGAGAATGATGAATTAAATTTATTATTTCATGAATTGGAGCATGTTCTAATTCGTGTGTAATTTTGTCTGAGTTACACACATATTTATTAACTGACAAAGAAAGATTATATCCCTCAATATGAGTGCCTTTACTTTGCTGCATGATAAATTGCACCAAGTAAAGCATACGTAATGGAATTAACATCTTTTTTCTCTGACCAACGAACGATATTAACGTTTTGACAGCAAACAGGTCTTGTATATTTGCCAATGTTGCAAACCTACCTGTTACTTGTTTCTACATAGTAATAACAAGTTCCCTATCCCTATCAATAAATAGAGAAAGCTGTATGGTGAATTTCATCATTATTTTCTGACCTGGAGAAAGATCTACAAAAAAATTTTCAGTATTTCCGAATGTCACAAAAATGTTTTCGAGCTCTTGGATCGTTCTCGCCTACAGCACCAAGATTTCGCAGAGCAGTATCATCTGACAAAAGACTTGCAGTTTCTTTAAGATAAATACCTAAATAAAGGTTGTTGATAAGCAATAATTCAGCGACACATTCACAACTTAACTGATCGAATATTTCTAACTGTTTGAAACCAATACCTGACTTTTGTGGGAACAGAACTTACGTTAGACTAGAGCGGTCAAGCATAGAAATTGCAGGGAACAATCCATGCAAGTGCTGGTCTAAGGTGCGATGCTCCATTAAATAACATGAGAATCTTCATAAGTAAGCTTTGCAGGTCTGTGTAAGCATAATGTATGCGGTCTTTAATCCTAACAGTTCCCTATTTTTTCTTGTCATCTAATAAATGAATAATAATTATCTACTTTAAAAAACGCATCCGACTTTTAAATGTTTTTTCTATGACTTGGTTTTAAATTTGGTAGTAGCGATTTTTACATCAAAGAATTTCAAGTTACGAAAAACGTAAAACCAAATCGTTCAAGTCAAGATGGCGAATCAGCCTGATGGTTGTTTGAATGTTTCTTTGTGTAAACGTTGTAAAGCCAAAGTAGCAAGTGCTGTAAAATGTAATAAACGTGATAATTGGTTTCATACCAGTTGTGCAAAACTGATTGGTGTTAAATACACTGGTGAAAAACACGCAAAAAATTTGTAGAACACAGAAAATAAATGATACGTGGGAATAGAATACGCAAGAAATAATGAAATAATTTCGAGATTAATCAGGTCAAAGTGGTGTGTAGATGTTTTATTGAAATAATTTTTTTTTTGCAGTTTTGAAATAAAGTAAGAGGGGGGTAGCAGACAAAATACACTTCTAAAAGGGGTAGGTAGTTCAAACTAAGAAGATTATCTAAGATCATAAGGAGTGTTTGTGTTCCGAATTTCACTTAAATCGGATAAGTGGTTCAAAAGTTATGAGGGAAAAACGAGAAAAAAATTCCTACTTCAACGGAAACGATGCGTTTTAGGAAATAAGTTTATATCACAAATGAACATTATTTTAACCTGTTCTATAGATTCCTGAAGTTATCAAGATTAAGCCTGAATCACCCTGTATAGATCATTTATACAGTGTGTTTCTAAATAAGTGTCGCAACGGAAGACTGTAAATTTCTCTTGAAAAAAGAAACATTTTTTTCCATTTTTCTCTCCGGGCTTTCGTTTTCGGGATACACGGTGTCAAAATTTTATTTTATTTTTTTTTAGTTTTTTTCCAATATCTTAGGAACCGTTTGAACTACAGGACTGAGGTTTTGTAAACACATTACCACTATTAATAGCTACTTTTTCGCACCCTTCTCGAATTTATTGGACGTGCCGTGCCAGTGGTGGAGACTTTAAACTATCGGAAGGGTTTTTTTCCTCCATAACTTTTACGTCACTGGAAAAATTGACATTTGACAGTAAATTCTGAGGCACCAATGAATTTTACACAAAAATAGTTCTCTTGGTTCATTGCTCTAAAGTCAACCGTTTTCAATAAAAATGACTTTCTATGAACAGAAACAAACATTTTGCTACCTTAAAATCTCCACCACTGGCACGTTCAATTAATTCGAGAAGAGGGTGAGAAAAAGTAGCTATTAATAGTGGTTAATGTGTTTACAAAAACTCAGTTCTGTAGTTCAAACGGTTTCTAAGTTACTGTAAAAAAACTAAAAATAAATTAAAGTTTGGACACCGTGTATCTCGAAAACGAAAGCCCGGAGAGAAAAATGGAAGAGAAAAAAAATGTTTCATTTTTCAAGAGGAATTTACAGTTTTCCGTTGCGACACTTATTTAGAAACACCCTGTACTTATATCTTGCTTTATTACAATTGAAAAGTAGGATTCTCTTATTGAAAATCTCTTTCTGCAATATATGTACTAACTATTACTACTATTAGTAAAATGGCATAATCAGTTGTCTTTCTGTAAAAACAGAATACACTAAAAAGTCCATTTGCTAAATTTTGTAATTTCACAAGGAAATTATAAGTCAACCCTTGTAATATTTATACTTGTCTTATCGTATCTCTCGCTAAAACTTGATTGACACTGGCGATATATAATACTTAACATGTAAATTCTAAGTGCATATTTGCGTGATCATTTTTGAGAAGTATCGTTGAATTTTCTGTATACGGAAAATGATTATTGCCATTTGCATATTTTCGAACTTTATGGGGTTTTATTTTGCTGGCAGGAAAATTGCAATTTAAAATGCTTAACGTTCACGAAATATGGAAATAGGAAGCGTAATAACTGTGAATAAAACGTATAATGCTCGTATAATCTCACAAACATCTAAATGTTACGGAAAATATAACATAACGAGACGCTAGGTAAAATTTAGAATTTATTTATTATACAAGGGCAAAAAGTAGATAGTAGAAATATTGCAAATTAGTTACATATTTGAAGTAAAATGGGAAAGGCTACATGCCCAAGAAATCTGTGAATTTACACACATTAGTGAATTTTTAAATAATGTTCCTGATGAATTTTATTTAATGCTCAATGTTGGGATTACAGGAGCTTGTCGAATTTGTGACATCAACCAGGTAACATTAGATGATATTGAAGATTCGGGAACGTTAGTAATTATGAAACTTAAGCAAACAAATAATGATGTAAACAGCTTTATAGCTGCAGAAAAATATTAAATTTTACAGAATGTGCATAGCCCTTCATCGCAGCAGCAACAAAGGATCGCTGCCTGTCCTATGCATATCGCAATGGAAAATGTATCACTCACGTTGATGGTAAAAAGCAACTTTGTAAGATATCTGAAACAGTAGCCAATTTTCAAGTCATATACCGGTCATGCATTTCGAAGATCGTCTGCTACACTTTTAGTTGAATCTGGAGGGGACTTGATGACACTAAAGAAACATGGTGGTTGGAAGTCATCAATGGTGGCTCGAGGGTATGTTGATGAGTCGGTAACGCATAAGACAAAAATATCTAATATAGTGTTTAAAACATGTGGCAGTGCATTAGCTGAAATAAGACCCAATTTGTGACCAAGACCATCAACGGCATTTGTGTCTATGGCAGAAAATACTGTTCTAATAGAGTTGCACAAATGTGTTATAATGAACAAAATCTTAACCCAATGGATATAGTCGATGGTATGGCCAATTTCCTTAGTGAATCATTTCTGCCATCATTTGATGCTACCAGTCAAGGTGCAAGTAATCCGATTATCAGCTTTGACAGTTTTAATTAACAGTACTTAATGCTTTAAAAAAGAGTAAATTCTAAAATGTTTTTATTCTGTACATAAAATGTCTTAATCTTACTTACAAAAGGCGATTTAAAACAATACTGGATGCCAAAGCTAAACTGTTACTTATTATTTATGGTACATTTAATATGTATATCTAATAAGATATGACATAGTAAAATAAGGAAAGGTAAATACGAATAATAAACCAATAATTCAGTATGTTTAAATGTCAATATGTCTAAGACAGAAATTTTGAGATCATTATCTACTAGATAGTAGACCTGCAAGATTTTCGATTTTCCTATTCCTTATCGAAATAGTAATACAAAATAACTAAGGAATGTTACTGTGGTACTTTTCTGAAACTTCATTGCGTCTTTTGTCCAACTGCTCATATCAAATCTTCTTAAGGCTGGGATTTTGTATACATATTTTTATCGTCTAACAGGGCTTCAAGCGAGGACACAGAACTCCAAGAAAATTGAAATAATTGGTTATTATTATATATCAACGTATTCACAAAGGTTCCTGCTAGTGCGTGAGATAATTTTCATTGCTCATAAAATCGCAAGAATAATTAAAATAAATGTTAAAATACCTCAATTTTAGCCACACCGTTACTACGCCAATATGTCGCTATCACAGCCACAGCCACCAAATTACTTCACTAGCCAGGACATATAGGACAACTTGTGTTTCACATTAACATTTATTGCTAATTTTACATTTTGTGTCCTCGAGTAAAATCATAACATATATCACGGCTTCCATTTTTATGTACGTCAAAATGCATAAACTTCAGGGAATCTTGTGGTTCGGGCCTATATGGTTTGTATACTGTCTCATAGGCCTCATTGATTCGCCGTTTCTCTCACTCAGGCTGTGCAATTTCCTTTCTATAAAATCCCCGCCTTAAGGTGCCACGCTAGATGCAACCATACAAACTCGTATAGCCCGCGGTCCGCTCTATAACCGTATGACGTCCCTTACATGTTTATCTGCCTCGTATCTCTCATCGCCTGATTCTATTTGGACGTAAGTGGTTACCTTGCACTTTCTTAAATCCAAATTTACAGTGTACAGTGACAAGTTATTATCAATTATTTTCAGAAACAGAGTGTAAATAATATAATTCGCCGCTTCTACGATGCCCATTTAGGTATTTTGCTCTTTATACGTTTTAAACCTTAGTCAACTCGTATCTATAAAATATGATTTAGGTCATACTACAAACTAGATTTTGTTCTAAGAGTTACTTTGAAACAAATTTCAAGATAACTAAAAAGCCCCTAAGCAATAAATTTGAAAATATGTTGAATAACAAAAGTGTTTCAATTTTGACTAATTTTAAATGTATCTCTAAATCTAGTTAATGTCAATTCTCTTTGCATGACCAGTAAACTTTTAATCATAATTGCAGTCTCGCAAATCCATGATGTTTTGTTTAGATTAACATTTACCTACATATATAAGACCAAATTTAAAAACACGCAAACTATTTAGTAAGAAGTAAAAAAAGTAATAGATTAGAAAATTAAACATGTTATTGCAATAATCATGTTGAATACTAATACAGACTAGTTTATACAACTTTTTCGTATATACAGTTACAGTGGATGTAAAACAATTCAGAGGAAAATAGACTAAATAGAGTTTCCAATTGTTTTACGATTTAGAAGTTAATAAAACGTAATTAAAAAAAAACAATAACACTGAAATAAACAAATAAAATTAAAAGAAAAATATTCGGAATTACCTACACCTTTTTAAGTAAGCAACTCTCTCAAAAAACTGTAATACTTTTATTACTTGCGTTTTATCTTAAAAAGTGAGAAGGTGCGTCATCATACAAAATATTTTTTTAATAGTTATTTTTGATTCATGATTCATTCTGTGGAATTTAAAACAAAAGTTGTAAGAACTGTAATTACCCTGTCAAATAGTAGCAAGAGTTTTTATACATTTGGCAAAGGCTTTTGACACTGTCAACCATGTCCAATACTTTTGTCAAAGTTACATGGTATGGGAATTAGAGGAAAAACGTGTGACTTACGAAAAAGTTCTTTAGAGAAACTAAAGCAGAGGGTTAAAATGAATGTTACTGTTAGCAGTTACACAGTGGTTACTTATGGCATTCCTCAAGAAACAGTTCTAGGACCACTTCTTTATATAGCCCATATTAATGATTTGTTTCTTTTAAATTGCTCTGGCACTATCATTTACGGATAACACAGTTTTATATGTGAAATGGTGAAAAATGGGGATCAAGTGAAAACAAATATAATTAAAGATATGCAGTACATTGCAAAATATTTTTAAAACAATGTATAATAAATATTAAATAGCTAATTTCTATGTATTATGCATTTATACTTACAGTATTTGTCTAATATGTCATTATTGACTGCTTTACTATTAAACCTCTTGAAATTATTCAAAAAAGAATTATAAAAATGTTTAATTTTAGTATGCGCCACCCATCGCCTCAAGTGTTTAGTGAATCAGGTCTTTTAAATATCAGGTAATTGTATTTCATCCTTGCTTATGGCCAAACATAAATTACTCTCAAATAATGTAACTACGCCACAAGATTTAGAGAAAATGAATCGCTATTATTTCCTCGAGTTCAACTTACTATTAGTCAAAGACATTTTGAATATGTAGGTATTAAATTATACAATTTGCTGCCACCAGCCTTAAAGTCAGTCTTAAACTTGGATAAATTTAAAAAGAAAGTCACTTATTGGCTGATAGAAAATGACAACATACTTTAAAAATTATATAATGATTATACCTAAGTCACATCTCCATGTATATTGTTTTTTTATTACTTATTACAATATTTCATTTACAACACCCCTATAAATTTTTAACTATTGCATTAATATTAATATAGCATTAGTGTGTTTTTCTTGGTAAATTCATGTTAGTTTAATATTTGTTGTTTTCTTGTTTATGATTTATTAGAATGGAATTTCTATTGAAGCACTTTATTAGGTGTACCACTGCTCCTACAAAGAATTAGTTTAAATTATCCATCAAAATTGTGAATAACATTAGGACGGACCAACGCTGGACTATATTAAAATTGGAATCAAAATTAAAAATCTATTTTAAAAGTCTGTTAATATCATACAAATTTTGCAGCAGTATTGATATGTATGCGCAAAACCGAAATCTCTCCTGCACGTAAACAAACAGTACTGCAGGATTACTGAAATTTCACAGGGAGGAGTCATCGACATCGAAACAAAGTAATCGGGTTCATCGAACGCACGGGATGAAAAAGGGATGATGGCCCGGCGACTCCGCAGAGTGCAGAGCTTTCGGTAAAGCAACAGAAGGCACAAAACCGACGGCGTTGCCAATTTGCATTGCACGACATTAAATACAACACTTTGCTTAGACTGCAACATAATTAAATAAATATGTATAAGTTTAATGGCAGAATAGAAAGTACAGCTTCCTACCGGCAGGACATATAGAGTTAACTATGACTAAGTACAAACAAATATTTTAAAAGACAATTATGAATTAACGGAATCACCCTTCAAAAAAATTTCAAACTTATGTATAAAGCAAAAATTTGTGTGAATTTGTGTCGGGTATAGATATTTTCCCACAATATGGTTCGTCAGTTAGGTTATGGGACAAGACTGCCGCGGGTGCATTAAAAGTGTTTTATTATCTATTAGCAATTACCTATTCCTTTTGTTCGATTTTCTTATAATAAATAGGCATTTTTTCTAATTGTACCTACGGGAAGGGTGGTTAGTTGGTAGTTAGTTGCAATGAATGAATATGTAAATTAGCCAGTTTGTTACGAAATAATGAAAAACGAATGCAACTTAACTGGATTAACTGTTACCCAAAAATGTAAATTTTTGTCGTTTCTGCATTTAGAAACACTGCAAAGAAACGATCGTATGGTAGTTGACATTGTTGACAGATGTAAGCTTTATCTATGGACCTAAGCCATCTCAGTCGATGCTTATCATAGGCCTCGACTTTCCGCAGGAAAAGAAGGTTTTGCCTCATTTTTTAAATATCGAGCTAAAATTCTGGAATATTTTTTTTATTGTCTTTTAGCCCTCCCTGAGCACGTGGTTAAAATGTTTGTACTTAGTTATAGTTAACCCTGTATATGGCTCATTTGAGTATTTTGAAAAACGTAATATTTTAGGGTTCTGTGTACATCAAGCAAGACATATTTTACAACAGAATGAATATAAGGTATTCTGTAAAGAATGAGCCATAATTTAAGGCTAGCTCTCTTAAACAAAAATAATATAATTAAAATCAACTTAGTACAATTTTGCTTTTCCTTAAAAGTTAGAGTACTGAGAAAGTATTTTTTTTTAATTTTTTTACGATAATTTCCTGTTGGGTAATTGTACTTAAATTTTGCAAAAGAAGATTTTTTTGTGAGACAAACCTGGATATCTGATTGATTTTTACGTTAAACGCATAGAGCGTTCTAATGATGAGTTGTAGTGTTAGCATCAAGTTGTATGTAAAGTTGGCACAATCGTTCACCTACACCAAAATGATGCAAATTGCTTGGAGGTGTGAAATTTTTAGTCGGTCAAAATGTCATGAATGGTTCAAAAAGTTCAGGCGAGGTTCGCAGACAATCGTTCTGAACGACCAGCAACATCGATCGACGAATGTCATGTTGCGCGAGTGAAAAAAAACAAATGGAAATAAGACATTTTGTTGAAAATGTTGTTCTTCAGCTTATTTGTGGCAAATAATTAAGTCTGTGACGCTCCTCTTAAAAGGGCAAATAGGTGACAAAACCTCTTTTTGGAAATAACCTCAAGACTAAAGCAAAGTTCTTCGAGATTTAACTGATTTCTTTGATTGAATTCCTTCTACTAAATCAAACAATCAATAAGTTTTGCTGTCTTGACGTTTTGTACCGTTGATTTCCTTTATTCTCCAAGCTCAAAACCCCTCTCATATGACAAAGATTGGACACAATTTAGGAGATAAAAACAAGCGCTGGAGGAACTACAAAGGATTTTGGAAGACACATTCTCTACATGTATTATTAGAGGAAGAGCCGATAGAAGTATGACGAGGCAGGAGGATTACTATGAAGATAAGATTGAATGAGTTGTAATGTTTCTCAATAAATTTTTCAAAAATCTGCCCTGGAATAAAATGACGCTGACTATATGTTTGATAACTTATAGAAAAATAAATCATACATTATGATCTTAAAGACCAGCTCTATCGCAATTTTTAAATAAACAACAAACTTTATCTTAAATAATTAATATATAGTAAAGAATATGTGTGTTAATAACTATAGAAAATCAAATTATATATTATCAGCTCACAGCTCTTAGTTTAATTTGATAAAATTAATATCAAATGCAAAATCATCAAGGCAAACTCTATCACCGATATAACCATTTTGAAGTAATAAGCAAACTTGAGCATTAATAATTTAAAAAATTAATATTACAGTGATTTTCAAAATATTGAGAAGATATTATTTTCTGATTGAAGCAATTCGCCTTCAACAACTGAATGTATTAACAATTTCTTGGGGCTTTTTGGCAATTTCAGGTTTCAAATTATGGTAATCTACCGATAATTTTAGCAAATACATTTGTTGGCAAAAACAAACCTAATTGGGATTTTTGAATGAATGTCTGAACATTTCGCGTATGAACAGCATGATTACTTTGTTCCTTTATCGACGACCATAATTTTTGAAATTCTTGTGTTTTTTTCGAATAAAATATTTTCAACTTTTGATATACCATTTTTTTATGATTAATCCTGAGAACTTTCAGTACTGTACAGTTCTACGTGTGGCACAATACGATTCCAAAAGCTGGCACCGCCGACAATAGAGCACGCCATGCAGCAGGAGGGAGGGACGTACAGACAGACAGCAGCAGTAAGAGCGACTACCCCATCCCGTCTAGCCGGGTCACAGCACTCTTGCTCCGCGTATGGATCCGTCTGCGGCCGCGACCTACCCCAACTCGCACAGAGGCCGCCGGGGTGGATGGCAGCAGCAGGAGCGGCCAGGACCACCTGTGAACTAGTTGCGTAACGCCTGCACGCACATGCGGCGTTCCGCATCGCCTGTTCTGCCGTTGGTGGTCAGATGTATTGTTAGTATTAATACGTAAAAATCAGGGCCGAACTGCATATTAGGTATCTCATTTGGAACTATAGGTTTTCATTTTTCAATAAACTCCCAATATCTGACCAACTTGAGGTATTTTTATTCTTCAACACAAAATGAACACGATACGAGGTACGACTACAAACGAGAAAGAATTTAATTCAAATGTCCGCCTCGACTCATCAGGCATGATATCGTTCAATAATTAAAATTGTCCAAAACACTGGCTCAATAGAGAAATTGCATTTTTCAAATACGTACAGAATAAAGAATGTATTAATTTAATCGAAATGGCGTTTGTCCTAAACAATTTCGTGGAATAAGCCTAAAAACGATATTTAAAAATTTAGTCTAGCCGCGCCCCTACAAAACTATCGCCGCCACAGCGTAGACCTAAGAGGTCAGACGCCATTCGTACGTATGCACCTAAATACAGCTCTGTGCTTTAGATCATCTGTATACAATTTCCATGCTTTGGGACACCGCAGTACATGAGTTTAGAACAGTTAATTTGTCATTTGTGATATTATTAGGTGTTATTGTGTTAAATAGACATTGGTATTGCATAAAGTTACAAAATAGACTAGTAAAAGGAGAAAGTGAATTTCACCGGGTAAATGGAAGAAGTACTGCATTATGCCATTATGTACGAATACAGCATACAGCCGCTAAAAAAAATATTTCACCGTGCCAAAAAATGAAAAGAAAAATGTGGTGTAGGACGATGAAGGGCAACGAAAGAAAGCAACGGAACATTGTTTGTTTGTGAAGACCATTTTAATGCACCTAAGTTTAATTGGAAATACACGTAGATTTAAGTACATCGAAAAAATTAAAATGTGTTGTAAAGAATCGATTAAACTTTTCTATTAAGCTACCAGAATGTATACAGGGCGTTTAGAAAATTAATCGTAAAGCAAACTTACATTTTTTCTCATGCATTTCATTCCGATTCTAAAAACATGTTCTGTATTTACGCCTACCAATTACGTGATGTAGGATATTAATTGAGGAATTTTTAAAATTTTGCTATCTTACTTCACTACATTAAATTACGTGTTTTATTCTGAAAACACAATAAACAGAAATAATAAATAAGGATTTTTAAAAAAATGTTTAAGGAGAAATGAAATCAGTAGTAGATAAAAACAAAAATAGAGAATTATTAACTTATGGATCGGTCAGTGGTCGCGCGGTTTAAGGCGTTAGTACTTGAATCGAGGTGACTAGACGGAGTTGGTTCGAGCCCAGCTGCCGGTAGACCGTATATAAGCTATATTCGTGGAGAGAATTGGCACCCTCTCTGTGGGTATGGTAGGGTGGAATAATGTTAGCTTGGATCAATGTGAGAGATTGATGCCGGTTGATATTTGACTGCCCCCCTAATTAATGAGGTTTTCCAGGTTTTCCTCATTCCTGCACTGAATAGTGGTTAGGGCCTACCAACGTAAGTCGTTCCTGGGCGCAAATGCGGCCTGCTTAATAATAATATGCCGCCCCCTCTCCCGCACAAGTCTCCGACTTCTGGGCTAATCCCTGTGATTAGAATGAGGGGTAGATATATTATTATTTTTTTTTTTCAGTAAACACCTTCCGAGGCTCCGACACATTCGGAGATGTTCTGGAGAGTCAAGCAATGACCACTCTCCACTCCGTGGAGTCAGTAATCATTGCGCCCGTAAATCGTGTGTTCTGAGCAGACGTAGCGAACCAAGGACGATTGCCTTCTGCATTCTGCCGGCTAAGATCTCTGCCGAATTTCGACAAGCCGGTATGATCTTTAAGTCAGAAAGCAACGTATGTCTCATTCCACCCAGGACGCCTATAATTAGCACCACAATCTTAACAGAGTGGTCTGGATACAGCCTGCGGAGCTCGGAGAGAAGATCTCGATACTTCCTCCGTTTTTCCTCCTCTTTTAGGACGATGTTGTTCTCTGCGGAGCCGAGAACTCAATCACAAACATCGTCCTAAGCTGGTGGTCGAGGAGGACTACATCAGGCTTATTGGCTTGGATTTGCCTGAGGGTGGGGAATGAATAGTTCCAATAAATTCGGCACTTCTCATTCCCCACAACGGATTCTATATCCCCCGGAGCATAAGGCAGCACTGGCGTCTCGTCTATCTCATACGAGTGTCGTAAATGATAATACAACACCCGTTATTATTATTATTATTATTATTAAAAAAATGTTAAATGTCATTATTCATTACTTTTACTTATTATTTTTCTAATTAAAAGAAATAGTTTAATGTGAAGTCAGATGGCATAATGCTTTAAATACCTCGAGTAAAACCATTTATCTGGTACTTACACAACAGCATTGTCGCCGTAATTGTCACAGCTGGTAGCTATGCGAGGAAACCATTATCAATACTGTGAAGCGCAATGAGAAAGCTAAAATTAGAAGAACGCTAGGATTATAAACAAACTGTAGGAAAATAAATTTATATTATCTGAAAACCTCTACAATATAGTAAAATAATTAATTAATTAATTAATAAGATTAACTATAACTATCAGCAGCGGAAAAAAATAGTCTATACACCCATGTATCTCAAGCCTGAACTAAAGAGGTAGAAAGACGTAGGTATATAACAATATTAGCAAGGTGAGAGGGTTTCTATCAGCGAGAAGAAGGATATGACTGACTGGTGATGGTGTGATCGGGGTGACAAAATATGTTCTGTTGATTTACATGAATCAACCATCTGTTCGAATACATAATGGGCAATAGTATATAGATACTAAAAAGTTCAGGTTCGCAGGTTTGTTTTTTATTTAACATTATATGATGAGATGTGACGTTTAATTGATATGTACAGATTTATAAAAGTAATAGCATTTCTCAAAAGAAATAATGAGCGTTATATTCCAAAAAAGATCAAAGTTTTAACTAAAGAAAAGGTTTAATGATTTCTGTTGGATGCTCCTGACGATTGGTTGTTTGGAAATTTGTAACAATATTTGTCTATGTGATGAACTTCTCTCCCTGAACATGAATGATGTAGAAGATATGGGCAAATAAGTAACTAACACTGCGACAAACGAAAATTTTAACAACAAGAAGATTTATCATAACCGATGAAGACTGCAGTTTCGAGCCCTGATGCATGTTGTACAGAAAATAAGTAAAAAAATCTATGATTCTTTTTAATGAAATGGAAAGTCACACTAGCACACTATTGGCGCTGTCCCAAAGCAAATTATAGAAACATTTTAATTAAAAGTATTACATTACATTAAAAGTTTAAATGAACCACAATTATCCCAACTACCACAATTAGTAGTTGGAACGTTGCTACGACTATTGTAGGTACTTTAAAGTGTTTTGCCACTAGTCATGGGCACGTAATATAAACGTTCCCATTACGTTCTTGTGACTAAAATGTCCGCTACGTTGTCCAACGACGTTGTTGGAAGTTGTATGGTCACGTTCCAGCGACGCTATGTTTCCATGGAGGACATGGAAATCACAACTTTTAAGAAACTTCAACTCACCACTTTCATATTAGTGTGTTGTTTTCTTTATCTGCCAATATTGTTATATTTTATTTGTTTCTACATATTCTATCTCCATCTCCTTAACTCTGAATCAAGTAGGTATTAGGCAGATATTTATAAATGCAGTACGCATTACTTACGCAAGTGAAACAAGGTGCCCAGAAATAAATATTATTGCGCGATGGTCTGAACCCCAAAATTAAAACGAATGAAATTTTATTGACAAACATTGTGATAAAACTTCCAAATCCAGCACGCAAAATCGTCAAAAATATCTTATATTATTAAGTATGTGTGAGTGTGATGCTCTAAATGATGAAAGATATTTTTGTCGTTCGTTGAAAATGAGTAATTCTTATCCATAAATGCATTCAATTTGATGCAGAAATAACGACAAAAGCTTTATTTGTGAAGTTAAAGTTAATATTTTGCAATAATGGCAGAGACGGAATTTGAAAGTAATTGATACTTTAACCTCCATAACGGAAATTGCCAATATGTAACGTTTAAGCAATATTTACTACAAAGTATCAAGCGAGGCTGTAGCGTTACTTTGAAATAGCAGTAAAGTTGTAACTGTCGCACTACCACTTTTTAGCAACATTTTTCCTGCTGTTCATTCTGAACCCGGTATGTCCGAAGTTGACATTGAACACACTCCATTTTATCTTCTAGTAGTAGGTAGTTGAGAATACTTATCCCCACATCATTATTTTTATTAGATTTATTTATTTCTTTGTGGTTTTGCGTGTTAAAATTCTGTTGTATGTTTTATCCTTTGGCTTTTTTGTGGTGTTTTGATGTCCATACTGAGCAATTAGTTAATAGATATAAAAAAGTGATATATATTCAAAAAGACAAACAATTTACTCTACACATGATATGATCAAATAGATATTACACATGACAAACAGCATAAAGGCTTCCAGCTTTGGGAAATTACATGGTAATATTTACATCACAGTATATTTAAAGGATAGTAACCACTTTGTAGTTGCTGTGTTCGAGGATTCATAATACTTCAACGAGTAGCAATAACACTGTTTGGACTAATAAATATTACTTACAAGTTCTACGACTTTAAACAAACAATTAAGGTTACCTGAACGTCGCGGCAACTATTATAGCTACTTTAAAGTGATTGTAACTTTGAAGTAATATTTTAGTAACAAGAGTTAGTCGCTGATATGATCGTTTGTCACTTTCAAATACTGTAAACTTAAAGGTCAGCCCACTGGTAACTAAGACGTCCCCAGACCCAGGGGAGCAACTTAGAAGTCATATAACTGTAAAGTAACCAGAAGTAGTCGAAAATCCGTAGCAGTGACTGTAACTTTGTTGCATAAAGTTCGGTGGCAGTTACTTAATAGTTACTCTTTGAAGGTTCCAGTCTCAGTTAGTGTTACTTTGGTACTAGTTTTGACCACCGACCTGGGGCAACTATGGTTGTGGGAGTGGCTGGAGATATATCAATAAAACGTGCAGGGAGATGAAAATGCAGCAAAATTGCCACAAGTTATGTTGATGATTCCATCACTAACAAAATCGAAACGTCGAAACAAGTATTTCCTATACTCTATTTTTAAACTAAAAGGAGTAAATGAAGAAGTCATATATACACAGGGAAAAGTAACTAGAAAATATAACTAGATTATTTTGGCGGTAAATTTGAAAGAAAAAGAGAAAATAGACAAAAAGCAACACAATTTGTTGCTGAGTTATGAACAGAACTACTTCATTTGATTTAGGATTAACTAGGAGGGAGAATAAACACAAAATAATCAACGAAGTGGCAACGTTAATCTTAGCCAAATATAACTGTCATTTTAAATGTTAGTAGCTGACAGTATTGACATTGACAATAAACATGAATTTATGTGAAGCTGTGTAAACTTAGCAACAAATTAATCAATAACAAGCTAGTGTTCAAGCGCGAGAAATTTAAATGACTCGTCTTAGTTGAAAAATAAGGTATAGTACAGTATACAAATACTATTTCATCGTCCAAATTTTTTTATTACCGAAAATAACAGTAATACCATGATTTTTAATATATGTGACACAAATAAACCAGAATTATCTAACGTAAATAATGCTACTAGTACAGTTAACCTAAAAACATTTTATAAGTTAGTTGCCTGTAAAAATAAACTTTGTTGGTTAGAACGGTGTTTTAATACATTGACGTTTGGAAATGAGTAACAAATATAACTTAATTTATTCCATGAAAAATTAAAAGTGACACTTTATTCGCTGAATTAAATAATACTTTTAAAGCAAAACATAATTTGATGTGTCAACGAAAGACCATGACGCGGAAATTATTTTTCTAGTTACCTAGTGGTTATTAATATTTATAATATAGCGAGATAATCTAAAAAAGATAGTAAGAAAACCTGAAAATTACAGTGTACGCCCCATTATGCAAATCGCCGGAGAAATCGAGACTTTACGGCACGTCGACATCTTACAGTCCATTCCACTAGGGCGATTTCATAAAATCGCAAACACAGGAAGAGTGGTGGGGATGGGCAGACCGATAGACAGGAAGTAGCGAACAATGCAGACATGAGTTTTGGTTAATGGTTTATTACACACGGCGCAAGGAAGAAACGGTATCACATTTAATTATAATTAATTGTAGGCCAATTATTATAAACAACCTCCAACGTCGGCAGATGATTTGAATTTTTAATAGCGATTCTCTGGCTTTTAACCTAGAACCGAGCCAGACGACTTCCTTCACGAACGATCGACATATTAATTTTTATGTTACGCAACTCAGAAATTGCACGGATCTGTAATTACCCGAGGATGATTATTCAACAGGAACAAGCAGATAAGCGACTGCCTGGAGGCGCTGAAATTGAGGTAGAAGCCATTAAGGCAGAAACACATTGCTTATGTTCAGCACGCGGTATCGATTACTAAGAGATTAGTCATTTCTTTTAGAATACATAACACTGAAGCTTAACAAACACTATATGGGTGAATGCCTCCAAATGAAAGAAAACAGTACTATTTTTTTTTAAACTTGAAGGAAAACTTTATTTATCTATTAAAAACAAACCTTTAGAGGAGACAGTTAATTTTTGCTATTATTTTTCATATCATTTAGGTTTTTCTAAAATTTGGTAACAGGAGAACGAGAATATTTCCAGAAAAATGAGGTAAGTAATTCAAAGCAAACTGTCAACGTAAATTATTTACAAAATAAAAACGCAACAAGAGCAAATATGTATTCTAATATTAACAATAAACAAAAATAGAAACTTTCCATTAACGAAAAATCGATAAACAAAACCAATTTACTAAAAGGAAATATCTACTTACTGTAGACATTGTGTAGATGCCTAGTATTCTAAAAATATTACAATAAACAATATCTACAAAAAGAAAACAAGTTTTTATTAACTATTAGTTGTTAAAAAACCAAGATTTATTTAGATAGATAGATATCTAATGCCGAGTCCAGACCAAGCAGACAAAAAGTGAACACGATTTTGAGACAAAAACACGACAAAATTGCGACAAAATTTTAGGTATTCAGACAAGACAAAATTGAGAAAAATTGTCCACACCACAAGGACAAATGTGCAACAAAATTCAGTTGGTGCGATTCAGCTGTTTTAACCATGTGGCGTTTCCAACAGGAAGAAAATTTTAAAAATGAAGATTTATTGCTAGCCGCCAGTTGTTATATCTTTCTATCCTCTTCATCCAATGTTGGAAAAAGGAAATGCAAACGATTCTGGATGAGACCAAGCTTAAAAAAGCGAGAAAGTTATTCCATAAATAAATTGTTAGTTCAGTTACGTGAGGATGGTATTGGACTATGTGGTGAAATTTGTTCAAGCTTTAAGAATGTCCACCGAAGATTTCGAGAATCCGATATGCCTTGTTGGTTCTGTAGTTGCTAAAAGACATACTAAGTACTCCACTACAACAACATAACAGAACTAAATATGTGTGATTTTCCACTGATTTATTGGTATCCTACATTTGTCAGCGCACACCGTCCACACTGCGCCGACAACTTGTCGTAAAATATGAAGACAAAACAGAGACCCTTTGATCTTCACCGACTCGAGACGGAACTTGCAACTGTCTCCGAATTTGGAAACAATATTTCAATCTCTCGCCCCAGAAAACTCCTAACACCAAAATTTCATCTCGATATGAGCATTTATTATGAAATAAATAAGAAAAAACTAAAATAATATTTTGCAATAAACACCCTGTAAGTATCAACTTTTGGACTAAGGTGAATTTGTCTAAATCGCAACATTTTCACGTCAGGAATCTAGTCATGAATTTTGGCCCATTACATCGCGACCACCCTGTATATTCCTTTCGAGGATTTCAGCCTGTGGTAATATTTCCAGAAAGGTGTCAAAACTTACATAAGAAATGTCTTCTCCGCCCGCCTAAAATGAGTCACAGCTTTTGTCAGCAACCCTTAAACTCATAACGCAAACCTCTTCAACATCTTTTAGATTACTATGAAAAACAGGAACATTACGATACTTATCGAGGTTTTTATTTGCAACATAGTTAGAACAAAAATGTTCCTGCCTCTATGTTTTTCAGTTATATCGTTAGGTAAAATTGTATCAACAGAAGAATGATTACCAGATTACTCTGGAATTATTCTTCCAGGGAAATGACAAAATATGAGTTTATGGTCAATTAAATTCTAGAACACCAAATGTTATTGTAAAGTTTGCACCCAAACCTATATTCAAATTAATCCTGGTTATTTATTTCAAATGCACATGAAAATGTTCATATTTCTTATTAGTTATTACCAGGGGAATTATAGTTTTAATGTGACTACACAAAAGTAGCACAACTTATATTTTAATATAAAAGTAAATTCATTTATAGAACAAATACTTAATGGAATCCAACTGGGCAATATTAACACTTTATTTCAAACTGCTAACATGAACCACTGATCCCATCTCTTAGGCATTAATAGTGTTTTTGTAAATGCAGGGGAATTGCACGTAGATTGTAGGCACGGAAGTTATCAATTTTTTTTTTTTCATTTGTTTATTAGGGTTTGTAGACTAAGTTAGGTATTTGCAGCACCTCAATTTATAGTTGTTTAAGCATGCCTAATACACTCAATTTACGTTGAAACACTGTAAAGCTATGAAGATACAACCCAGGGGAATGACAATTTACATCTAAAATATTTTTAAAAAAATAGGATTTTTATATAATTACAAAAATTTTAATTAAAGAACAAATAGAACTAAATCAAATAGTGTTTAAAACAGATATATTGGCCATTAGAGCTTTATCCCAAGAACAGTGTCTCCAATGATGTTCTATATTTTTCCAGTTTACAGGCATACACCAGTATATGGATGATTGCAACAGCAGAAAATCTAGAGAATGACTTATCGCTAGCTTGTAGAATAGCGCGAAGGGCAAAGCGTGCTAGGAGCAACAGTTCATAGGCGTACTATATTTGAAGGCGATCAGAAAAAAAATATACAAAAACTTAAATCAAATGGAAATTTGAAAAATAAGTAATAAAAACTTCTAAGTAGACTCGCAGAAATAATCACAACATATGTACAAAAAAAATTCAAGTACTTACTGAAAATCAAAATTTTAATTACCATTTTAAATACCTAACTGACATAATACATAATTACAACGTACATTCAAAATGTTCACCGTTATTTTCCATACATGCACGACACCGAAGAATTTTACAATTATAAAATACATGGACACTACCAATATCAAAATGACGTTAAGATACTTCAACAAATATTCCTATTGGGCAGCCACCGTTGGGAAAACGATCTAAATAAATACGTTGTGCTCTTGCAGAATTGCGGCGGGCTTCTCCATAAATTAACATCGTGATACTCACGGATGCTAAACATTTTAATAAAAAAAGAAAAATTAAGAAAATAGTGGTATACTCGCGTCAAGAATTCAGACGACTTACGTCATATGAACAATTGAATAATTCGTTATATTTTTATCAACATATTTCAGAAACTGCAACTGAGAGTAATAAAACTATACAGGGTGAGTCAGTCATAATGTCATTAATTTTAACCACGTATTCGGAAGGCCTAATAAAGGCAGAAAATCGAAAAAAAAAATTTTTACTCGACCTTTAAAAAAATAAACAAATCACCCTATAAAAATCAGTAACACGACGCTCCTGGTACGCTCAAACTTTCTGATGTGGCAGCCATATGATAATCTAATTCCGATGGAAGGCATCGTTGCCACATGTATAACGTCGTCTAACACTTCAGCGTGCGTATTATTCAAATTTGCCACCATTTAGTCGCATTTCCCGCATTTCTTTCCCCCCAAATTTAGAGATCACACCACACATTTAGCTAATTTCTTTGCAGTCATAACAGTCACATTTGGTCGGACGAAAATCCACACGCAACTCGTCGGTTTAGCTTTCAGAGGCGATTTGTTCTCAACGTATGGGCAGGAGTTTACGGGAATCATTTGATTGGGCCGTATTTTCTACCGGAGAACCTGAATGGACCGCGTTACTTGCAATTTTTAATAGAATAATTGATTGGAAAGCGTTCATTGAACATTAACATTTTAAATTATTATTGGCTGAACTGAGCAAGAAATAATTTGAGATTCTAAAATAGTCAGTACAATCGTTTATTTATAATGTCTAATGACTAGGTAGGTAGGTACTAGAAAAATATTTCAACTTGGCAACATTGCATAACGTCGACATCGAGTTGAACTGTCAGCTGTAACCGACCAAGGCTGTGAACGGTCAGTGACAGTCTGAAAAGGGGTTTAAATAATGATTTGAAAATATTTTTTTTCGGCGTAAATATGCACTTAGATTTTTTTTTAATCGCGTATTCGCATTATACTCATTATTCCCTATCTCCTCTTAAAATTAATGACATTATGACTGACTCACCCTGTATACTACACTAAATGTTTGCATTATACAGGCTGAACCTTAAATAAGTACAAATATTTTAACCAGCAGTATAGTTCACTGTGTAGAACACATAATTAATAGTTGTTTTACAAAAAAATCAGAAATAAAAATGTGAAATTTTAAATAAATTTTTTTCTGTAGAAAACTTGTTGAGGACCGCTGACTTTCATACATTTATGAGTCATAGCGCTTCAGATTGAACGTGTAGTTCACAGTGTTGCCAGTGTTACACAAATGTCTTTGCTTGAAGAAACTTTTAAATTTAATATGTTGTGTGAAAATCATAGTTTTTCGTTATTATTCATAAAATAACTTAAGGAAATTGTGTCTTGTTTCTCTTTCTAACAGTGTACAATGGCATTTAACTTGTGAAATGTGGACTACTGATTAAATAGATAATTTTTTAACAAACAGGTAAGCTTGTGTGCACGGTCATGTATAATTTATGAACATTGGACATATTAATATCACTTAATATCTTCCTAAATACTTTACGGTAATATTTAACTTGCGGAAATTCATTTTTAATCGTTTATAGTAAGGTCAGTTAAGCAGTTAAAATGTTTGTTAATATTGCTGCGTATCATACTACATACCCAACTTTACTGTACTTATGCTTTAAACAAGTATTTTTAAAATAGAATTAACCGTATTACTTTACTATTACGTTAAGGGAAACGTAATATTTATATTAGAGAAGATATGGCAACCTCGCAACAAATCATATGGTTCATTAGCTTGGTTAAGCAGCGGTCCTCAAAATGTGGGTATTTTAAAAAAAAATCTCCGTAAATATTAGAAATTTTTAAAAATGGCCTTCACTAGACTGATCTATATGACGAACTACACCAGCAGTTAAAATATTTGTACTTATTTAAGGTTCACCCTGTATATTGCACGAAATTGCAAAAAATTGTTGATTTTAACATATCGAAAATTACGTTGACAATAAAGACAATTGCCTAATGTCAACCATGACGTAAGACGTCTGAATTCTTGACGCGAGTATACATAAAAGAATTTGCGACAAGTGACAGACACTTCTCAGTTCAGATACCAACTGATCACTGTACTTCTCGCGCTGTTGCTACATTTGACTTTGTCGAATTTTATTGGTTAATGAAAAAACTGTTTTTATTAAAAGTAGATATGAATAAATTGAAGGCAGAGATTAACATTTTATGGCCCCTTAATTAACCGAATTTTTGCACATAATATTGGAGATTTGTTAATCTCTTTCTCGAAAATGGTTGGGTTTAGGACCCATGTATAATATTTTTTTGTTCATTTTGATGTATACTACCTGTTAAATTTATCAATTAAACCTCTAACACCCTGCATATACTTTACAGGATGTCTAAAAATAGGTAAGTGAGTTATAGCTCGGGGCCTCTGTAATCAAACATACTGTATACGTATGTACAATCGTTTTCAATATTAATGACACACTTTAAAACGAATTTGGCTATGTACTTCGAACTGCTGACGTATTGATAATAAAATCTACTTTCAACATTCAACATTAGTACTTAGTTGTTCCATTTATCAATAGAAATCCAATGAAAGGACCCCGCACTTTTTATATGGAAAAGTGGTTTCAGTTGCGAGGTCTAATTTTTGGTGGAAAGGTAGTTCTCAACATCCCGAATAAAAAAGCTAATGGGCACAAAAAGATCTACCGTCAGGACAAGGTCGGCACCTCGGTTTTCTGGGTTTTTTTTTATCAAAAAAAGAACGTGTTCAGTGACAGTGACAGTGGAGTCGTGCATGCGTTGAGGTGTGTTGGAGTGAAAAAGTACTATATATACATATACATCACCCTTTTCTGTGTTCAAAACGAGATTCAAAAATGAGGATTCCGGTCTTCCGTGTATACAGTTCGTTTCGTGTATACATATAATCGTTCATTAACTTTGTCCCTGGTATATTCCACATTTTTGATTGTTTATTTACATCGAGATTCCTTGTATTTACCTACTCTATCCCTCTCTTACTCCCTCCCTCTCTTTCTCTTGGGACTTCATGACCGGAATCTTCATTTTTGAATCTCGTTTTGAACACAGAAAAGGGTGATATATGTATATATAGTTATTTTTACTCCAACACACCTCAACGCATGCATGTCTCCATAATCGGTCACTGAACACGCTCTTTTTTGATAAAAATAACCCGACTCCTGAAAACCCAGGTGCCGACCTTGTATGCGCCGTAGCGCAAAATCCTGACGGTTCGGGATGTTGAGAACTACCTTTTCCACCAAAAATTAGACCTCGCGACTGAAACCACTTTTCCATATAAAAAGTGCGGGGTCCTTTCTACTCGGAACTTTCAGTTGTCTAAAAACTGATAAAGGTAGTGTCATTATTATTGCAAACGATAGTACATGCCTTTGCAATAATAATGACACTCCCTCGAAAGTTTTTGAACTTCTGGAAGTTCTGAGTAGAAATTTCATTCAATCTCTATTGGTGAGTGAGTCATT
Organism: Monochamus saltuarius; assembly: GCA_025584915.1. NCBI lineage: Eukaryota > Metazoa > Arthropoda > Insecta > Coleoptera > Cerambycidae > Monochamus > Monochamus saltuarius. Next base: position 51,599,013 of record CM046725.1, on the reverse strand, counting down.
ACAAACACGTCAGCAGTTCAAAAGAAATAGCAAAATTTATTTTAAAGAGTGTCATTATTATTGCAAACGATTGTACACATCCAAACCAAAAAAATAAATAAATCGGAATCAATGTTGGTTTCTAATATTTATCATTATTACAATGCGATGTTGCTTATTACATATTGTCTTTTTTTCTTAATTACCTCTTCATTTATAGACGGAAGGTGAAATTTTTTACCAGCTCTCAGAAATTGAACGTGAGAATACTTATGCAAAATTCGTCACAGTATCTACTTAAATAATTAAAATAAGGCGGTCATGCCTAACGAGATCATGCCCAAATTGGTTTTTAAATCGCATTTAGGAAAAGCACACATCTTGCAGTGTATTCGCTGCCCAAACTGTACCAAAATGACTCGACACGAATTTCATTCAAATTGGTTTTTTTGCACCAGCCGCGATTCATATGAAATCGTTTTCTTCATTAATCATATCACATATTAATCGACAACTTTTTGCATCACGGAACACACCGACCAGGTCATGCTCCTGAAATAGATACCCGGATGTGGCGGCACACCCTGTATGCTTCGAAATATTTTGCGCGATATAATCATTGTTTCCGCCAAAGTCGACGCGTTATCGTGGAAAATCCACATTGGCTAATTTTATACTCGTACTTACTGCATAATTTTGAATAATTTGAAATTATTAATATATTACAGATAAGTTCTATCAGATAGTTAAAAAATACTATTTTTGAATGCAAGGCAACTTAATCGTTTTTTTGTGAAATGCAGAACTTCATTTTAACCCAAATTTCATCTTTGGAAAACTATCGTCAGAATTATTTACAAATTCCAAAAACCATATTGACAGCATAACTGAAATGACCAGACTATTTTTACTAACTTTGTAATACTTTCAATTCGTTTGTAGTTGTTTGTACAGGGTGTCTCAAACTCGATAGTCTGGACTTACTGTGAGGATACAAAAAATTTAAATAACATTTGGGACACGTGGCGTTAAATGAGATGAGAGAAGCTCCATTTTCCATCGAAAATATTATCTTTGGGATTTGACAGAAACGACTAATGACTGTTACAAAGCTCTCCTTCTTCTAATAAACTTGTATTGGAGAAAATTTTCTGCATTCTCGTTTAAAAGTTACAAGCAATATCGTCCTAAACAGTCTCAAAAGATATACATCCTAAAAATCACATTAGCGGTGGAAAATAATTGAATGTTCGTTGTTTAAAGTGCATAAATGTCACGAAATACTTGTCATTATTCAATACGAACGACAAACGTGTAACTTTTGTGCTTACAAAATGTGATATTTTGTTAAATTACGGCGAGTCAAAAAAACATTCAAGAAGAGCTGTAGAGTTATATCGAGAAATGTATCCAGAGCGCCACATTTCTGATAGAACCTTTCAAGATTGGAGGGGACCTTGCGACGAAATGAAGATGCTCTTTCTGTTCGGAAGAATTAAATAACTGACCGAAGGGTAAGAAACAATGTTAATACAGCTAGACTGTTACGGTATTTCGAACAAAATCCACGAAATTTTATACGGTAGGTTAGCCGGGAGTTGATTTAAGATCAATCAACCGTTCAATGAATTTTAAAGACCAATGGGTATCATGACTACAAGATTCACATTTTGAAGTATTTGCCTGAGCGTTACATTGACATTTTATAGCTCAAACTGTAGTAGAGATTGCAACCCGGGCCCGGTGCTCATTTAGGCATCCACCGGGCCCGGCCATTCTTACCGGGCCCGGTCACCAGACCCGGTAAATAAACTGCGGCGCAACTCGTAGATGTACAATCGTTTGCAATAATAATAACACTCTTTAAAATGAATTTTGCGATTTATTTTGAACTGCTGACGTATTTGTAATGAAATCTACTTTCAACTTTCAACATTAGTACTTAGTTGTTTCATTCATCAACAGAGATTTAATGAAATGTCTACTCAGAACTTCAAGAACTGTTTTGAATGAGTGTCATTATTATTGTAAAAGCATGTACGTTGTCATGGCAACCGCTGCGAGCTGCGTCGTTGCCGTTCTGACATTTTGTTAGTTAAGACTATACAAGTTTGGTTGTTTACAGTTACAGTACAGCCTAGCCCTAGCCTATAAGATTTTGCTATATGCTCAATTAGTAATAGTAACACTCTCTAGTCTTAATAGCCAAAGTTTAAGTAAAAACATAATATTTTACTTTTAGCAAATAAGAATTTGTTTTGTTTATACCAAAGCTACCAAAGTTTATCTATCTATCTAATCTAAGTTGTTATGACACGTTTAGTACTTTAAGCTGCGTTATTAGTTTCTTATTTTAATACTATGTTTTCAAATAGACACTATAAGGAGTAAAGAGAAAGACCTGCTTGTTTAAACTTATAAAAATGAATAATTACTAATACTAATGTTATTTCGTTCATAAGTAAAAGTAATCAATTCTGTATTAATTGTGATTTTGAGACTTGAGTGAGACTGATTATTGTGATAATTGTTCAAAAGTCAGTTTGAAATAAATATTAACCTTGAATCATTGTCTTTTGCCATTCATATACAGGGTTAACTATGACTAAGCACAAAAAATTTAACCACGTGGTCAGGGAGGCCTAAAAGACAATAAAAAAATTATTCCAGAATTGTAGCTCGATATTTAAAAAATGGGGCAAAACCCTTTTTTCCTACGGAAAATCGGCGCCTATGATAAGAATCGACTGAGGTGGCTTAGACCCATAGATAAAACTTACAGCTGTCAACAATATCTACTACCATCGTCGTTTTTTGCAGCATTTCTAAATGTAGAAACGAAAATTAGCTTCCTATTTATTATAACAAAATCGAACGAAAGGAATAATGACGTTTTAATGTAACCGCGGGAGTCTTATCCCATAACCTAGAAAACCAAACCGGCGAACTATATTGTAGGAAATTATCTGCACCCAACACAAATATCTTTATTTAATAACTATAAAACGTTTAAAAATTAAAATAAGGCACTAAAACTGCAGAAGAACACAAAATTACAACGTAAACACAGGAATTCAATTATGACATGGCAGTGACACTGACTAATGAGTAATGAGCGACTGTTGCATGCTTGTAGAGTATGCAACCAATAAGCATTGGCGGCGTTAAATAAGGATTTAAAATAATATCGAAAAACATTTTTTTTTGGCTTTATAAATAAGTTTGGAATTTTTTTGAAGGGTGATTCCGTTAATTCTTATTTTTCCCTATCCCCTCTTAAAATATTTGTACTAAGTCATAGTTAACCCTATATAGAAAATTTTCATAAAATACTTTAAAAGTTTCATCGCTAATACACAACCCGTTTGGCAGTTTGGCGACGAATGCAACCGGGCCCGGCCGAGTTGAGAAACATACCGGGTTGCAATCTCTGAACTGTAGTAATTGTGGAAACTGTTGATCAGAACCTTTTTCGGCACATTCGAAAGTCGGTTTGTCAGTAATGGTTTGCCAAACAGACACAACGAACTGGTTCCTTTGAAAATCGCCACATTGTAAATCGAGAATAGCGTGAGTTGCTTCCTACAAGAAGAACTTCCTTCAGTTCTGGAGAATGTGTCTTTGCAGCTAAGAAGAAACCTATAGTTTCAGCACGACGGAGCTCCCCCCACCAGGCCAGGACTGTGTAGCACTAATAAGATAACATTTTCCCAGAAAAATGGATTGGGATTAATGGACCTATTCACTGGCTCGGAAAGTAACCAGATCTAACATCCCTAGATTTTTTATAAAGGGGTTTTAAAAAAATTAGATTTATAAAACACCTTCGTGAGATATTAATCATTTGAAAGAAAAAAATCACAAACGTTTGTATTGTGTTAAACGGCGAAATGTTGATAAACGCAACCGACAAATAAGTCACGCGAAGATTGGATATGTGTCTTGAAATGAGAGAAGGTCATATCGAGAACATATTGTAATATGTATGTACTATGAGGGCGCCTGCTTCATTTTTAAAATTTAATTATTTTCACCACATTTTGTTTCAAAAAGAATTAGTGTGTTTTAATCCTTTTATTTGTTCTTAATGACATTTATGCACTATATACAATGAACATTCAATTATTTTCCAACGACTACCTGATTCTTCCACTGGTAATGCCATTTTTAGGTGGTATTTCGTTTCAGACTCTTTATAACGATATTGCTTTCAAACTTTTAAACGGAGAGTAATACAGACAAATGTCTCTAATAAAAGTTTATTAGAAAAAGAGAGTTTTTAACAACAAACAAATTTGGGAATATTTCTGGAAAAAATATAATTTATGACGTTATTAGTCGTTATCAAATCCCAAAGATGTTTTCAATTGAAAATAGAGCTTACCTCATCCCATTTAACACTACGTGCCCCAGATGTTATTTAATAGGCCTCACGGTCGGCGCATACTATCGAGTTTGATACACCCTGTATACATTTTTATTTAGTGTGCAGCTCTTGGAAATCAAGAGTACAGTCACTGTACGTCAAGCGGAGGTTCCAAATAGTTTGTAGTTTATTCCGTTTGTAGTTTCTCGAAATCTAAGTCACTATACATACTTCAAGCGGCACTAAAAAATTATTAGTGCTAACGTTCATTTCGTTTGTAGTTATCTCTACAAACCATTATTTCGTTTGTAGTTCCTTAAAATCGAAAGTAATCACTGTCCTTTAAGCACAGGGTGAAATATCGTTTGTTTTATTTTGTTCAATCTTTTCACTTTCACTTTTTTATTTAATTCTTATTTTTCCTGTAACAAAAATGAAATTAAGGACAGGATGAAAAAGAGATATTGGAAAGGGAAGAGGGAGTGGAAGTAGGAGTGCCTACAAAAAGAGAAATACACATAATTACAGAATCTTTAAAAACTAAAACAAAAGTCCAGGGAAAAACGGAATAACGGCAGCGAATATTAAATATGCAGGAAATGATTTAAAGCAAAGAATAACGATATGATACTAAAGATATGAAGAAGAGAATGTATACCTAAAGACTAAAGATATTACCAATTTTAGAAAAGGGGATGAACAGAGTGCAGAGACTATAGAGGTATATCATTGCTAGATATAGGGTATACATTATGGCAACGTTAATAAAACAAAGAATAAAACCTACAGCAGAACTATAGATAGGGGAGTATCTAGCAGGATTTAGAAATATTCATAGTGACTGAAATCCTTACTAGATGCTATGAATATAGGATTAAAGCAATGACCTTAGTTGTGGACTGTGGAAAGCATCTGATTCTGTCAAAAGGAATAAATTAAGTAAATATTGAAACAGTTTGGGATACCAACTAACTGATTAGGAAATTAAAAATGACTTTAGAAAATACCAAAAGCAAAGTACGAATAAAAGGTTAATATTCAGGAACTTTTACCATTGACGCAGGACTGAGACAAGGCCCACTCGCAACGCTTCTTTTTAATTTAGTGCTAGAAAAGGTCATAAGACACATTCAGTTGAACAGAAAAGGACATATATTGTTTAAAAGTCACCAGATAATAAGTTATGCGGATGATGTGGCTATAATTGCAAGCGATAGTAGGGAATTTGAAAAGATAACGAGAAAACTTGTGGAGGAGGTATGTGGCATTGCAGATAAATCAAAAGAAAAATAAGCTTTTGAGAATAGGAGAACAAAAAAAAAATCGCAATTTCAATTTAAGAACGCAGCACGGAGAGATGGAGTTTGAAGAAGGTCAAGAATATGTATATTTGGTGGCGCTGAAAATAATAAAAGCAAATACATAGAAGTTCAGCAGCAATCAACCATTTACTGAAATCAAAAAATTTTTCCAGATAAGTCAAATTTAGAATGTACAAAACAGTTATAAGGCTGGTAGCTATATGGTAGTGAAACCTGCACCCTCACTAAGAAATCAAGAGAAAACCTGTTAAGGTAGAAAGAAATATTTTAAGAAGATAATACACGGAATGTATCAGGCACCAAAAATAGATAAAGTTGTAAAATCCAGAACAGTGCACTGGCTAGGACATCTAGAACGACTGAGATAAAAGAACAGTTTAAAAAAATATAGGAAGTAGACTTAACTATAAGAAGAAAATAAGGAGACCAGAAAACGATGGAGAGAGACAGAGGCAATAGATCTGAGAAAGAAAAATGTAATGGATTGGAAAAGAAAGGCGAGAAACAGAACGGAGTCGAACTTTGTATATAAAAATGAAAGTATTTTTTAAGATAGCATTCAAAACTCTTTTTATGTACCTTTGCAGAATTTTTTTACCAGAAAATAGGATATAGGGTGCTTTCTCTTCATATCTACATTATTTATTGGCTTCCTCAAGCTGACTAGTCCCTAAAGGTTTCATTATTTTTCTGACAAAGACTTACGTCATAAAAACTACTTTTCTCGTTGCAACCTTTAAAGTATATAACTGCAAAACAGTGCGTTTTAAGAAGTTATGTTTATTGGAGTAGTCGTATTTTCTTATATACTGTCATCACCTAAAGTTTGTAATCGACTATGTACCTACTAAGGCACAACATTAACTAAGAATTTATAAATGCAATATATGTACTAGGTATATTCTATTTTATATGCATTTTCCAAATATTATGTAAAAAAAAATATTGCAATGACATACTTCTGATACAGTAGATATATGTAGACACATATGCAACAGAGCTTTATGGAAGTCAAAGTCATAAACCATACCAAAACTTTTATATTAACATCGTTCAAAAAGACTTTTAATATTTGTATTGATATTGTAGAACCAAGAATACAATTTAATAGTTATTTATGCAACAAGTACAAAAAGTAGTGTGTTGTCCTACTCGGCCTGACGGCCTCGTTGGACAATTTCACGTCACGTGCAATAAACACTTTTTGTACGAGTTGCATACAATATTTTTTCTACGTTCATGCAAAAACCAAAAATTATATTTAGATGACACTAAGTCTAGGAAAATGTGACATAAATGTGAACGTATATGTTTGTCATGATGACAAAACGCTGTAGTAGAATGACAGATGAATGCAATAAACTTTTACTGCACTAGTGCAATAAAAAACCACTTTTTCCACTAAACATAATTCAATAAAGTTTTGTTTTTTGAATGAACGTAGAAAAAAAAAATAATTAATAAAAAAAAGTAAAATTATTCAGTAATTCAATATCTTTATTGTTTACGTTTGCAAATAATTGAAGACCTTAACTTTAAAAGGGTTTAAATACCAAAAACATAAAAAAGAGTTATTAACAAAATACTTATATTTAGAGCAAAATTTAAACGAATAGTTTTATTCATTTTTAGTGGAAGCAGTAGTAGAAGTGTGAAATTATTTTAATATTTCGTACGTATAACTTATAAAAAATACTTACTTCACATTTTATTTGAGATCTAGGTTTAATCAGTACTTAAAACAATATAATACAAACCAGAAACCTGCTTTTCTGAAATTAAAGTCATTTAGTTATTTGAACGGAAATTTTTCTATTTTAAAATGAGTATCAATGTGAATAACAAGAGAAAGGTGGTACCGATCCCCAGTAAGAACGATATCTTGAGCTCTATTCACAACAGCATCTCCATTACATAAGATTAGATCAAGCATTCCATTCTAAGAATTCAACACATTATTAACCTGAGATAGGCCACAGACATGAAAAAAATCAGTGTTGATTGAAAGATGACAGACGCGCATCCATCAGCAATACAACTTAAATATTTTGGAATGTTGAAACCACCAACAAAAGTTAAAAAAAAAACAAGAACAACCATCGGCAAGTTTATTGCACTCAGCTCCTCTTTACTTCTGACCATGGCTCATATATATTTACTCACTTTAATGAACAAAACTACTCCGCGAAGGCACTTAGGCCCACTTGAATATTGTTAAGTTTGATGTATGGTCTCTTGTTACGTGAAAATGTCATTTAGAATTTTTGGCACTATATCAGCTATATTCGTGGAGAGGATTGGCACCCTCTCTTCGGGTATGGTAAGGTGGAAGAACGTTAGCTTGGATCAATGTGAGAGATTGACACCAGTCGACATTTGACAACCTCCCTAATTAATGAGGTTTTCCAGGTTTCCCTCATTCCTGCACTAAATAGTGGTTAGGACCTACCAACATATTGCTTAATGCTTAATAATAATATACCGCCCCTTCTCTCGTACAAGTATTCGAGTTCTGGGCTAATCCTCGTGATTAGAATGAGGGGTAGATATTTTTATTTAATTTGTTTACTATTGCTTAAAAACCCTAGCACTATAATGAAATCAAATGAAATAAATTACTTATACCCATAATTTTACCCTTTCCAGTAGAACAGATGTCTAACAAATAAAATATGGATGTTATTAGTTGATGTGACAATGACTTGTAATTTGAAATACAAATGAATAAGTTCATTTAGTAATTAGAGGTCACTACATGTTTAACATTTTTTCCATTACCGCTTAACTGTGGTAACCGGAAGCCACAGGCTGACGACCTTGTACCACTTTAGTTTTTGTAATAATAATTTCTCATTCATTTGAGTAAAGGCTGCAAAGAAGCGGCGATGTTTCACATCAGTAACTGTTTCTTGTAACGGAATGCAATTTTCTAAGATAATACAATTGTCCTAACCAATATCTTATCTTCATAAAGGCTGCCAGAGAAACAGTGTAACAAATTTCGAAAATTGGTAATACTGTCAAAATAAGAGAAAATACCAATATTATAAAGTTAAAAGATGAACAACATTAAAAGGAGAAATAAAAAAATTACGAAAATGGGCGTGATAAAACGGTCATATTTATTCAATGTTATGTTGGGACAAGAGAATAATTTTGGAAAAAGTAATTCGGTAAGGGAAAATTTAAAAAAATGCGTTTATTTTGGTAAATGATCATAAATGTATTTCTAACCATTTTTTTTTTAATTCTGATAATTGTTGAGTATTATCATTGACAAGATAAATAAGCAATATAATAAATATTATTTAGTTTTATGTGGAAGGGACGTAAATAAAATTGAGAAACTGACACATTCGATTTTATATGAATACCTTATGTGAATTTTCAAGTTTTAGTAAAATTCAATTCAAATGTAAAAATATCCTGTTTTGAATGAAGCATATTGTCAACTGTGTTTCAATAGGCTGCTTTATGGTTGCTATTTTCTAGACAATCTGTATAGAATTAGTTAAAAAAAATAATAAAATTACTTATAAAGGTGAAATCAGTTTCAGAGAGGAGCGCAAAATAGAGAAATCGTTAGAATTTGTTAGATAAATAGAAAAAAACGGGTAAAATCCAATTCTAAAAATTGATTCACAATTTGACCTAGAATGTACGAGTGTATTAACTAATTAGTAAGAAAAAAATATATATTGCACTGAATAACTATACTATTAAGCAATATAACATATTTTTACATAACTGTTTCTCTTCTACAGTTGCAGCTTTTTGTAGCGATGCTTTAAGTCATCTCTTTTTATTAAAATAAGTCGAAACGCTTCTTTTGCAAGATGCAAAAATTATTAATATGTGTGTTAAATAATCTCTCAAACATGTCATGATGTCGTTAAAAAAGTAGCTATATTAGATAATACATCAATTTTATAATCAACCATTTTATTAAAATTGTCAATGGCCTAGCACACCTGCACAAAATTACTCAATAGGAACTTTTCTATCATTCATTTAAAAATAAAGGTTTAATAATATTTGATCAATTCCAAGGGTACCTTTTAAAACAGAAAGAGGGTTTTCAAATTGTTAAATTGCAATTATTTTTTTTAGAAATAATATATTTGCGTTCTTCATCCATATATTCACAGACATAGAAGGTTCATTTGATAAAACCAACTTTTCTAAAATTAATGCAGCTCTTGTGGAGAGGGGAATCTCTTCTACCATCTGAAGTTAGATATCAAACATGCTTACCAAGACAGCCATACAAATGAGCGTGGCACACTGCTATGGAACTTGGCATCTATACCATCGTTTTGTGATGATTTCACTTTATTAGTGGAAAGTTCGAAGGGATCCTTTGCTAAAGAATGCAAACACCTTTAAAAATCGTTAGAAAATAATGTAAGGACCATGCTCTGTCCATCATCCCCAGGGTGAAGGAAAGAGAACCCTTTCCTAGAGGAAAATGAAATAGTAAAGGCACCGACTCTCCTAAACATCGCGCTAAGCTTTGCATCGGATGTGAAATACTTTAGAGTCACACTTGATGTAAAACTAACAGGAATCTTCATTTGGAATGGTGACGTGATGGTACCTGGGAAAAAATACCAAAAGTAGTCATACACCGCCATTGTGAGACCAATGTTAGCCTACAGGGCCATTGTCTAGTGGCCCAAAATCCAACAAACAACAGCAGAACAAAAGCTCAGCCAAGTACAAAGGATCGCCTGCGTGAGAATAGCTGGAGCTATGTGACCCACCATAGCAATGGAGGTAATGCTGTGTCTCCTATCTTTCGATATCTATCTAACAGAAGTGGCTGCGACAACCATGGTTCGCCTTGGCTTTCTATACTGGTATTAAATCAGATATAGGATGTGGAGGAGTTGCCTGTGGAATGAAGTCGTCAGCAAGATGCCCCTTCTTCAGGCAGACACTGACAGAATTTCTCTCAAGTTTGCGTTTAATATACCCTACACGGTACTCATCAGGAATGAGAAGACCGCCAGTGTGAATTCAATCAACATCGTTATCTTCACAGACGGATCAAAAAAGAAGGAAGGCGTAGGAGGTGGAATCTATCCAGATCCCTACATATCCGATATCAGTGGATCAGTGGAAAATGGAGAGGCATGTGCTACGTGTTACAAACGAAATCAGCAGGTATAATCATAGTCGCCAAAGAAACTGGTCATAGGCACACGACGCGTAAAACCATCACAATCTACACACATAGTAGACAATCACTACTGATCTTACGTAATGATAAGTTAATGACTAGATCAGCATGGGAATGTCACCTGGTAGTGATAGTGGCCTCAGTTGATAACTGTATATCTGTATGCTGGTCTAAAGGATACAAGCGGTGCAATGGCAATGAATACCTGAGCCCAGCAGTATGCTTCTACCTTCAGATTATGTTGAAATAATCAAAGAGGACACCTGCAAAGAGTTTAGGAAACGGCTAAGGAGTTCCTAGAGTACCTGGCGATGTCTTGTACATATCTTCCCTGGTGACAGGTATTCAAACTGGACACCGTTGTCTAAGGAAACACCTTTACTATATGAGGAAATATGAGACGCCTCTTTGTAGAAGTTGTGAACTGGAAGATGAGACAGTACTTCATATACTCTGTCAGTGCACTGCCGTTTCGCCAATAAGAGAATCCTTGTTGGGAGAACGATGGCTTTCTGTGGCGTGCATTAGAAAGATCCTTCTGAACAACGCATCACCTTTATCTCTTTAATAGGCTAGTTAGCGGCTCAGGCGGATTGATCTCCTAATGGGAGGAAGCCCAAGGATTCCTATGCTATAGCTTTTTACCGTGTCTACAACTACAGACTTAAAATTCTCCATCTATATCATACCACTGGCAATCATATGTGCATCAAATATTAACTGGCAATTACAACCAAGACATGTAGAGACAAGCCCATCGTACAAGAAAATATCATGCACATAGACGAAAATCCTTCTGCAAATACTCAATAGCAAACTAAAAAAATGTTAAATTATGCCGTATGACGTACTTTCTATTTTTACACATCCACAAAAAGTGTAAGGACTATGACTGCAAGTATTTCAATAAAGAGCATCATTTGGCTTTTAGAACAGGAAGTTCTAACTCTTATTTAGAGTACTGAAAATCTACATGGTTTTAAACAGGCTCATTTTCAACAAGAATTTTATAATTATATATTTTATATTTATAACTGAAAATGACTTACATTTATTACAACATGATTTTCCTGGTTTATACTAAATACCACATCCCTGAATGTAGTAATTTAATATAAATTTTTGTTTAGCCATTTTGTTTCATTGGTTAAAATTGAGTTCAAAAAAAACTTTTATATGAAGATTTTTAGTACTATCAAGGTCAAATAAACAATTTAAAAATTGTATTATTGTATTTATATTTACACAAATACATAAAAATACTCCTTATGTGGAAACGTCAAACATTATGTCAAAACTGTTTAAATGACTGGAGCTTGAGTCTGGACTTCGATGTATTAAAGAAACGAAAAATTTGAATTTGTATTTTAAAGTACGTAATTCAGATTTTTCTTTTTTGTAATTTAAAATTATTTAGTTATAAACCGTTTGTTGTATTATCCACAATTTAAAGTTATTATCATGAATGTCGTTCAATTTAATGCAAAAAACTGTCAAATGAACTCTACAGATACAATACAAATGTACTTTACAGTAGAACGTATTTAGCAAAATAAAGCGCAGGAAGAAGCCTTACTTAAAGACTAAGAGGATTTAGTAGATGCTATTCATATCTTTAACTAAGTGTAACTATCACAGATCCCATAAAAGTTTTATTATATCGATTAATGAAAACAAAATGTATACTCACTGAAATCGATGAGCAGCCTTCCGTAACCCTGTCGTTGATAAGGAGGTAACGTGAGGATACAAGACACATTGTAGTTGAGAAAGGAATTCTTTTCCTGAAAAAGAAAAGTCGTATTTCAGAAACTCCATTTCAACGATATGCTATGAATGAGGCTGTATTTAAAGTTTATTCGGATACTGCTCTAAAACATAATAAAAATGATGTTCAAATTTTTAACAAATACACCATAACATCGAAAGATCTTGTCTTATTTATACTAAAAAAATAACTTTGACATGACTGATATTTCGAAGAAAATAGATAAGAGATTATTTTTATTTAATTAGTTAAATCACTAACACGTATTTTATCAATCTATCGATGCAATGTAGGACACATTTTTCAAAAAATGTATTTTCTTGGAAGTATATGTCTCCTATTATTTAGAAAATTCGAAATTGCTGTAACTGTTTATGTATTTATTAGGATACCTACTGCTCTAAAATATAATAAAAATGTTTTTCAAATTTTGAACAAACACACCATATTTAACATGCAAAGATCTTGTCTTAGGGCAGATATTTACAATAACCAAAATCCAATAACCAAAATAAAATAATCCAAAAATAATCAACCTCTAAAATGTTTTTACATGTTTAAGTTACACCCTATATGGTGGTGGTCATTAGACTATTTATACATATTTCTTCAAATTACACATACAAATTTATTTATTTAATTCTTATTTTGTATCTACAGGTTAACCCAAACGATACAATCGAAAATAAAGATAACAGTTATTCTAAAGAATAAATTCAATAAATTCCACATAGTAAGTTGACTCCAGGATGCCTAAAAAATATCAAAATTTCGAGGCAACGCATTAATCGCCTTACTAACTTCATTTATAGGAGAATATAATCCAACATTTGTACGAGTTTGTAGATAGAAAAAATCATCTATTCTGGTGGTATAGTTCGGAACTCTTATATTAAATAATGAAAGTAATTCACTACAATTTATTTTATTATTAAAGGGGTTATGTTATCAATAGAATATAGAAGACATATTTTAGAGATTGAATACTTAGTAGTTCCAGCCTTTCATTATAAACATAATTATTTTTATTCATATTCAGTTTAAAGATTATAAAATTACATATTTTCTTTTGAACACATTCTTAACGATCTATATAACTAACAAAATATGGATTCCAAACAATACAACAATATTCTAAAGTTCAACGTACTAGAGAATTATATAAAGCGAAAAATAGATGAAACATTAGTGAAATCTAGAGTTTGCCGTTTAATGAAACCACACATTCTAAAACATTTGCTCAAAATATCCTCAATGTGAAGGGTGAATTTAAGTTCACAATCAAATTTTACACCTAAATCTTTCACTGCCTTTACTCTTTCTAGTTGAATGTTTTCAATAAAGTAATCAGTCACATAAATATTTTTCATACGGGTAAATGTAATGACTTTACATTTACTATGGTTCAACTGCATATCATGGGATTCGCACCACTTAACTAATAAATTTAAATCACTTTGAATTGCATCACTATCCTTAGAATCCTTAACACATAGAAATAATTTTAAGTCATCTGCAAACATTAAATATTTACATGATATTAAATTGCAAGAGGGATCATTAATAAAAATAGAAAACAGAATTGGTCCCAGGCGACTACCTTGAGGAACACCAGAAGTTACTACAAGTCCAATATTTTTTGTGAAGTATGTTAGAGAAAAATGTGTTAACCAAGTAGTTGGCATCAACAAACTAAGGAATGTGCCAAATGAAATAGCAACTTATCTTAATTTGCCTCATCCGGAAACTTATACAGGACACTGCTTTAGAGATTCTTCCGCCACTCTGTTAGCCGATGCAAGAACCTATATTACCACCATTAAATAACATGGGGAGTGGCGTTCTAATATGTTAGCGGAGGCATATTTAGAAGATTCTAAAATTTCAATCACAAATAAATTGTTACCATCTTCCGCAGATCCTACGAAACTTGCCAATAATACAACGTACGCAATGAACTTAAACAATTACAGAAGCAGCCTCATTGAACGCCTAGAACTTGACAGTTTATAATAGATACTGTTTTGTATTGAAATATTCTATTACTTAAAAAAATATGTATTGTTCAATTAATAAAATTATTAATAAGTTTCGAAAAATGACAAATTATTTTCGCATTTGCTTTATGTTGTATAACGAAAAAGACTGGCGTTCTAAGACATAAAAGTAAATAAATTATGTGAATCTATAATTTATAATGATATAGTTTGCAATTTTTTTGCAAATATTAATTTTAACTTTACATGTACTTTTCTGCACAGCATTACTATGAATGGAAAAAGAAAAATTGTTTATTGTTTACAGTTAAATTCTTATCGCATGTTCAGTATTTCATGGAAAATGTCAATTCCTCATACATATCTAAAAATAGATAGCTGTTTTGGCAATCAGTATGAGTGCTACTTACTACAAATAAGTTTTGAATAACGTACTAAATATGCATAACAAAACAAACACCCACTGACGCATGTGACAAATCGTTCCTATATTTATGAGGTGGACATTTCAATTACAACGTTATGCAAAATCAATCCCAATGTCCGGATTGAAAAGTTGTTAATAGCTATCAAATATATATGAAGATAACAAAGTTCATAACAAAATACTCAATAAGAAAAACTATGTTTTTTCTGAAATCGTTCGGGAATGTGGGAAATACGGCTCAATTTCAGACCTCAAACAACCGTACCACAGCTTAAATAACAATCAGCTCACAGACTCGTATGAGCGGGAACGTCTCGCGCAGATCTTCGCGCATGCCGCCATTTTGGGATAAATAGCGGCAGGGACGTGTGGATGTAAAATATGCCCTTATAGCCATACCGTCAATGACTGCGTTATTGGCGCACGAATGCTGTATTTTGTGGTTGGTTGATTTTTTTTGTTGGTTTGTGTCTTGTATTTTATACTGTTGTTATTTTATTTTTAAACAATTTCAAGTAAAACAAATTTATATTTAGTATGACACTTTCTAAATTGGGACAACTATTTTTAATCCGGTCCTGACTTGTATCCCAAACGAGAGAGAGACAACAAGCTTCAAGGGCAAATTTTCAGGTTTTAATACTTCAAAGGTGCCGCCGTAGAGTCTGTGAGCTGATTGTTATTTAAGCTGTGACCGTACTCTAGTCACAAACCTAGAAAAAATATAGATTGTGCCACTGTCATATTGCCGGCGATCGCTAATTCATGGCTGCCCTAAAAGGTCCAGAATCGCTAAAACTTGGTTTTTATGCCAGTTTACGTTGGTTGTATTGTAGCGTGAAGCTCATTTGTTTACTGTGATTGGTCACATTCTTTAATGACATTTAAAATGACAGCAAGTTACTTAATTTCATATTGCAATGCAGTCATCATATTTGCATAACCGCCAACATAAAGCAAATAAAATATCCATTTTCTGGACCGGTAGACCCTAGGAAACGCGGGACCTGTCACGTGACCTATATCATGAACCGGCGCTGTCTAAATTTTTTGGTTTGTGACTCTAGTATTTTAGCTCGTTGCTAAGCAACCATCAGCCAACCGTACGAGAGTTACTTTTCGGGCCTACATCGGAAAAGTTAATTTTACCGTCCGTTTATCTATATTTTATATAGTAAATACATGCAGGAAAACAACAATGCAACTCACATCAAAAATGCATTATTTAGTGAATATATAAAATGGAATCTATTCCACATATTAAACGTTTATTATAAGTGTTTATATTTATAATTATGTGCCAGTGTGTACCTACAGCTATTAAACGTCGACTGAACATTACTCAAAAAGTTGGCGACATTATGGCTCTTAATCATTGATTTTTTGATTATTTTACCATTAGCAAATTTCTCTTTTCCTAACTATTATGTCACTCTCTATACATCACCCTATAAAAGTGATACTTTATTTCACTAGTAGAATAATGAAAAAATAATGAACCCATAATAAATCAAATTTAATTTATTATTAACATTAACATTTACATTAATAGTAACACACATTTTGTTTTTTGTTTTATAATATTTAAATTCCTTCCCGTTAATAACACTTGTGCCATTCCTGCCATCATTTTCGGAACGCATAACATCTGCCGAAGAATTTGCAGAATTCATAGCTTTAGGGCGATTCCACTGGAGACGATTGTCTACATCAATTTGTGAATTATAGTGTTTGTTACTTTTTTTGGTGCCAATATAAAGAAAAATATATGAATTTAATAATAAAACTACTTTTTCGGACCTAAATTCATATTTGAATATTTAGTGCGCTTAGAAACGATAACATTTAATGTTCGGTGCGAACTGAACATCAGTTTATTTACAGTACTTGCGCAAAACCGCAGTTACGGACAGTTTGAGCTTACATTGTGCTGGTTAACCTTAAAGTGATAGCATTGTTTATTTGTTTATGCAAAAACATATAAGTACTTATTATTAATTTTCAAGCAATATTGACTACAAGAAACCATTGTTAGTTTGTTGCACCCGCGATATAAAAGATATGAAAGTTCGGTTTTTTCACAGAAATAAAGTGCTAATGTTTTGAAACTTTATAAAAGTAAGAAGAAACAAAAGAAAAACTTAAATCAACCACAATTAAGGGCATATTGTAATTTGAGTTAAAATAAACGACTCAAAGTGGTTGCACCCGCGATTGCAATATTCGGGTCGCGGGTGCAATAAGTTTGATTCTTAACATTAAGGTGTCATTTATCATATTTTATTGATTTATCAAGCCTTGAATAGTAATATTATGCTATGTGTTATTAGTGGTTTATATTTAGTAAGTGTTTATGTTAATATTTCGCACTTTTTTATAGATAGGTTGGTTAAAATGACAGAAGAACGGAAAGAGACTGCATCATAGAAATATATGAAAAAACTGAATGAAAATGCTGAACTCTATGCAGATCGGTCAGTGGTCACGCGGTTTAAGGCGTCACTTAAATCGAGGTGACTGGATCGCTGTGGGTTCAACCCCCGCGGCCGGTAGACCGTATATAAGCTATATTTGTAGAGAGGATTGGCATCCCCTCTACGGGTATGGTAGGGTGGAAGAATGTTGGCTTGGGTCAATGTGAGAGATTGATACCGTTGATACGTTTGACTACCCCCCTAATGAAAAAAATTTTCCAGGTTTCCCTCATTCCTGCACTGAATGGTGGTTAGGGCCTACAACGTAAATCGTTCCTGGGCGCAAATGCGGCCTGCTTAATAATGAATAAAGGGTAGAGATATTCTGATTATTATTATCATACCTGTCGATAACGGGATCGTGATTCGAAACGAAGAGATTTAATGAAAAGAGAAATTAATGTCGATAAAAATTTGAAAATGGTGGCCAAAATCAGATTAAGAGAAAGGATACTGATTCTAACGACAATTGATGATAAATACTTCATTCAAATCGTGAATGACATAGCAGACGTTCATTTTGAAGATATTATTGCAAAATTGAAAGCACCAAGGAAGAAAATTGATGGCAATATGTTAATAGAATTTTCGGCAAAAATTAACGTATTTGAAAATAAATAATTAACTTAAGTAACATACATTGTTTGATGTCTTATTTCTTTCAGTTATGTGATTATAATGGCGTTTATGTCCACGTAATTTAGACGTGTTGCACCCGCGATAATTTGGCGATTGCTTAAGCAATGAATAATTCACAGTTTATTTTTGATTTCTATACTTTTTTTATTACTGAAAGGTTGATTAATTTGTTCTCTTGTAAAATATGAATGCATAATAAAATAAATGTTTCACAATTCACAGATTTTTGTGTTTAGTTCTATGATCTGTAAAAATGGGCCGATCATGTTGCACCTGCGATAGCACATTAAACCTTTCTCGTGACTATTTATCCATTGCATTTGTATGGTTATACACGAATCAATAGAGAACAGGTTCAAATGCAGCTTTTCAAACAATAAATTCATATTTTTCTAAATTATTTTATTAGTAGGAAACCTTAAATGAGTCTAAATGTTGCACCCGCTATAATGTAATCGCCCTTATATTTTCCTTGCAATCAATCAAGTTTGTGTTTTAAGTCGTGCGAATATTTTATTTATTAATTTCAATAATTCCCAAATATGTTTTTTTATATATTTTTAGGTATTAACAATATTGTGTGAAACTAACTACTCTGCAGACTAAAGCCCCGAACAGCGTTGAATAACACCCACAATATCTACCCATATATTCTTTATTATTCGATTTTGTAACATTTTTTACTGTATTAGAAAGGTATTTTGATTTATATTGATAAATCAAACCTGCTACAATTCGTATCAATAAAGTCATATGCATGCTCTCTGATACCAAACATCTATGTATGCTAATGAACAATTCCACGGACAAAACTCTATTAAATAATTATCTAAAATAACTAGATGTTTGGTATCAGAGACCATACATATGATTTCATTGATAGGAATTGTAGGAGATTTGATTTATATTAGCTTAAAATACCTTTCTAATACAGTAAAAAATCCCCAAATATGATTGTGATGTGATGGTTATAGATAAAACGTTGTATTGCATTATTAGTGTTTTAATTGCCTTTTATCCACGACTGCTGCCATATAATAAATAATACTTATCTTCCTAAAATGTTTACTCTTTATTTACTACAAAATCTATAGATATTTTTAAGTATTACATTGAAATGGGAAAATAAATATTTATTATGAAAACACCTTCCTTTAATAAGAATTAACAAATCAATTATAATATTTTTAACTGACAATTATAATATTTTTAACTGTGGGGAATCCACTTAGTTAAATATTATTTTGTTATATCTGTACTTCTGAATAAATAACACCCTGTATAGAATATTATATAAGTATTAGCTAGAGGGCGACTGGAAACGAAGCAATAATAAACACAGGAACGCGGGTCGGGGTTCAACGGGTAGTTACTAGGTAGTGGGGTTTTAAGACTTCGGCAGGTTGGCTGGAAGACAGTGAATGGCGATAAGTGGAGCATCTGTTCTAATTTTACAGGTCAGTAACTTGCTTTTGTATATTTATTTAAAGATTAAATGTCATTGTGTTCCTTTTATTATTTTCTTGTCTGTTTAATATTTTATTACAGTTTCATTATATTTTATTACAATTTTGAGGTAAAACAGTACTTGTTGATTTATTGTTGAAATTATATGTATAACTTTAGTTTGAGTCGAAGTTACGCTGTTGTAAATGGTATTGTAAGTTATTATTAATCATCTAGGACTACTGCTTTATTACTTGAATTAGCGGTTTGCTTGTCAGATGTTTGTAAGAGCCTTGGTGATTCTATTTTCTCCGTGACTGGACAAACATCCGTTAAAAACATATGAAGCATGAGATATGATTTGAGATGTTTGTTCAACCCCTCAACTACTAGCTGGGTAGCCTCCCGTATGGGACCTCAGTACCTTCTGACGCAAGTCGGCTAACTAACCAAAATACTCTTCAGTTTTGTATGTAGAATGATGATTATATTACCGTGTATTCAAGTACTGAAGTAGAGATACATTTTTATTATTGTCATCATTATTAGTACCATTGCAATAGCGACAGCGATTCTTTGAATTGTGATCGGGGTTTTCTCTGTCGTGCTCTTTTCCCCCGTGAATTCAAGGCTGAGTACGGCACTGATAGGTGGTTAGGTAGGCTATTACACCATTGACAGAAAACTAATAAACGAGGTGTATTTAGTAATTTGTTTTGTTTTATTTAAAACTACTCAAATCTCTTAATTTCGTAAATATGTAGCACATTCGAGGTAAGTTAATAAATAATATAAATAAACACAACGTAGGTAAACCTTTTCGATTATTGGCCAAATACTTCCTCTTTCAACAATGTTGAACGAACCCGGGTATGTTACACTACAACTGACAATCACTCCAAGAGTTGTCTTTTTATTATTGAATACAGTAACTAAGACTGACACACGCTACCCCACGTATATCATTTCTACGACTAAAATAAAAGTTTTTCAACAAGTTGTAAGTTGTAACACGAACTAGTCAAGTACTCAAATGAGCTATATCTGTGCTGCTGGCACCGCATATTCTATCATTAAGCTATCAATATGCTGGTGACGTTTCACGCAATGATTCTTATTAAAACTATCGCGTTTCTTGACTTCTAATTTACTGTATGTAAGTAAAACAACGACGTTACAAACAATCCAGAAATTGTTTGTTTATTGAAAACCGTTACAAAAGTGTGTAAATCAAGGTATCAACTAAATAGAATATTTTATATGACAAATTTCTTATTTTTTTTAACAAAAAGAATTCAAAATATGCACAGGTATAACTGTATACAATAACAATTAAAATATCAATAATTATATGTCTCTATTACGTAAACTGTAAAATTAAAGTCAAAATGAGGAAGTAAATTATAATATAAATAACATCATCCTGCTGTAATACTTAATAAATTCACTGAATATATTAATTTTTACGTAGGCGACACTGACATTTGTTTACAAAAAGCTTTGCAAATGATTTCACAATGAAATCGTATTGTGCATAAACATAAATAAATCAATTAAAAGTTTGATAAATATTCCGCAGTGTTGTAGTTAATAACATCTTGATTGATAGAAGTAATATTTTAAATTATATTATTGGCTTTTGTCTACGTTTGCGTACACTTCCTGGAACTCTCCACGTCAACCCATAAAATTAACAAACAAATTAGTCACGGCGCCTTTAATTAATTAGAGAGAAATTTTCAGAAATATTCCACATGCTCAGAAGTTATACCGGATGTCCTACTTAACACTGATTTTCTATAGGTCTGGAAATACACAAAAAAGTGTATCAAATAAAACTGCTTTTTCGGTTATACAGGGTATCTCATTTCTACTGGTTCCTTAACTTTATTTTAAGCAATACTTTGTATATTTAACATTGAAGTTTTGGTATTAGGTGTATTCTTACCATCTACACCTGTGTGAGTTGTGTAGTGTAGTATAGTATAGTGTAGTGTAGTTATAATGTTCATTAGTTTTTAACTGGTGTCGTGAATGTAGGCGCAATGAAAAGAAGGCCAAAATTTATTTACATACAAAGTTAACCTCCAAATGTCAAAACCGGGGTCTCATTTTTATGTTGGGTAGGGACAAATTGTAAGCACTGTATTGTATGTAAACTGTTGTCATTTTATTTTGTTCATATATTTATTTATTGAAAATGGATATAGAAGATGTATTATATGTATATATTATAAGTATAATACCTATAACAAAAGTGACAATCGTATTAAATACTACTTCAAAACAGTGGTTATTACATCTCATGAACATGAACATACCTACCTATGGAATAAAGTATTTTTAATGTATAATATGTAACAACCGTCGTATTGTCTTGTAAATAAACTTTTCTACTCATTTTTGTTTACAATCTACGCCTCTACACGTCTATAAACCAAATCCACAACATAACACATAGCCATACATTAAGAAACAACCAAAACAAATAGAACAGCTAAATGTTTAACCACCAACGAAAATATACTATTTAACTTATCCCCACCGATTTCAAATTTTTTCTATTCCATTACACCAAATACCATGTCCTGAAGGTGGTGTACTTTGTGTAGAAATAGTGCCAACCTACTGGATGAAAAGACCGTTACGGTGTACATCGTACATCGAACGAAAAGAACAGAAATTTTATATACAATACCTACACATTCTACACTGATGTAGAAAGTGTAGACGAAGAATATACTTAATATCTTTTAAGGTTTTGTAGTAGTAGTAGTAGCGGGAGGCAACAGCCTGGCAATTAGGCAGCACGTGGGTCCTTTTTGCTTACCCTACCATCCCATCATCTCTCCACTTATCTGCCCTCGGCCCTCTTCGAACCTACCCGACGCCCTGATGAACGTCATGGTGGGCCCCTCATCTCTTCCCTTTACAGCACCTCGGCGCCAAAGATCCTATGTCCTAGTCTCACAAGGGTCGCGCAATGTCCTAGAAAATGGATAGGGGTCTCCTCCCCTTCTCCTCATTCCGGGCATAAGGGATTCTCTTATATTCCTATCAAGCTTAAATATCTTCTAAGTCTGCAGTGGCCTGTCTAGACCCCCATCATTTGGTTCAGGGATTTTCGACTGTGGTCAGCAGCCAGATCATCCTAGATTTATTAGGTGAAGAAGTCATAGGCCTGTCTACATCCTCCATTCCTTCTCCGATTCCCTCTTAGTGTTCGATAGACCCATTTATTAAGCGCATTGTTAATACTGCCTCGTGTAATTCCGAGAATGGGTTCGGGTCCTTGGCCAGGCCTTTATGGCCCGTAACCCAGATCAAGTCCACCTCCCTTTGTCTGGCCAGGGACTCCAGGGCATCTCCACACTCCTGAACGAGACTGGATCTCGTCATTGGAGAGCTAAGGACCCTGAGTGCAGCCTGACTATCGCAGCAGATGAAGATTTTCTCCTCCATGCAATTCCTTACTTATCGCGTGCCCACCCTGTATATAATAATATGTTTATACATACATGTAGGTACATACCTACAACTATTCGAGTCTGTCTGTATAGAGCCATTTTCATTTACGTTAAGTCTTTAGAATATTTTTTTTATTTTCATCTCAAAGAGATTTTGATCTATTATTCAATTTAAGTCTTACCATTTGGTATATGTTTTATAATATATGTTTGCATTCCAAATGAACGGAACTAATATCTTGCTAAAATAAAAATATTTTGTTTACTTTCTATTTTGCATTTTTCTACAGATAGTATTACATTTCAAGAATATTCTGCAAATGACTAAACAAAAATCCGTCAAGCGCCGTAACGTGTAATCGATTAACCATTTACATTGACGAAAATTAAACAGGCAATGAAATGATGTAAAATTTCAGACAATCAAAGGAATATTCATTTCATTACAGCCTTTGCCGGCAATACAGCCAATGACTAGGCTTTCCGTGAAATGACGAATTACACCCAATGACTACGACATATGTATTCTCATACAAATACGAGTACACTGGAAAAAAAAAGTTTCATGTTATTATTGTTTTTTGGTTGTATATGGCCAAATAAATATCACCAACCAATATCATCTTGATACCAACTAATTTATTCGAAAAAGCAAAAATACAATAATTTGGTGTAAAGAAAACATTTGTTTCCATTGAAAAACATTTCCTTTTCAATGATAAACTTCTGGTGTTGATTTAATTATATTATGATATATATGATAAAACAATATTTTGCATATTTCATTTTTTTCCAATTAAAAACCCTAGCATACCTTAGTATGCGAAATATAGCAGAGCTCCATCTAGCAACCACCTGCTGAAAATTATTTTTTGTTTAAAGAAACAATTCAAATTTTTCCTTTCAAACAAATATTTTTTTTACTACTAGGTATATTAAGAAATAGAATTATTTTAACTTTTTTTATTATATTATATAACCTATAGTAAAACTTCATTTAAAAACTTTACTAAAATAATACTTTCGTTTTCCAGATTTCTCAATTAAAAATATGCATATTTTAATTAAATAAACGCAGTAATTGATTCAAAATGTACATTATTTTCAATCAAAAAACATTTTTTTTTAATTTTAAAACATTACTTTTATACAAATTATTTAGAAAAATGAAAACAAAATTTAATTTACATGGAAATTATTTTTTAAAACTAAGTTTTCATAAGATGGTCAAATGGAAACTATTTGTTTCATTTAAACAAATACTTGTCCAAAAAAATGAAATTTTCTTATCAAATAAATAATTTTATTTCTGACAAAAAAGTGATCATTACAGCAAAAAATATTTTTAGTTTATAAAATCATAAAAATAAGTGTCATATGCGATTTGTTTGTCAGAAGTTTGATTTAAGTTCAACGAGAAATTAAAAAATGTAATAAAGGGTATCCCATTTGAAATGATGAGGTCAGATATCGCACAAAAGAAATGCAACAGTGTCTGATCTAAAATAATTTCAAAATGTGAACAAATTGATATGACGCCACTTTTATTTGAGTAACTTTTTATGTGGCTGATGTTACCACAGCTATGGCAGAGTCCGCCTTAACAGGGACACCCTGTATATTCCAAATTCCTTCGCATGCAGCAATTCCAAGAATTCAAATTCATTCTTGGCAACGGTTCTCTTTTTTATCGACCAAGCGCTGCTACAACATAAAAATCAGGGTAACTATACCTTTGAGCCAAGTCTAAAAAAGCAGCCGGGATCAGTGATGCCAACTATTAGGTCAACGGTCTAGCCTGATCATCTAAATGAGTGCAGCTTACGAATATTCTTACAGCAAAGAGAAAGGAATGAGTCAGTTCTAAAACTACATGTCTGTGTAATAATTTCTATAAATATACTAGTCGTGATAATTTCAACTGAAAGCTATGTATCACATGGTTATGATTGATTGATATCTTATGTCTGAAATAATTATTTATTTATGGCTTATTTCAGCTTTTTTCTCTGGGTACTTTGCTACCTTCGAAAACATTAAAAATCAATTAAATCCTTGTTCCAAAAAGATCATAGATTTTGGAGCATATTTTTTGCAAACAACAAAACATCTAATCTAACAGAAACATAAGTTGAAATCTTAATTTATAAGAATACAGTCGAGTACAGGTTTTCTATTTTGAAATACTCTTAGTGTAACCAGGGTAAAAATTTTGGATAAGATCATAAAAATAGCTATTTATGCCATCAGTTACGAAATGCCTAATTTTCGTAACGTATTGCATACAAGATTTTTTCTAATTTTGAAGAAAGTAATAAAAAAATAAAATTTAATATAATTGACAAAAATTTGGAAAACATAAATTTAGTTTGTTGCTGTTACTTCATGTTAGTTGTCAGTTTGACATTTTGTAAAAAAGTCTAGACGGAAGGTTTTTAGCGAGATTGATATATTTTTAGTTTTATTTTTAAAAAATTGTGATTCAAGTACAGAAGAGCTACCAAGCGATATTGAAGAGGCAGCAGGTAATGCTCTATTATCAGTAATTCCCAAAGTCAAAGGCAGCTTATGATTTGGCATATGAAAATTTTGTTACGTGGTGTGATGAGAAGAAAATTAAACATGTTAATGAGAAAGTTTTACTTGCATATTTTGAGGGTAAGAAAGATCTAAAAGTTTCCACATTATGGACACTTTACTCAATGTTAAGGTCTGAACTAAATCTGAAAAGGAATATTGATAATAAAAATATACAAATTTGGTAGCATATATTAAAAGGCAAGCGGACGGGTACAGTGCTAAAAGTCAAAAGTTTTTATTAAAGAAGATTTTGCCAAATTTTAGTGGAAGCTGATGACAAAGAATACTTAATGGCTAAGGTTGCAATGATAATTGGAATGGCAGGAACATGCAGAAAAGCAGAATTAACATTTCTTCCAGTTGAAAATGTTATAGACGAAGGAAGCCATTTTCGTGTTGATATCCCACCTTCAAAAACAAAAGTTATACGGCAGTTTGCAATTACCACTGGAGACATTGAAAATACGAATCTTGTTGAAATATTAAGAAAATATATTAAGTTGCGTCCCCAGGTTCTTAAACACAACAGATTTTTTGTAAAATATGCGAATGGAAAATGTACCAGAAATCCTGTGGGAATTAACACATCTAGCAGTCTGCCAAAAGTTATTGCACAATTTCTTGGTCTTTCAAATCCTGTTCTATATACTGGCCACTGCTTCAGAAGAAGCTCTGCCACTTTCCTAGCAGACAGTGGCGTTGATATTTTAAAATTAAAGAGGATATGTTGAAAATTCCATGAATAATAAAAACTTATAGCGCAAGAATATTTGGTGAAACATCTTATGCAATGTGTGCCGCTTCCCAAATAACAGCAAGTTCGAACAATGAAAAAATATATCGTCGGGAATTAATTTGAATAATTGCAATAATTGTGTTATCAATATTTATAATAATTAATTAATTTACAATTTATGTTTTTAACTTGTATTATAACAGTTTAATAAATAGAATAATTCTTTTTGTCACTAATTTTGAAATACATTTTTCGTCACCAATTGCATAAAATGTTACTTTATGCAACTAGTTACAAAAAGTAAGACGTTTCATAATGTCAATCAGTTTTAAAAAGTGTCACTTTATATGTCACAATTAGAAAAAATATTTAATAAAACTAAGCCCTTGCTTGTTCAATAAATTTTCTTGTAAAAAAGAAAATATGCATACAGGGTGTTCTATTTGGAAACACGTTTTACATATGAAAAAATATATCTAATTACTTGGTATCTCGTAAAAATATATCAGAAAATAGCTGCGATTTCAAAAAACGAAAAAAATTGTATTAATAGCTAAAATATAACAAACTGGCACAAACTTTTTTATTCAACGATGTACAATTTCATGACAATACTGGTGCAATGTTTAAAATGTATTAAACGGAAGTAAAGTTAGTAATATTATGTATTAGATTCAGAAAAATATTTCTGCTAAAATTCAAAATATAATATACAGATCGTTTCATTTTTGAAATGAATAAAATATTTCTAAACCAAAAGATATACAAGGTGGGCCATTAGTGTGAGGAAGTACCTCCCTTGTTATTTATAATACAGAAAAGGACAGGATAAAGAAATCCAAACTATAAAATTAATTTAAAACAGAAAAGGTGGTGAATGAAGCGAGACACGGCAAATATCACATTTTTCAAATTGTAAATTCTGTAGGTATATTTTTCAACAGTTCAAAGACAATTTTTAAAGATTTTAGTGCAGAGTTGTGGAAAATACTGCGAATTCTGGAAAAAACCTCGGGAAATTTGTATTAAATAAAAATATTCGACAAAATTATAGACAAATGTTAGACAACAGCGTCTATATTAACTAAAATCAACCATTTTATACAGGGTGTTGTATAGATACGAACAGTGTAGAATGTTCAAATCCGTTTTTTAAGTTTTTTAAAATGAACATCTTATATTATTATTCTATTTTATCTATCTTTTTTCCACTTAAAATTAACAAAAATCAAATTTGAACCTTTTGAAATGATTGTATCTATAAACGCCCTGTATAAAATAGTCGATATAAGCAAATACAGAAGCTTTTGCCTAATATTTGTCTGTAGGTAATTCTGTCAAATATATTTGCTCCAAGTGTAAGTAGTTGAAAGTTAATACAACTTTTCAAGATCACGATTTTTCC
Organism: Monochamus saltuarius; assembly: GCA_025584915.1. Classification (NCBI taxonomy): domain Eukaryota; kingdom Metazoa; phylum Arthropoda; class Insecta; order Coleoptera; family Cerambycidae; genus Monochamus; species Monochamus saltuarius. Next base: position 51,571,225 of record CM046725.1, on the reverse strand, counting down.
AAAATTCGAAGTATTTCTCACATGGCATGGCAATCCTGCACTTAATTTAGTGCAGGGCTGCCACTGTTTACATTGCGATACAGAATTTTCTCATAAACCCATATGCTCAAAGATATACAGGATGTTCCATTTGGAAAATGTAATTGTTGGAGTGATCCATTTTTATACACTTTTTATAACTTTTCAAAATTAATTTTGGTCATAGGTGACTTGACATTTTTATCATATCACGCAAGAATGTTTAAACGTCAGAACGTAGTTCGAGCTTTTAATATTCTTGAGTGGATAAAATTCAAATAAAACACGAAACCAATACAACGTTTTATCCATAATCACATTACAATCATATTTGTGGTCAGAATTATTGGAATTTAATAAAAAAATATTCGCACGACTTGATTGATTCTTAGTACTCAATGAAGCACAAACTTGATATTGCAAGGAAAATCCAAGGAAATATAGATGTTCCTTACAAGAAGCTGCATCCGTAACTTGTGCAAATTCTTCTCAAATTTGGGCAGATGTTATGCGTTCCGAAAATGATGGAAACAATGCTACAAGGGTTATTATTAACGGAAAGTAAGTTAAATGTGAGAAAAAAAACGAAATGTGTATTACTATAAATGTTAATGTTAATAAGAATATAAATTAAATTTGATTTATTACAGAATTTGCCCCGCCCGCACCCAATTCGACGACTGTGGCATCGCAAAACGCTAGATCGCCCCGATCGCCCCTACGCGATGCTAGTAAACAAACAAAATAATGCCGTGTATCGAGGCGCGACTAGAATATTGAGAATCGACGAGAATCGTTCGATAAATGGATCTAAAGTTGCTAGAAAATACCTGGAATATTCATTTAGTCTATAAAAGAACAATAAACGGTCGAGTTAGTCAGTCTTGAATTGGAGTGAAATTTCTTGGAGATTCAAAGTGAAATACTGTTTAGTTGAGTTCTAATAAGTATTCAGTAGTGTACAGAGTGTTTAATAAATACCAGTAAAAATTAACTGTTTATGCTTATGGTAAAAGAAAAAGTTGGGTTAGAAAACCCGTAACAATAGGTTTACTATGTTTTCATTATTTTACTAGTAAAATAAAGTTACTTTTTCTACGTTCATGCAAAAGACAAAACTTTATTGAACTATATTTAGTGGAAAAAGTGGTTCTTTATTGCACTAGTGCAATAAAATGTTTCTTGCATTCATCTGTCATTCTACTACAGCGTTTTGTCATCATGACAAACATAAACGTTCAAATCGACGTCACATTTTCCTAGACTTAGTGTCATCTAAATATCATTTTTTGGTTTTTGCATGAACGTAGAAAAAATATTGTATGCAACTCGTACAAAAAGTGCTTATTGCACTCGACGTGTTGTCCTACTCGGCCTGACGGTCTCGTTGGACAATTTTACGTCGCGTGCAATAAACAATTACTTTTTGTACTTGTTGCATAAATAACTAATATTCCACTAGTGGAATATCACTTTAGACGGTTTATATGTGTGGATAAAAACCTGATTATAAGGTTATTATGGATAAAACTTATTTTATTGTACGTCAAACTGACCGACGATGAATTGCCGGCAAACTGGTGATCGATATTGAATTGATAGGCAAGAGGGAACTGCTCCGGCAGAAGGGAAACTTAGACATAGAATTGAAAGTGACCTGACTTATTGGAATATCTTTGGACGATAATAATGTTATTGGTTTCTTTATTTCTAGTATCATATAAGTCCATATAACTCTTAATTGTGGGATGTATAGAGGCACTTCTACATAATAGTAGGCTAAGAAATGGATTGCCACTAATCCATTTGCTTGGCCGAGCGTAAAAGACGAAAATCTAAAATGGGACATGACCGGAATTGGAAACAATTCAGAGCGGACGGACTATATTTAAGCAATAAAAATAATTTTATTTCCACCAGTAGACTATCGACGGCCACATACCATACCACTCACGTTTATTAATAGCTAAAACATGCGCGTTGCGTCATCGTTATCCAAATTAATGATGTATGCAGTATACGTAAATAGATCTGGCCGGCCACGCACTCCACAATTCATCTGACATTTATGAATGAACGGAGACTGTACAGAGTGAGGCATTTTAAACAACACCCGACGTCTATTCATAAAAAGAACACATCGCCCACGCCTTCAGCTACCTTAATTTCACACGATGTGCAAATGAAAAATCGTAGTAGGCCGGTCGTGGGAAGGCAGATCTTAATTATCTAGACAATTTTAATCATGTTGTAGAATGTAATTCCACAGAACAAGACGTTATCACAAAGGCGCCTCCTCAAAGCAGACTCTTTTTCAAGCGACAATAAGAAATACAGTGCTCAAGATCAATGAGGTGTGTTGAATTCAAATTTGTCTTTGGTCCATAAAAAATATATTCAGAGAAATAAAATCATAAATAGCAAAGGTGTGCAAGATTTTTATCGCAAAATAAGTAAATGATTTATCGAACACAACAGGCAATTTGCATGAAATTTTGAGATGCATAAACCGCAACATTTCCTAAAATTGCTTCAATTTTTCCTGATCAGCCATATTGTCATATTCTTCTAGAAACCAAACATTTAGTCTTTTTTAAAAGAGGATAAAGTACAAATAAAGTAAAGAACAAATAATTGCTCTTCAAAATTGTCTTTAAAATGCATTGTATTTAAGTAATTATTGTTCATTTAAAATATCTCTGTACTTCGTAGCTGCTTATGAGTGATGAAGCCTACTATGCTTTAATTATGTTTTTTATTCATCTATTTATCTAATTATTTGTTCGAAATAATCAAAAACTTACTTTTTTATAATTAAGGCAGTGACGTACAATTTTTATTGCAAATAAAAGAAGAGTGCCACGAGGTTTCTACTAAACTAAACTAAACTAAAATTATTGTTGTTGTTATATCACGGAAAAATTCCAAATAAACAAGAAGTGCAGTATGCGCCAAAAGTATGGAATAAATTCAATAAAAACGAAACAATTATTTTTTGGGAAAAATCCTCGAACAGGTCGATTTTTAATTTAAAAAATACATATTTTAGCGTAAAATGCGATTTTCAAATGTCATTTGTTTTCGAGTAATGACGTCATCGATTTTTTTTTAAATGGCAACACCATACTTTTTTCCTTGATTCTGAAAGATCGTTTAATTCTCTATCAGACAGTACTAAAATTTTGCCCTCTTACATAGGAAAGTTTTCGAGTAAATGACGATTGAATGTTAGAAAACGTAAATTTTATCCATAAAAAAGTAACAATTCTGAGATATGTAAAATAAAATACAATTGATTAAATTTTATACTTAAATTAAATGTTCGAATTGCCATCCACCAACTTCTTGACAATGCGCAAGTCTGTGAAGAAATTCTTCTTGCACATTATGAATGATTTCTGGGGTAACTCTGCGTATTTCGTCCCGAATGCGATTTTGAAGTTCTTCTAAATTACGTGGTTTATTAATGTTGGTGGATGGCAATTCGAACATTTAATTTAAGTATAAAATTTAATCAATTGTATTTTATTTTACATACCTCAGAATTGTTACTTTTTTATGGATAATATGGATCTAGAAAGGTATCCAGAGCGCCTCATGCCTGATCATAGAACCTTTACAAGATTGGAGGTGACCTTACGACGAAATGAAGATTCATTTTCTCCTCGGAAGAATCAAATAATTGACCGTAGAATAAGAAACAATGTTAATACAGCTACACTGTTACGAAATTCTATACGGCAGGCTAGGCGGGAATTCAATTTGGATAAATCAATCGTTCAATAAATTTTAAAGACCACTGGACATCATGACAACTAAATTCACAATTTGGAGTATTTGAGCGTCACATTGAAAACCGACTTTATTTTATAGCTCTAATTGTAGTAAATGTTGAAACAGTTGCTAAGAAACTTTTTCGGCAAGTTCTTTGGATGAACGAAAGTCGGTTTATTAGGAATGGTTTGCCAAACAGGCGCAACGAAGACATTGTAAATCCAGTGCAAAACCAAGACCATTTTGGAATAAATGTATGGTGCGGCATCATCAGTAGGCATTTAGTTGGGGCTTATATTTATGAACATACATTGAACAGCGTCACCTAAATTTCCTACAAGAAGAACATCCTGCACCTCTGGAGAATGTGCTTTTGCAACTAAGGAGAAGTCTATGGTCTCAACAGGATGGAACACCACCCTACAAGGCCAGGATTATACAGCAATATTTAGATAACACTTTAACGGAAAAATGGATTGGGATTAATGGCCCTTATTCAGTGGTCCAGAAAGTCATCAGATCTAACACCCCTCGATTTTTTAATGGGAAATTTTAAAAATTAAGGTATACAAAACACCTTGGCGAGATATTAATCATTTAAAAGAAAAAATTACAAACGATTGTAATGAATTAAATGACAAAATGTTAATAAACGTAGCCCACAGACGAAGATTGGATATGTGTCTTGAAATGAGAAGGTCATATACCTTTTGTCCATTGTATTAAAGAATTATTGAGTTTCGAGTTATAAACATTCAATTATTTTCCAACAACTACTTGATCCTTCCACCGCTAATGGGATTTTTAGGTGGTATTTATTTTGATAACTAAAACTTCTAGTATATAAAGCAGTAGCATGGCGAGGAATTTCTAAAAGACGCGAGTCTATGTAATTTTCTACGCAGCCATTCAGGAGTACAGTGGACTAATATATTGTGTGTTAAACTTAATAGATGTAATTTCCGTGTATTTACAAGGTTAAGAAAACCGCTACTTCGAATTAACTCATACATAAAGTATTAAAGTATTGAGTAAATCTCAATTCATCATGTAAGAGCCTCTAACAAAGATCTAACAAAGTATCTCCTAATTTAACATTGATTTCTGATTTTACTCTGCATATTTTCTTTTTGGGGCCAAATATTAAGACCTTAGACTTATCTGGATTCAGTTGTAATCTGTAAGCAGCTGAAATGTTAAGTAATAAATTTAAATCGTTATTGATAATGTCACAACTGGTTAGGTATTTGAATTTAAAGTCAAATCTCCACTGAATCGAATTGAGAACGGTCCGCCCCTGTCTTCACGAGCAGAATCAACGATCCTCCTGCCCACCCGTCTTCAAAGCATCGTCTAGACGGCAGGAGTTCGCGAGCGCAGATTATGGCGGCGACGCGACCCCTCGACCCAACACCGATTCCTTTGCCTTGGACAGGATCAGCCGACCTGGGAGAAAGACTACGGGGCATCAGTATGCCGTCGGGGTATGTTCGGTGTTTCCGTAGGACTACGTTTTGACCGCCATGATCAAATAATAGCAGGAGTCGACAACAGTTTATCGATCTGTCTGCCTTGTTTTTTTTTTCAGAAACGTGAGAAAGCAAACAGACTTGTGCTTGATATAATGAAGGTTAAATACAAATTTATTAGGCTAGATTTAGAAAATCTATGTAAAGACCCTGAATGAATGAAAAACATGCTCTAAGAAATAGTCTGGCAGTTTTTACACATACTATGTAGACATTGTTAGATATAGGGTATAAAATTATGGCAACGTTAATAAAACAGAGAATAGAACCTATAGCAGAACTACAGATAGGGAAGTATCAAGCAGGTTTTAGAAAGAGGAGGTCAGCAACAGACCAAATCTTCATGGTGAAGGACATTCTGACTACATACTATGAGTATGGGATTGTGGACTTCAGGAAAGCATATGATTCGATCAAAAGGAACAGACTAAGTAAAATTTTGAAACAATTTGGGATACCAACCAAACTGATTAGGCTATTGAAATTGCTAAATCCAAAGTACGAATAAAAGGTGAATGTTCGGAAGGCTTTAATATTGACACAGGACTGAGACAAGGAGACCCACTCTCAACGCTTCTTTTTAATTAGTAATAGAAAAGGTCATAAGAGATAGTCAGTTGAACAGAGAAGGACACATATTGTTTAAAAGTCACCAAATAGTAAGTTATGCAGATGACGGCGCCATTATTGCTAGAGATAGTAGGGAATTAGAAAAGGTAACGAGAAAACTTGTGGAGGAAGCACGTAAAGTGGGATTGCATATAAATCAAGAGAAAAATAAGCTTTTGAGAGTAGGATACTAATTTTAAATTGAGAACAGAGCATGGAGAGATGGAGTTTGAAGAAGTTCAAGAATATGTGTATTTGGGGCGCTAAAATTTAGAATGTATAAAAGAATTTTGAGACCGACAGCGCTGTGAAATCTGGATTCTCAATAAGAAGTCAAGAGAAAATTTTTTAAGGTGGAAAAGGAAGATCTTAAGAAGAATTCTAGGGGGTAAGAAGACGGAGGAAGACTATGTAAGGAGAAATAATGAGGAAATATATGCAATGTACCAGATACCAACAATAGACGAAGTTGTTAGAGCCAGAAGAGTGGAGTGGCTAGGGCATCTAGAACGTATGGAAGATGAAAGGACAGAAAATAGTAGAGAGTAAACCTAACTACAAGAAAAAAAGAGGCAAACCGAGGAAGCGATAGAGAGAGGCAGTGGCAATAGATCTAAGGGAGAAAAATGTAACGGATTGGAAAAGATAGGCGAAGGACAGAATGGAGTGAAGGAGAATGACACAGCTCTGGGCCTAAAATGTCTGTAAACAGCTTTATATGTAGACATTTTTTAAATGTAAAATGTGAGTAAAAGTCTCATAATTGTTTACTAATTTCAAATTTGAAACACTTCACGTTTACAAATATTAATCGAGCTGCTTCATTGTTGAGTTGAGATCTAAGAATTAATGCTGAAAGTACACTGAGAAAAAAACTGTTAAAATGACTCGAAAACTGTTAAATTAATAATTATTCACGGTTATACCGAATGCGCCCCTTAAATTGACAAACGTGAATATCTTGAAAATTGAGCATTTGAGAAAAAAATGTTTCAGACAAAAGTTTCATGCGTTTCCTAAGCGGGATGGTTTGGATCGTTTGGTTTAGAATTTCAAGGTCATTTGAAGGGCAATTTTGATTTTTTAAATAGGGACCTCTATGTTTTGTATTGTTTGTACAAAACTTAACAACTTTTGTTCTATGACTGTTCGTGTTTACTTTCGGCGTTTACGAGTAATTACGCATTAAACGTAGAAGTACAGAACACTTCTGGAAAGTGGACACACATTGACTAGATACCAATGGTAAGTGGAAACCCCCAGAAAACCACTGGAAAACTAATGTTATATACAGCCTTTATTTGGCAACGCTCGCTTTGCTTTGCTTCAGCAGTTTACAAGAAAATGAACTCATTTCTACAGTTAAATCAATCAGCCAATTGGTATACCAATTTATTTATAAAAAAATACAAATTTCATATTTTTCGTATAATGTACTCAGTTAATTTCAATCTGTGTATGAGCCTTTATTGTTCTCTTCTGCTTCCTGAATACCTCAACCGAATATTGCTCCCCAATAGCCCTGCATAAAATTCCTGATTTTTGCGATGTAGTGGCAGCTTAACAAATGATTGACTGGCATCATTAGTTATAAATAGTTTTTCCTATTTCTCATTCAATAATATTAAAAATAGAATTACCGCAATGAATCCGTCAATCGACCTGAGATTTTATATTATTAATCAGTGGCAGTAGAGATTTTTACCGGATCAAGTCAGTTTATGATTTAACTAGTCAACTGTTCATCAGTAAATGATACTGTAAATATCTCACCAACTGTTCATCAGTAAAAAGTCATCATAATGAAATTAACACATAGAATACAAATGGCATTATTACAAACTTATGTTATCTATTTTATTATGGTGTTATAAAATACATAATGCAGGACAAACCGGGAAGGGGACAGCAGGTAAGTGAGAAGATAATATAAAATACTTACGAATGACTGATGATTGTATGTATGCCACAATGACATAGTATCAATCAAGTCACTTGGTATAATTAATAATTTACAGTCCAATCCACTTGCAACAAAGTTGCAAGAATACTGGTAGGCCATGATGTTTATCACCGTGCATTGTGATTGTGCAGCAGGATTGGATATCATGAATTGTAATATCAATAATATACGCTGATGAAATCACAGCAAATACGCAGACAAAGTGCCAATTCTTTTTTGTTATCCATCGGGATTCCAAAATCTATCCATCATTCTTATAGAGCTAATTAGAGGTAGTTTTAATATATGATATATGCATTATGCTAATTACAACTGCCAATAACACTAACTGCTCATTTTAAATTCTGCCTAAAATTGTTAACTTCAACTTATAAGCACACTATTACCTACCAATAAATATAATGTATGTAAACAAATATATCGCAAATGAATTGCCTTATGGAATATGTTAATGGCTACCCTTAATTAAAAATATTGTAATTAATTTTTATAATATTACGCTTACTTGCTTACCAAATTTGTACTCATGTGGTTTCTTATTAGAATATACAGGGTGTTACAAATTAGTAGGTCAAGCCGTCAACCACATACTCTTTGGGCTAAAATAATGAGACTTTTCATACTACTACTGCTTTGTCAGTAGCCGAACCTAGCCAAGAGCCGATTCTGGACTAATATAGAAGGAAGATGCACTATGCCTTGCTAACGAGTTTGTTCCCCTACATGACCAGGTATCGAGACCAGAGATACTCCGCAACACCTTTCGGAGTCTTGGAGCAGTAACTATGTACCTTCAAAAGGTCGGTTCCACCCCGCTCCAATTCCTCCCTGCAGAGAAATAGTCTATAGGTGATTCTTGTAGGCATAATATTCGAGACCATCGACATAGTGGTGTGACTGTCTATGTCCTCCAGCAGTTTAATGTGCCCATTATGTTACCCTTCGGTTTACTCATAGCCGCTCTCAATCTGTATACTGCCCACCTGGCTTTTCTCTCCAAAAGTATACGGAGAGGTGGTAGATCCAGAAGGACGTCCAGACCAGCGGACAGTATGGAGCTAATTGCTCCAGTTATCGACGAGACAAGCTTGCCCTTGAAAAGAAATAGTTTAGCCTTGGCTGTCCATTAAAAACCTGTAGACGACCAAACTATCGAGCCGTATGTCATCATAGGTGTGATGTGATATCCATCATCACCATCTTTATATACTGCCAGTATAGTTGTTTAGGTACTACGCCCAGGACTTCCACAAATGCTTCGACACGTCCATAGGCACATTCTGACCTTGTAGATGACTTTTTCCATATGGGAGTTCCAGTTGAGCGTCTTATCCAGAACAATTCCCAGATATTTCGCTTCCTGAACAAATAGTATTGTTTATCCCAAAAAATAAGTGGGTCTTAATTAAATTGACCAATTTGTGTTTTCTTGTAAAGGGTGCAATAACTGTTTTGTGGAGGTTCGCAGACATCTGTTCACTCTCACACCAGTCTAGTACCCCATTTAAAACTTTCTGAAGTATAAATGAAATATTGTCTTCAGATATACCTCTTACCAATATGACCAAATCATCAGCAGGAATGCTGCCTAGACTCGACTTCCCACACAGAGAGGATAGCGAGCAGATCGTCCACGTGAAGCAATCACAGCAGGGGAGAAAAAACCCTATCCTGAGGCCATCTGACCGCGGCCTTAACCCGACCTCCACCCCTTGCAGAGTTGTCGTTATGGTGCTATTCACCAGCATTCAACTGAATTCCTTTAGCAGCCGCTGCTGAAGGTACTGGTGAGCACTGAGAGAGTTCATACTAAGTATTCCCCCCCCCCTTACATACCCGTCCAGCTCTTATTGTTTGTACTATGACTCTTACTTTTAGAATTTGTGGTGGTTTTTTTCCACCCGCATCTTGTGTAACAAAGCTGTTACAATTATTAAATACATACAAACTTGGCCTAACAATAATGCGAATTTTGAAATCTTTATTGATTTAATAATGTTATCACATTTATTGCCAATATTAAAAATATATATATTTAGACAAAATACAGGCTGTTCTGAAAGTGGTTGGAAAACATAGAATGGAATTCTTATTCAATTTTAAGAAGAATGTTTTATTAAAATTTGCTTTTTTACGTGGAAGTTCAAATAATATAGTTTTTTCATTTTTTTTTCAACCATTTCTGGAACACCAACCAATATTGTAAACTGATGATATATCCATATCTCAGCAACATAACCTCCTAATATATAATCAATATTGAAGCCAAAATTAGGCCATTTTGAGAATGTAAGAAAAATATTTCTCTCCGACATTATGCAACAATGTGGTCAAAAATCAATATAAATCATTCTCCTTGTACAAAATGCTTAATGCTGTTACAAAAAATTATCCATAAAATTCAACAATTGTATCCTATAAAACGATGTTTTCAAATGAACTGTATTGTGTAATGTAACTGTGTTCTGAACGGTACTTAAATTTGCTTATTACATGTGGTACAGTTTCTTCCGTATCTATTATTTTAAACACTTTACCAGAGTGAAATTTTTAATTATGTATATAATTAAATATCCGTTTAATTAAAGCGAACATGACACCTGCATTAAAAATTACTTTCACGGAAGTAATATTACGGGAAAAAAATCAATTAAATTGTTGATTTTACCAATTCTTCTTCAGACAGATTTATAATTGAAGGTATTTCCAGACGTTATATCGTCCATTTGTTATAGATTTTATACGCTCTTAGTAACATTTACCTTCTTTGTTTATTAATAAGAAGAATATACATGCGGATTCACGGCAATGGACCGTTAGAAGTTTCCATGGTTGTAGTGATTATTTTTTTCTGAAAATTTGACCCGCTTACAACAGAAGTCGTCATCAAATTCGTCATTTTAAATGGAATGATATAATTTTTATTCAATTGTATCTCACCTGCACTCAGTTTATATGTAAATATATGAAGGAACAGCCAGTTCAATTATCGGTCATCTGACCTATGGCATACTGATGAGGGATAACAAGCCCGAAACAGGTGCCTGGTGGTGTGTCCGACAAGGGTTCTTGGCTGTTGACACAGATACTGCAGGAGTAATTCAATGCTGGTCGGGGCATTAGTCCGCGGAGTAGTTGTTTCCTGCAGTATCATTTATAGATATATCAAATATAGTATATTACTGAATTAATACATATACACTTCAATGAATTTAAAATTTTAAGCATAGGTATACTCAAGTCAAGAATTCAGACGTCTTACGTCACGGCTGACGTTACACATTTGTTTTTATTGTCAACGTAATTTTCGATATTTATTCGCGTTAAAAACAACCGTTTTTTGCAATTTAGTGCAATACATAATGCAAACTTTTAGTGTAGTATATAGTTTTAGTACTATCAGTTGTAGTTTCATAAATATTTTGATGAAAATATAATGAATTATTCATTTGTTCGTATGACGTAAGACGTCTGAATTCTTGACTTGAGTATAGTATTATATTTAAATACAGAAAATGTTCTGTATAAATGATGATTTTTATTAAAATTATGTGAATAGCCGTGTCCACAGGCAGTACTTAGAACTATTATTTATTACCTGTATGTTGTTATCAAAACATCAAATCATACCTGCACAGTTATACAATTGCAATCAATCAAAATGATTATTCAATCGATGATGTTCACAATTACCACTAGTAACTATAGTAAAAATTATTATTTTCCGAAATATTGTAAAAACCTCGAAAATGACAAAGATTAGGTATAGAAAAATCTTATGAAAGTCTCGTTGAAATAGTTTGAATAATCGAAAAATTTAATAAAAATGATATCATTCAAATGGAATACAATATACTAGGCTAATCATAAGGAATATATAGGTAAATATTGTGAGTGTAATTCAACGCTGGTTGGGGCTTTAGCCCACAGAGTAGTTAGTTTCACACAATGTTATTAATATCTAAAAATATATAAAAACCAGTACATGAAGGGTAAACGTCATATTTAATTTAAAAATCATTGACAGACTAAACTCACTTTTGTCACTGTCGATATTTAATTTCAAATAATTTTAATTTATATAATAATTTTTATAGTTAGATATTTGACTCAACTTAAAGGAGGCCACCTGAAGGAGCAATCCTAAAAATGCAGAAATAGATCGGATCTCATCTATTGTGGTTGAATTTTCGAGTTCCCACTGTCAAAAGTGAAATTAGATATTTATAGAGTATTTCCATTAAACCAGGTAAACCAAAATTAGATAGATTAATTTCTTTAGATAATTATTGAATAGAACTTTGTCTGTGGAATTGTTCATTAGCATACCTAGATGTTTGGTATCAGAGAACATACATATGACTTCATTGATAGGAAATGTAAGAGATTTGATTTATACTAGCTTAAAAATTATCGTAGTGTATAATTAAAAATTTATTTTAAATCGTCATTTTTAAATTATCTTCGCATTATTGGTAATTTTTAGAACATTAACTGTAAAATTGCCACTGAATTGATGTAGGTACGAGTTTATAAAAATGTCTAAAACGTGCAATTTGTACTAAAGCCAGTAAACCTTATAATTTATGTCTTTGTCAGTTTAATGGTCGGTGCCTTAAAAAACGCAGTTCTTCCAAGGGCGTAGGCATTAAAAGTTATTAACATACTTTACGAAGGAGTTACTCTTATTTATTGCTTTGACAGTTACAACTGAGCGTAATGCACAGTTTTCATCTGCTATTTTTGAAGATGTTTATTCACAATTTAGTTGCATGTTTTACAAGGTTTTTTCACAGAGACATTACATTATACAGGATGCCCGACTGTACGGAATAATATTGAATAAATAATTATTATTTTAACGATGTGCGACGTGCTACCAGAGCATGTCGTATATTTTGCTAGTTTGCCACGCCTGTTGGTGCGTGCACATTATTTAGCAAACTTTTCCTCTCAAAATATTGGGATACTTTTTTCTGATTCACCGTTAATTTGGCAAAAACTGATAGAAATAAACAAAAGGATAAGGAAATTCCATCAGACAAATTATTAACCAATTTTTTGGACAAAATAAGTGTAAGCAGTATTTAAACAGAGTCTTACTAAATACTGTTCGGTACTACCTATTAAAGGGATTTCTAATAACTTTCTAATAATAATATTGACGACTTTATTCTAGATTCATATAGTGGAATGCTCATTAGCAAAAGTAGATATTTGTAATTGATTATTTGTCTAATATATACCTATTAGCATAAATTAAACTATTTTTATTTTTATTTTTTTTATGAAGTGCCTCTCTCTAAATAAATCAATATTCGACTACTTGTTTATTATCCTTTTTTTTCATACCTTACCCTTAGCTTAAAAATGTCAGCAGTATTTTCTCCACAGTAATAGTTCTATGAAAATAAATTCGTATCCTGCAGGTTTTATAAATTCAATAGCTTGTTGAGTATGTCTCTTTCCATTCTATAGAAGTATTGGAATTTTTGAGCATGCATTTTGTAGGTGCTGAGAAACAACAAACGCACTCACTGCATCAGCATTGTCTCGTAAGTATGGCAATCAACACAATATCGTCTTCTTCCAACGGCAATATTATGTCTGAGATGATTTGGGTGTAGCAGAATGTTATGCGACTTTGGTGTGAAAATACCACTGGAAGACGCATGATGCCACGTGCTTCCTGCTTCCAAGTAGCAAGTCGCACGTAGCATGCAACTTTGGTCTGAAAGCCCACTTATGTTTTGCGTAGGTGTGTGTAAAATGTGAATGAGTTTACAAAACAAAATCCTTTGAAAATCCTAGCAAAGTAACCATGCGAAAATTCGAATTCAAAAGTGTTGTCGAAGAAAGGCTGGTGCTTAAGTTTCTAGGTAATAAAAGGAAATTCTAGGTAATATGGGAAAATTTTACGTACATATTAGGTAATGGGGGAACTAGGTAGGAAACGATGCCAGTTTACAGGAAATAGTGTACACCATTTTGGACAGCGGTTCTCCCTCGATTATGCATGAAGCGGAACTTAATGGGAGATTTCCAAATGGAATGCTGCTCGTTTTCAATATATGGAGTATAAAGACAAACATTTAGTCAATAGTTTTACAGTCATTTCCCCGATAAAGATGAAAATCGCTATAGTTATATTTTCTAGGGTGAACATTTCAGAAATGGTAATCACTTTACCCTCACTTGTAGAGGAGCTCAGTTAAAATGTAGGTAATGATTGAATAAATATAATCCTGGCTTTTCTGTTGTTCATTCGAAAGAAGACGCATACAGTTTAAAAATTATAATAAAGCAATCTACCGTAAACTGATTCCAGATACCTTATTCTATGTGGTGAAAAATTGATACATGAACCTTTAATAGTGCCTGGGAAATGGCACATGGGATTCATCGGAAATTTTATAAATTGATGTTTACAATTATTTTATTTTTACACTATTCATAAATATTATTTCTTCGGATACTTATATTAATGTTAAAAATTTTTATATCAAAATGTATTTGGTCTATAGTGGTTTTCCAGTTCGTTATGCCGTGACCTAGGTAAATACATGCTGCCAGTAACCAGGTCTTTCGAAAATTGATCAAAATGTTATGTAACAGTAAATATACTTACCATTACCATATACTTTACCACAGATGGTTTAAATGCAGTTATTACACGGAAAGATATCTACTTCAAATTTTAAAATTCTATTATGTATCAATTCAGTAAGAAAGTATATTTGATAAAAATATTTACACATTCTTGACATTTAAGCATTCTTGTACTTAATTTGACACATTTTTTTCTTAAAATGACACTAAATTTAAGATATACTTAAAGAATAATATTTTCTTAAAATATGAATAAAATATTAAACACAGAATAAAATATTCTTCCTTAAATTATGGGTTTATAGATTTACACGAATTAATATTATTTTTATTTTAATACTATTTTTGTAGTTAACACAAGAAATTTAATATTGACATAAATCGTTATGTATTTATCTAAATAATTTAACTTAATAGAAATTTCTTCATCTTGCTTTAAGTCATCTTTTTCTTCTGATATTAATAAACTTTGTTCTAGAATTATTATTCTTGAATTTACTGTAAAGAAGTGTCTCACCTTGCCCCAATCGATGTATATAGGTATGGATTTGGTTTTGTTTAGCAGCCCTAACAAGTTATTATTCAATGGTAGTGTGTAATCGTTATCTGATGGGTATACGAATTTTTTATTACAAAAAGCCAAAAACATATTTTCAATTATGGTATCAATACTTATGTCAATTCTGAAATAATTTAAATTAACATAGGCGTACCACAGGGATCAATACTGGGCCCTATTCTTTTTTTATTATATATTAACGACATAGACCATATAAATGATTCAGTGCAGTTTACATGTTATGCAGATGACACATCTATTATAGTTTCAGATAAAAATATTGACCAAAGAAAAATTAAATGCTGGTTTTCCCAGAATCGTTTATACTTGAATCCTGACAAAACTCAAGCAATGACTGTTCATAGTAAATATCAGAATTGTGAATATCTGTGAAGTCTAAACAATATAACTATACCTTGCAATACTTCAAATGTTAGATTTCTGGGTATAAATATTGATAATGTGCTGAAATGGAGGAGCTACTGTGAGTTTTTGATATCTAAGCTTCATTCTGTTTATCAATTTAAGAATCTTAGAAATATATTTGATATCAGTCAGTTAAGAAATCTATATTTTGCTCAGGTTGATTCCAGGATAAGGTATGGCATTGGATTTTGGGGTAGTTCCACCTTCTCTAATAAAGTGTTTCTAGCTCAAAAACGGGTTGTACGAAGTGTGTCAACTTGTCAACGCGAGTGAGCTGCAAAAATATCTTTAAATATTATGAGATATTAACTCTTCCATCTGTGTTAATCTTAGAACTAAGTGTATATGTTTTTAAAAACAGGCATAATTTTTTGTGCAACAAAGATGTCCATAATATAGATACTAGGCATAAAAATTCATTTTTGCTCCCTTTGTATAAAAATAATGTTTCTGTTAAATCGCCTAACTATTTAGGTTTACGAGTATTTAATACTATTCCTATAGAAATACAAAATTGTGAAAGTTCATTCTCTTTTAAAAAACAAATGAAACAATTTTTAATAGAAAAAGCTTTTTATAATATGGACGAATATTTGAATATGTAAATGTCTGATTTATTTTAATATTGTATTTTATCTGACCTAACACTTGTGTGTTTTTGTTTTTAAATGTGTGTATATTGATTCTTCTTCATTTTGACTATTCCTATACAATGTGTGAACTATATTGTCTAAAAGGACAATAAAGAATATTATTATTATTATTAATTACTAACAAAAACGTTAACACTGTTGACATATATTATAGAATCTAGATAATAAAATATACCGTATGAGCCATATTAACTTAGTTCGAATGTCAATATAAAAAAAGATACAGGGTGTACAAGCAAAAATTTTCAAATTGATTTTTCTCAATATTTTAAAAAGTGTCTTTGAATATTGTATAGGGAGTTTTTTTGAGAGGCATATCGTGAGCTCACGTGAATATATCACATATAGGGCGCTGTTTACAGTGTGTTTTGTCGATATAATCAGATTAATTTGTTTGTATGTTTAATGCACTTCTTTATAATACAGATGAATCTCCAATAATTTTTAAGCAAAAAAGGTATTGTTTTATTTCAATAAAGCGTCCCGTTTTCGAGATATTTGAACTTCACAAGACTATTAATGTATTCCATTTTAGGCTTGACATCGTAAACATATTGATGAATGTAAATCGACAATCATTGCTTAAAACGTTACATTAGAATTTCAGGAGCAACTACAAATTTTAGTTAAGCTAGTGTTAGAATAAATTGTTTTAAAGATTTACAGTAATCCTTTCAAATCGTTGAAATAGAGAACAATACCTTTATTTTGAAAATAACAATTGTTGCTTCAACTAATACATATTGTCCGAATAAAACAAAACAATTCTTTGTACAAACGGAACTTTGTCTCATAGTAAGTGTATACATTAGTTTTCTTGATTTCAAGTAATTTTTATTCTTAAACGGGAATATACGATATTACACAAGAATAAATCAATCTTTCAATAAAGTATTATTGCACTTGAAAAATAGTGAAACTAAGCTGGGGTTAGAATAAGTGTATTAATCTTGAAAGTATAGCTTTTTTCCGCGTTATTATATTATTGCTGCATATCAAGAAAAAACAAATAATTCATAACTAAGAAAATAAAAGTACATAATTTATAAGTAAAACGTAATGCTTTAAAGAAAAATGTTATATGAAAGACCCCTATAATTTTTTCAAATTCTATTCTTAGCACTTGATTTGACAATGTCAATCAATACCGACAATATTGACACTATCTTGTACGTAGCACTTTTATCTTCAACAAAATTCCTAAATAACTGATTGATTGACATTTAAATTGAAATTTTGAAAATGAAATCGTTCTAGACAAACACAAAATTATGAAAATTATCCTCTTAGAACATTATTTTATTTTTTGCAGTATAGTAAAGAATTCGAAATTGCATTCCAGACTAATGTGGGTATTAGATTTCGAATAGTTTATACGAAGAATTTTCTATTATTGTTCCAGTAAAACGCCTTAATTAACATGGGAGTCGCTAGATGAAAAGAATTTAGTTTTGAGAGCGTAAAAGGAGAAAAGTTTATTGGAGACGTACCAAGAACTGACTAAAGAGACATTAAAACGACGGATTTGTCATTTAGATGTGAACCTCTCGGATTCTTCGAATATCTTCATGCTTTACAAGAACCCTGCGTAATTCTATGACCGATAAATGTCTAAATACAGAACGCCAATTACTTTATTGCTAACCTGAATGCTGCTATCTTTTTTCTACCTCAATTGCCCTGAGAATTCTTAATTTACAGTCCTTGTGTAAATCGGACAAGATTTTTGAAATTCTTTTAAGATTTTTTGCATAACATGTATTACTTATATGGTGTTTAAAAATGACCAACAACTTGTCTACGTTAAAATATCAAAATTGTAAATTTCTTAAAAACAATTTTACCCGTTGAACTAGAAAATGTAGCTCTACTTATAAGAAGGAAAATGTGGTTCATGCACGATGGTGCTCCTCCTCATGTTATACAATAAATGGTAGGATCCATTTGCATGAAGAGAATAGCATCTAAACGGTGTAGTTTTGGAAGAGGCTTTTACCAGAAATATTGTGTTAGACAATATATAAAAGAGAAAATATTTATATTTTTTTACTAAGGTATAAAGTTTAAGGCATTTGTACAATTAATTGCATCAAAAGAAACGTTTTACCAATATGTTTTCATGTATCAGATCTCATTTTAATCGTTCAACGCATTTCCAAAGAACATGCATTGTATAAGATCAAACTGGTATGTTTGTGAGGATTACAGATGGCTCTATCTCAAATAGAGCAAATCTGATTGACGAGTACTGGGTTCTTTTCACGAGAAATTAACAATGGCGAAAACAAGAATATACCAACCATTATACCAATTTGAACCACTCGTGTACATAGTAGAATAATATTGAAAATACATTTTACAGACACCGTTTAATTATGAAGTCATCAAGACATGTTCTATTACTATAACCAAAATGGGATAACGGTCCCTGATCCCATGTGTACACAAGGTGATTTATAAATTAATTATCTAATTTTAACCGTGTTCTACTTATTAAATTAAGCAACTTTTTGAAATAACTTTTTTGGAAATTTCCAATAAGCCAACCAGTAGTTGCCTTTTGAATGTTTTTGGCCTGTCATTCAATTATTAAATCGCCGTGTTAACGTGTTCAGAAATTTAAAACATAAACGGAATAATATATAAAAAATATATAAATATTTAAAATATATAATAATGTATATTATACGGCGTATTTCAAAAAATGTGTCGGAAAATGAAGTGTGTGATTATTTGGCTCATTCTAAGAAAAAAAGTTCTGACCAATAAAGCTCCGCAAATGCATCGTTATCGAGATATAAGGTGTCAAAAAAATTGTTTTCCTTTATTATTTGAGGGTATCTCAGGAACTGTTTGAGATACAGAACATAAATTTTAAACACGTATTAAAATTAGCTACTTTTAAGCGATAATTCGTATGACGAAGGGAATTATAGGATTGCATGAGGTTTTCGCCCTAAATTTTTACGACTGAGAAAATTGCAATTTTGAAAATACATTTTAAACGGCCAATGTTTTGTTTACAAAAAAAGTACTTTCAACAAAAACTCTAAAGCAAACCTTTTTCAAAATAAATGGCGTTTTATGATGGAAAACATGAAAGAAAGTAACAATGAGGTTTGTTGTTGACAAAAACATTTGTTTTTCATCTAGTTGTCCAAATATTAATGATAACACGAGCGCAAAATGTTTTACATCTCAAACGGTTTCTGATATAACGCCAAACTGAAAAAAAAAATTGTCACCCTATATCTCGAAAACGGTGATGTTAATAGGAACTTATTTTATTAGAATGACCCAAGAAATCACACCTTTCATTTTCCGACAGAAGAAGAAAATCAGTTGTATCCCTTTTATGTTGCTACAACTTGTGTCCCCGCAAAGTTCAGTCAAAGTTTACAGACTAAAAGTTGCTTCACACCATCCTCCATCCCTATCATACTGGTGCACATTGGTACGTAAATGCAGATGTTGTAGGCTTATTGTAAAATAAGGAATATTACAATATGTCTAGGCAATATGACTGGGCGTATTGTAATACGGTAAAAAATGTCGAGAATATTACTTACAATTTCACTGACAATTTTTAGTCATATTGTTAGAATGGGCTTCCACGAATGTTACAATTCGGCTAGATGGAATCCGTCATATTATAATGAGACTGGCAGTAAAAATTACGGAAGATATTTCTAAATGAACTGAACTTTTGCACATCAAACCGGATATTTTGATATATTTTTTTTCGAAGTGGTTGGGATTAGGACTCATGTTATATAGGCATAGTTTCGTTTATTTTGGTATGTACCTGTTAACATTTTTGCGCGTCAAGCGCTTGTTTGTAATTAAAATATTACGCTGTTTGGCATCACATTAGTTTTAGTAGCGCCATCTATGGCGAAAGAGAACAATCTTTGTTTGGTAGTTAAGAAAAGTCAGTTGTTTTGAATACATCTCAAATTGTAATACACATGTCATATATAACAAAAAAGTTATCATAATATTGTAATTCACGTACCCAAATACAGTCCACTAAGATAATATTGTTTAACTCAACATAATCATCCCAGAGCTGCAAGAGCCCTACAAGACAGGTTTGTAGCCAACGTTTATGGTCCTTCGAGCCGTATCATCAGCAGGATCGTAACAACAACGAGAATATACAAATATTTAGTAACAGCTAGCAGCAATAGCCAACACTGTTGGTAGTCAAACCTCTAACACCCTGTATAGATAAAAGTGTCACTGCAGATCACTGTAGCCATATTTAAAAAATAACAACTACGTCATCATTAATGAGGTTTTCCAGGTTTTCCTCATTCCTGCACTGAATAGTGGTTAGGGCCTACCAACGTAAGTCGTTCCTGGGCGCAAATGCGGCCTGCTTAATAATAATATGCCGCCCCTCTCCCGCACAAGTCTCCGACTTCTGGGCTAATCCTGTGATTAGAATGAGGGTAGAGATATTATTATTATTATTATTATTATTATTATTATTATTATTATTATTATTATTATTATTATTATTATTATTATTATTATTATTATTATTATTATTATTATTATTATCATTAGATATGATTTGGTGCATTTCAGGACCACATGCAATTTTTTTTAATCTCATAGACAGCTACTATAACAGAAATGCACTATAATTCAGACTGACATATGTATCAATAATTCTATGAATAATTGATTTTGACCAAGCGAAATTACTATTAGAGCATCTACTTATTCAGTCTCTAAAACCAGTAACAATTTCGGTTCTCAGTAATAAAATTATTCTTCGTTTGTCAATTTCTGACATGCTTCCTGTTTTCCAAGGAAATTCGAAGAAAATTAATTTGCTAAAACTAATTCTGCACACATTTGGACCTCCAAACAATGACCTGCTATTTCTTTATTATTCTCCACTTCCTGTGTTTTCTAAGCGCATCAGGAGGTACGTATGATTCATTTTAAAACACGAGACCTCGTCCACTGACGTCATGTTAATCATTGGAATTCCTCGAAGTGTCCGGTGAGCTGTTTCACGGCGACCGTCAGTCACCAGCTTTCTCATAATCCATTCAATGCAATGACTCCGTCGCACTAGAGTTATAGTTCTTATTCTTATGTGCATCTATCGCATGCGGTGAATCTTAAATTAGGTTTCACTTACGAATTATTTCATAGTAAAGGGGTTAGTCAACTTCTAAAAATACACTTCTAGACACTGATTGTATTATTATTATTAATTTGTGGTATTTTTTATAATTTTTAATTGAATGAAATATCTAACTATAGCCCAAGTAGCACACTAGTCTTATAATTCAAAATTTATATGGAAATTTACATTTTATTTTTATCTTTTATTTTATTTTTAGATTACACCAATCACAACAAGAAAAACGTTTTATAGAAATTATTTAAACTATTTTCAGAATATTCTTGTGTCTGCACTTATACAGTATTTTTTCTTCAGGAGGTCATTTTACTGTACAATGTCTGTAGTACAAAACTCACTATAATGCGTTATAAATCAATTTTGTAGTGGTCGCAATAGAAATACGCATAACGTCAAAAGTCTTGGACCGCCCTCATTCTTCCTAAAGAAATCTTTTTCTCAGAAAAACCAAATACATTTATAAAAGCATATTGGTTTCTGAATCTTTTTTTTTGTGAAAATAATATGTTCGATAAATTGAGTACTTAGAAAATTAAAAACCAGCTAATGTGTGACATTTTTGACAAGCGGTTAACGATCTCTTGCAGAATATTGTTCCATTTCTCCTCTGCCACCACGTCTAACTCATCTGCAGTCTGAGGTGAAGGAATATGATTATGAATGGCTCTAGCAAGGAAAGCCAACATGTTTTCACTAGGATTCATGTCAGGAGAGTTGGCTGGCCAATCTAATCTATTGATATGTCTCGCTTCGAGTGTCTCGCGCGATGTGGTCGAGCGTTGTCGTCCATAAACACAAAATTTTCACCTAATTCATTACGTAGGGGTAGATAATGTGTGTAATAACTATGTAAATTTGATTGGTCATATTCTTTGGTATGCGAAATGGGGTGCGGCGGTTGAACATTATTCCACCCCAAAACATTACGGTATCCCCTTCGTACGGAGTAACTACGGGAAAATGAGGTCGCTGTTAACAACCTGATTCTCTCCAGACTCTTTGTCGATTGTCATCAGTAACCAGCCCAGTTCTGGTTTCGTCTGTAAATAAGACCCACCGCCAATGGCGTAAACCCAACCCTATGCTCTTTGCCCCCACTGGAGACAGGCAGCACGATGCCTTGAAAGTAGATTGGAGACTCGTAATGATCTTCTAACACGTAAATTTGCGTTGTGGAGTCGTCTTCAAATAGTAGTTGTCGTTATAACACGGCGAAACGTACCCTGAAAGTGGACCCTGAGATGTGCGGTGTCTACGGGCATATTGGACCAAACACCGATCCTCCCTTTCATTAAATACTCTAGAAGGTCCACTACGTGGTCTGTTTTCCACTGTATCAAATTCTTCATATCTGTGTACTATTCGTACAACAGATGATCTAGGAAACCCAACATGTTCGATATCTGATTAGAATGTCCTGCATCATGTAAAGCAGTCATTCTTACTCGGGCAAACGCAGACATTTGACGTCCTGGCATTATAATGTACAAAAATCAAAGGAACCCTTGGCTGAATACACTGCCAAACTGACCAAATTTGTAAAACCATTGGTAATTAAGTAATGGTTCATGGTCTGCAATACTTTATTGTTTGTTCCCTAAGTACATGTACTTTTTTACCACATTAAGTAAAACCACTAGGTTTAATCGAATCATTTCATATACAGGGGATCCATGACTTGACGTGTGTATAAAAAATTAACTATAAATTAAAATTATTGGAAAAATGTTGAATTTTAAAACAACATTGTCAAAAGTGTTGATAATCTGTATAGAATTAATTCAAAATAAAAACATTCATCTACGTAGTACTTCATTTAAACAAACATTTGCCATTTTATGCTATGTTTCTATATCTTTTATTAGGTACCTATTAACAATATTGTGTGAAACTAACTACTTTGAGGGTTAATGCCCCGACCACTGTAAAATTACACCCACAATGTCTACCCATGACAGAGACACAGAGTAATTTAGAACTTATCTAAAAAAATGTTTAATGTACACAGTACTGTTACAGATACAATTTTGTAAAAAAATCAAAAAGAGCAGTTCGAAAATAATTTAAAAATATACTTGTGCACGACACTGGAAACTGGTCCACTGTAAAACCTGATAAGGCAAAGTCAAGAAAATAAATATATAACATTTTATAACACTTATGTTATACAGCAAATGCAACTGCTTTTGTCGCTATCCGCTATGGTTAATATTTATTAATAGAATTAATTTGTGGCTTTAGTTAATAGAAGAGTTTGATATACCCGATGTTAAAACAACAAAATTTTGCTCCCGTCTTACTCAGTTTCTGCAAACTAACACAAATGTTTTTGCTTATTGTCCGTTTTGAACTCGTAAATTATTGTCATCAACTAAGATACATTTTTGTAAATCATTCATAGTGTCCACTTCGCTGAGATACACTTCATTTCTTAAATATCCTCACAAAAGTTCAAAGAATTTAAACTCAGGAGATCGTGGCGGCCATGGTACCGGTCCTCTTCGTCCAATATCTTGGTATTAATGTTTAGATACACCGTACATGGTACGGATATAATTGAGCTTCGTGTGTGATACACCACACTGCTGCAATACGCCGTAGACACCCTGGTCCCCGTCTTTTCAACAATTCGATTGCAAATTTCCCGTCACGTCCGCGTTGCATACACTTGCATTCAGTACACACCGTGGTAAAAGCAATTGCATTTGGCACATGGTTATCGGAAAAACATTTTCACTTCACCATGAAAAAACGATATCCATCAACTCCGAGTGGCTATACACGTAAGCCATATTTGACACTTGAAAAACTAATGTAAACATTCGCATCAGAAAAACGTTAATACTATAATTGGATTGCAGTATACGGAATCGCCTGGCTAGAAACTACAGTAGTCCAGCGATGTAAAGGTTGAAAATACTACAACAATATGATTATAATTTTGTACTGTTTTACCTATTTTGCCATTCTGAAACGTAGCTATCCTAATAAAATGTTTCATATTTTATCCGCTCGATCTATTATTATTAAAAGCTTTAGAGTTTAGTGAGTGTTAGTGGTAGGTACGTGACTCAATAAAAGTACACAATATGAGTGATAAGTGAAAAAAAATGTTTAAGAACAGCTGGAATTGATATTCACAATGTTGTATAATAAATAAAATCAGTAGAATTGGAAACAATTAGAAAATGTTTAACCGCATCGTTGCGCAGTTCGATATTGCGCAAATTACATATAAAGTATATTTGTATATGTAATTTCACTAGTTTTGTCATAAACAGTTTTTAATCTTTTTTTAATTGATTGCTAATAAGCTCTACTAATACGTCTACAAAGGAATACATACAGTGGTAAAAACTTGATCCATTAAGTGTTTGGGAGATCTTAAATTGCTTCCTTCCTACACATTTTGGGAATAAAATCATAAGTAAAACAGAATCCATATTGTAATTTATGCGACATCCTTCGGGTTGTATTGTTTCAAAGGCAATTAAACAATTTAAGCAAGCATGCTAATTGGCACAATTAAAAAATTAAAAACTGTGTGAGGAGGATGTATGTACACCAAAAATATTTATCGATATTACCACGATATGACTTTGTATTGGTGTGAGAACACATCCAATTAAGTATTTTAAAATTCCACGGACATCGCAATTTAACTAAATAGGATTTTCCGTCCGGTAATCTGTGTATTTTAGCCACAAAAAGGACAATTCCCATAAGAGCTTAAATGTGAATGATAAAAAATGGATGACTAATAAAGAATTTATATGTTCAACATCTCTTTTTCACTAGGTATAAACTTTTGCAGGAATAAAACCGTTTAGTAAAAATTTAATTCAATTAGATTAATAGGTAATTCATTTAAAGTAAAAACCATTTTTCATGTAAAAGTGTAAGGTATTTCTTTATAAAAAAATTAACCACTGGAAATCAATTACCTCAATTTTTACCAATCCCAATAAATTCATTAGGAACCTTTTGGCTTTTTGAAAATATCAAAGCAACTACTTGGTAGCGGTAGTACACCGCGGATGCGCCACGGCAATTCTGCAACAGAAGCGTGGAAGAGATGCAGGTTCAGGACATGGGCGAAGTTAGGCCATCAAATTTCTCCCAAATGAATGTTTTAAAATTGATTCTGAAATGCGTGTATGATGTTTATGAATATATTTGAGGGGAGGGCTAATTCGATAAAGCAAGCCCCCCCCCCAACTTTTCTCATGGTTCAGGGCATCGACGTATTGCAGCAGTTGAGGAAGGCATTTTAGAGATTCTTGAAGAGAATCCCATAATAAGTTCTAAGCAAATCGCTCAATAAGTACAAGGAATATCTCAATTATATCCGTACCATGTCCAATTATTAATACCAAGGGATTATGTACATGCCGGCCAATTCGCCATATTTACTTATTTTGTAAAACAATTGTATTAAAAACTAACACAAAAACAAGTCACTCAACACTTTCATTTATATTACATATATACATGCCACCTATTATTGTTTTTTAATTAGCATTCTAAGTTTGGTCTATTGCACACTTTTTAAGAAGAATTGACTTGGCTTTAAGAAAGCGATACCAGTTTGTCCAAAAATCTGTGGCGTACATTTTTTTTGCTAAAAATGTGTATATAATGACAGGAACGCCACTAATGCTAGTATATTACAAGAGAAATTTATACACGTAAAAGTAGTCCTTTACTATACACTGTTGTGTACCAAATCTCATCTCAATAACTTGATCTGTTTTCGAAAAATAAAAGGTTATAGTATATAAAACAGAAAATTTTAAACAATCTGTATCTTGAAAACGAGGTATTTTCCGACTCATAATAATAATAATAATAATAATAATAATGAAGTTTATTTTACAAACTAAAAATAAAAAGTTTGACTTGGTGTGTATCACCTGTATCACACTTATAGACAAAATACATGAAACTTAGTGAAATAAACAACAAAAAGTTCAACACGGTGAAAAACTCACCTGTTCGTGAACAATAACCAAAATACAAATATAATTAATCATGTTACAATAACAATTATACCATTCTAAACAATACAGCCAGCAAACAAACATTTTGTTAGATTATAACACCATTTGATTTTTTAAATCAATTTGCTCTTTTATTTCCAGCCTGTGTGTTAATACATATTTCTTTAGTTGTGATTTGAACTATCTGTAGGTGTATGACTTAATAATTTCTGGGAGAATATTAAAACATCTAGGTCCCGAAAATATCCAACTACGTTGAGCCATAGTGGTATCATTGTAGGCACCTGTAGAAGTAATTTTGCAGATTGCCTCGTATGACACATACTACTTACTCGATTTTGAGCCAAATAGGCCTCTAAAACACATTTCGTGTAAAATAATTGTTTTAGATCTAGTATACCACTGTCTTCAAATAATTTTTGGGTAGAATACCGTTTTCCTTTGCCTAGCATTATTTAAAAAAAAAAATTCTGGATCACTTCCAAATCATGTATATGCACATTTAAAGCTCCACCCCATGCAACTATCCCATAATTCAAATGTGATACTAAAATATATTATTTTCAGATAATTCAAATGCAGATATTTCTTAAGTTCTTTAAATATAAATAAAACATCTCTTAGCTTTTTTATTGTAGTCTTGATATGCTCTTTGTTGATGCAATAGTTTGTTCGTTTCCTATTTTTGAACTGTCGAATTTCGGTAACTTGTTTACATAAATTGCAAAAGGTACGTATTTAGTTTTTAATATATTTAGTGTTAGTAATTTACTGTCTAACCAGGTTTTAAATAATATAAGATCACTGTCCACCAGTATCATCAGCATAAGAAAATTTTTTACCGCTTGTTGGAATTGAAAAATGGAATTTATATAAAGAATAAATAATAATGACCCTAGCACAGTACCCTGGGGAACACCAAATTCCACTGTTCTAGCCTCACTATAAATACCATCAATACCTTTTGTTGTATATTGGTTAAATAATGTTTTAATAATTTTAAAGAAACATTTCTAAAGCCATAGTTTTCTAAAGTTAAAAATAAGTTTTCATGGCTAACTGTGTCAAGAGCTGTTTGGAGATCAAAAAATCCTGTTAAACAATTTTCCCGGTTATCTAAGGCATTGTAAATGTGAAAACTTAAGTTTTTTATAACATCATTTGTTGATCTGTTTTCTAAGAATCCGTACTGAAATTCCGAAACAATCTTAAATCGTTTTATGAAACTACTTATTCTCGCTTTTAAAACCTTTTCAAAAATTTTAGCAAAAGTGGAGACGATTGAAATTGGCACCTTTAAAAATTGGATTAATTACTGCACATTTAAAAGCACCATGTTTATATAAACTTTTTCTCTTATTTTTAAACATAGACTCTGCCCCTAGATTTTCTTAATATCATTTTGTAACGCCCTGTATAGCTTATGTATTTGTTTAGAAATTTAACACTGAAAAATATACGATGTAGGGAATGATTAAGACCGTGAAAAATAAGTATACGCATATATCTAGGTACCCAATTTACTCTATGTAAAATCATAAGAATACTTACAAAATCATTATCCAGTTTAATATTTGTTATCTCACTAATAGTAGTGACCGGAAGAGTGATTCAGACTCCGCTATTAGCCATGTGGACTCCGTATAAACTCAGCGGAAGTTACTTCTGTAACGTGGAAGCCCCCATTTTAAAATACATTATTTTCTCTACGGTAATCTAACAAATAACCAGTTAGATGGATTGTGTTACAAGGTTCATACCTTTAATACGGTGATTTGACATCCTCAGCTGTTCTCCGATGTTTTATATAAAAAAGGTGAAATTTATAAAGTAGTGGTAGGTATTCTATCCCTTCAGATTCCAGACAAATATTTTATTCTGTACACATGGTAACAGTTATTTTTAGAAGCATGTCTAGACGACTTTTTTTTGTAACTCATTGCAGTTTTCTCAGCCAAGTATGCGAAGTAGCAAATAAATAAAAAATAATAAATATATCACTGTAAACTGCTTTTTACGTATAAGTAGTCTGATCATTTTTGATTAGTAGATATTGAGGGTTCTAGGCTTAATATTCCTAAACTGAAAAGATTTAATAACAAAAAATATGACATAAAAATCAAAAGCTTCACAGATTGTACTGTATACAGTATTTTCATATATAAAAAATGTAAACGTTGCTATTTTATAATAATTTTTATTAGCTAAATTACGCAGAAATAAACTACTACAAAATAAAAACAAATAGAAAATCGACATAATGGTACAGTGAAAGTAGTGTGATGAACATAGCACACTTAATATAAAGAAAAAAAGAGTTAAAATAATAGGACTAATTTAAGTTAATTGTTAATAATAATCCTAACAATACTTGCGCATAACTTTTTGGCAGAGCAGTTATCACAGCTATTACATATTGAATTGAACATTTTACGCATAAAACACACTGAGGATTTTTATAATAAATTCGTATTCGCTTTTGGGAAATAAAGAGTAACGTGATTCCTTACTGTATTACGGGGAATCAAGAAACTTAGTTGTTCGAGCAAGTTTGGTCAGTCAACTTTATTTTGACTTAAATTATAAAGGAACTTCATCGATTGACAATATTTCAAATTTATAACACATTTAAAAAATTCTTAAAGCCAATTCACACCTATGCGTGCCCACCCTGCATTTTTGAAGCGGCTTGTAAAAGGCATGCAACGTGCCATTCACACCATGGGTGTCTGCGTGCGTTAAAAATGCAGGGTGCCCACGCCAAAAATTAATTAGAACATGTTCTAATTTTATCCCAGAGACTTGTGCGTTTTTAATAAAATTCCCTATAAATGCAGTTGGTATTGCCGTCGTAGCGGATATTTTATTTTTTATCTGTGATTAACTGTCACAAGTAATGTCAAATGTCAGAAGGTATAAAAATTACTAAAATTAGGTTGTTGCTTAGACAAGGTGCCTAATCTAAGGGTTGTTGCAAATATATATTGTTCTGTAATGGGGAAAGCAGTGAAAGCACGTTTTGTATGGAGCAAAGAGGCAACCGCCGATTTAATTGACTTATACCAAAATCATTCAATTCTGTACCTTGCTTCAAATCCAAATTACAAAAACCGCAATATGAGAATGCAAGCGCTCCAAGATATTCAACAGGAATTAAGCAAGTCAAAGTTCTGTTCTAAACAATGTCTAGACATTGCAGATATAAAGAGTAAAATACACACATTAAGAACTCAATTTTTTAAAGAATTGGGAAAAGTCAAACGTGCAGAAGCTAGCGGTGCTGGTACTAACTACCTATATGAACCAAAACTGTGGTGCTCCGAACAGCTTCTATTCTTGCGAGACTTGGAAAAATTGTAAACAATACTATCCTTGTCACAGAATAATAAGATGTCAATAACACAAACACAGAACCAACCTTCAACTTAACAAATTTATAAAACCTAATAGCATAGTACCAACTCCTTTATTTTTTATAACCAACCAACAGGGATTTTATTACAAAACACAAGTGTGAAATATCGTGCATTTTTAAGGCAGTGCGTTAAAACTGCACGCGCCTTTTCAAAATTACATGCTTCAATAATGTGGGGTGGGCACGCATAGGTGTGAATCGGCTTTTATGATCAAAACCTTATTCCAGGTATGTACCAGTAAACTTAAAAGCTAAAAATTTCAAATATCGTCTTTAAACATTTTCAAGACTATCACTGTAGTTTTGATCTAACATAAGCAAAATAAAGAACTTCCAAAGTCTTAATATTAGTAAAAGTGTTACAACTGCGAATGATAAATCCAATCATTTTTCTGGCTTCTGACTGTATTTGATTAATATGATTAACAAAACTCAAATGGCAACCAAATAACCCCTAAATCTTTAATTGATTCTACAGACTCTAAGCTTTCATTATTTATTTTATATGTGTCCTTTTCGTAAAACACCTTCCTAGTAAACGTAACCATTTTACATTTAGAAACATTGACTTCCAACCGATTTTCTCTACATTACAACTCAATATTGCTTAAATTATTCTGTAAGCTCAAACATACTATGAATTTGCATATATACCTTAATGTCACCAGCAGAAATTAAATTCTCACATAAAACAACAGAACAGATATCATTGATAAAAATTAGAGACAGCAAAGGGCCTAAATTAGATCCTTGAGGGAGTCCCGAACTTGCAGTATGTTGACGATACACCATTATATAAATATAAATATAAGAAGCAAAATATGTTTATAAGCATGGAACTAAAACCGAACCCTTCTAGTTTTTTTAAATAAAAGGCAGTGATCTATCCGGTTAAAAGCTTTCGATATGTCCATACAGATGAGAATCGAAAATGTTTGAAATATATTGGAGGAAAACTAAGAGATTATGTTGGGTAATCCCTTCAAATATTCATGTTGAGTATTTGAAAGTAGAGGTTTTATAGAAGGAAAATACGATTATACAGACACATTTCGAATACCTTTTTCGAAATTAGACAACACAGCTACTGGACGACAATTATTAATAATTGATCCACCATTTTTAAGTACTGGACTGACTAACATTCTTCCACAGGTCAGGAAATATACCACGCTTATTTGACAAATGAAAGAGCAAATGAAGAGGTAAGAAAAATGTGAAAAAACCCCGTTCTTAACTAAAAAAGCCAGTGTCTGGTACGAATTTCTAAAAAAGGTAAAGAAATTATTTCATTGAAGTTCAAACCCAGGATATAGTTTTGAAAGTGATTGTCATGTGGTAAATATACATTATAAAATAATTGCGCAAGAACGTTTACAATATATTCAGGTCGAAAAAATATTTGACTATCATTGTTGACGTCTCCTGGAATTCTTTCTGTTGATAAATATGACCAAAACAGCTAGAATCACCGGGTAAACCATTTTGAATAGACAACTATTATAAGCGACTTTAACCTGCCTTATGATAATTGGTTGGTCTTTTAAATTAGGCAAAGCATCACGCCGAATTGGTACTTCTATAACATTCGTGTTTTATTCTAATATTTTGGTTTATTTCATTAGTATACCAAATAGGAAACTTAATTATAATAGGTGTTTGATGGAATAACGACATGTTTATTATCCAATTAAAAATATATTGTAGATATCAGAGATGATTAATGTTCTAGTTCTAGTTCTATTGAGATAGGCGATCAAATAAATATAATTGAAAATAAGTTTCAACTTCAATGTAAAGAATACTACTATTAATTACATCAATAATGGGATACCCAATTTAAACTGCATTAAATTTTGCAAATACTCGTATTAAAATATATTCTTATTTTACTGTATCAGCTTACTAGATTATTGGCACCACAGTAATTATCCATTTTCATCTCGCATTAGTTTCGTGGAATTCGATTTTTTTTACAAAACAATTTTTGTAATTTTCATAGCTATAATTATTTAATTTTACTAATGACATAATGCTTCATGTTTTCATAATTTGAAATGTATGCGCATAAATTTTTCACTTCCGTCAACTGTCCAGTATCGTCACATGCAGATGTTGATTTCACACTTTCTATAATACATTATATAACTACGGTGTGAACCAGCGGAAAACAAGTACTTACGTTGAAAAAAAAAACGTTCGGATCCGATTTTTGTTTTGAGGACGACAAATTTGAATCATTCCTCAAACTTCTACCCCTAAGCTGGGGTCCTTCACCCTTAAAATCTTAAAAGAACAGTGTTATTATTTGATAGATACATCATTTTAAAGGAAATTTGATTACCTTTTCAACGGCATCTATGTATTTAATTTTAAATGAACAATTATGTTCATGGAAATAATTGCGAGCAATATTTGTAAAATTATCAAATACCGATTTATGATAAGTATTATTTTTTACTATATTTTAATGAATTTCAGATGCAAGGGTGTCACAACATTCTAATTTAAAAAAATATTTAAAAGTGAATCAGTGTTGTCTTGCTTTGTCTTGACCTATCTTGTCTATTAGCTGCTGTGTTGATGCCAATAAAAGACGAGAAGTTTGTGAGATTCTTGCAAGACAATACAAAACGATCTTACAAGATGGAGCAACAACAAGACTTGCAAAACCAGACAAGAGTATCTTTAATGTTATATTTTTTAATTCGACAATTTTTAATTTTTGCGTCCTCTATTACTTCTTTGAAGTAATGTTTTTATATAAAAGTCAACGTCAACCCAATATATACCCAATGAAATTGGTAACACTTTAAATTATTATTGTTATCTCAGCAATCTGTGACCATCCCAATCATTCTGAGACATCAAGTATACTAATTTCATTAAAACAATTCATAATTTTAGAAACAATCATTTAAACTTAGTAAACTTACGAGATGAAAGTAATTAAAACTGACATGGGTCTTACTTGGCTAAGTACTTTAGTTGTGTGCTAATTAAATTCTTTAAAAAGTAACAATTTTGTAAAACTATGAATAAAAAAGTGCACGACCTGAACAGTTTTATAAAATTTATATATTTGCGACATATAATTGTTCTGAATAAAACTATGGATAGTATTGAGTCGACATATTTTCCCATGAGATCTGTTCCCATTTTTCGCCAGCCACCAACTTAAGACGTATCTGTATGATATCACTATAGATATTTAAATTAATAGATACGCTGTGTTACTAGGAAGAAAATTAGTTCGAGGCCTAAATAGGTAGAAAACTTTTTTGGAATTTTCTGAGCAACTTCCGTCACGAAGTAGGTGCCATACTCCTACGTACGCGTCATTCTGTTTATTCAAGAAAAACTACGTAAACACTAGTGGGCGATTTTCTCTATTCATTGATTCACGACTTAATTTCATTCGTTCCAAAGCCCACTAGATGTCGATTCGATTAGAAAGTTCAACAGTAGTGTGGATCTTCATAGGAATTAAATAAATACCTTCACTAACACTAAGTATGTGATATACATATCCTTTATGGAAGAAGAAATATCGTGCAAAATAAAACAAATTGCATTTCTTTTACAAAAACTTCCTTTAAACAGGATGTTTTCTTAGTCCATGTTATAACAACAGATTGAATCTTTAACATTTTAGACCAAATGTTTAACGAATCTGGAGTTTTAAGTATGTTTCAGAGATATAGGACTTTTAAAAGATTATATTTAAATACATACCCACAGAATCATTTACGACGGCCTTAAACTAAAGATATGTATGTAGAAAACAAGTGATATAAATTTGAAAATTAATATACAGGATATTTCAAATACGGGTGTTTTAACAAAATATTTTTAATAATGCTGACTGAGGCAAGAAATCTTGCAAAATTTGTTCCTTACAAAACACGAATAGAGCCACTACAATATTGACTGCAAATCTAATCAGTTAATGTTCTCAAATATTAAAAAGTTCATCCCGATATGTTTGGATATATATGCTGTCAATGAAGGGAGGGAATTAAGAGAATCAGACTTAAAAAATTTCCAAACTTATTTATAAAGCAAAATAAATGTTTTTCCGGACTATATTAAACCCCAATTTATCGACA
The DNA here is from genome assembly GCA_025584915.1 of Monochamus saltuarius. Taxonomy (NCBI): domain Eukaryota; kingdom Metazoa; phylum Arthropoda; class Insecta; order Coleoptera; family Cerambycidae; genus Monochamus; species Monochamus saltuarius. The sequence goes on along the minus strand of CM046725.1, from coordinate 51,537,397 downwards.
ACTATGGGACCCGTCCGCCTTGAGATTATTTATTTGGCTCGTTTAACGTTTGGAGAGTACGGCAACCAGCAACACAACTAAAAATGAAAAAATTCGTTGTTATCGGACACGATTTAATAAGTAAAGACTGAAACGGGTGCATTCTAAGTTTTCTATTTTCTATTAATATTCCTTTCGTTCGAATTTCTTAGAATAAATGGACATTTTATTGAACTGTATGTGAAGTGTGTTCTGTTGTTACTGTGGACAATCCTGACAGACCTGTTATGAGTGAAACTGTAGTTTTTACATTTTGGAGCAAAAGAACGAAGAATGAATGCAAAATACTCTAACTGATACCTATCAGATACTATTACCAATAAAAAATGTTAATTTTCGTCGTTCTTACGACAGTAATTGATAGATTTAAGCCATCTCGAACAATGTGCCGAGAGGCGATGATTTTCCGGAGAAAGAAAGGGTATTGTTCCATTTTTTAAATATCAACCTATAATTCAGAAATAATATTTTATTGTGTTTTAAGGCTTTGCTTGTACTTAGTGGTAGTCAACCCTGTATACAATACATAAAATCTTGAAATTTTCTAATCTGTTAGAAAAAAAATAAATGTGCTCTATACGTGTCTTTTCTGAGATATTGTCCGAACACTTTTAATATTGTCTGAATTTTAATTTGACTGTCCTATAGTTTTCTATTAAGGCTTACGGTGAGCGCTCTATCAAACGATATATAACATCTGTTCCAACAACCGTCGAGAACTGTTCAGTACCGTGAGAAATGTTTGACCAACACCGTCTTACGTCGCATTCGCCGAGTACATTAACAACTAAACTGACTGACTAATTCTGGACGGTTCGGAATCGATTCTTGCTGTGTTGGAACAAACCCATAGTTTTCGCTCAGTAACTCCTTAACGGATAATGATAAAAATATGCGTTTTTTTTAATAGACTTCAAATATTATTTTACATCGGCGCTGTGTTTTGAAATTTTGGAAAAGTGTAAATTAATTTTTTTTTAAATAAATTTTGCATATTTTCAAAATTTCAAAACACAGCGCCGATGTAAAATAGTATTTGTAGTCTATTAAAAAAACCGCATATTTTTATCATTTTTCGTTGAGGAGTTACTGAGCGAAAACTATATCCCTTTGGATCGAGCGCTCACCGTAAGCCTTAAGCGTCTCCGGATCTGTATTAATAAAAAGTTTTACTATCTATTACTTGTTCCAACTGGTTCGAATATAAGTGGTGCACTTTCAATATTAAGACATATACTTCCTTCACGATTTCTTTTGTGTCGTACGTTATTTTATTGCCTTGTTAATATAAACGTGAATTTTATTTTTTCCTATAGAGAGGATCCTCCAATTTGTATTATATTGGATGACCCTTTTTGAGATTTGATGGGTTTAGCTAGAACTTGAAGAACTCGTTTCAAGTGCTGAATAAAAAAATAAATGTACTTATTTAATTGCTAAAATGACATTAAATGACTTGAAACTTAAATAAGTACAAATATATTAACTGCAGATATAGTTTCTCATATAGATAAGTCTAATGAAAAAAGTGACCATACAGGGTGTCCGGAAAAGACGTGTACAACGGAAGACCACAGACTCCTGGGTTCAAAATAAGACGATTTAGCCCAATTTACTTATTTCCAAAATTGCTTTGTTTCGCCGCTAGGGAGCGCCAAAGTTCGCGAAAAATTTTTGTTTATTTCGAATATCTCGAAAACGACTTGATCGATGTTAACCATTTTTGGGCTACGCAGTTATTAGTCTAACCGACACTTTTTGACATTATTTAAAATCTTTTGCAGTCATTAGAAATATAAGAAAAATCATGTATCATGCAAATATAAACACATATTTTTTCAGTTTTTTTCTATTAGTAGTTGACTTTATTTAGAAACTTTTTTTATACTTTCAGAATTTTGAATAGATGAGTAGTTTAGGCAGAAAAAATATTTTCGTATGTCAACAATATCAGCATTCGTTCTGCAACAAATAACGAAAATTCCAAAACTCATTTATATTTTATTTAATAAATACGAGATAATAAGATTAATACAGCAAATAAAAAAAGTTATGATCTCTTTACAATAAATGCTCAGTGACCCGTTTTCTCGTACGCAATAAGTAATCCGTTTTACGGTTTTACGAAGTTGTAGTGCTCTCCATGATTACTGGATTACCTCGTAAAATGTTAACTGCGTCTTGGATTCGCCTAAAAAAATCCTCTTTATTATTAACTGCGTAGGCATATACTTTACAAAAAATAATCGCAAGGAGGTAAGTCTGGTGCTCGAGGTGGCCATTTTATAGGAGCATCGTTTTCTCTTCCAATCCGCCTGTTAGGATACAGATTATGTAAATACTGACTAACGGGTATTGCAAAATGGGGTGCACCATCGTGCATAAACCACATGTTACGACGAAGTAGTAACGGTAAATCGTCAATAAATTAGGTAATACTTGCTGTAAAAATGTAAATAGTTGACCCCATTTAATCGATGTGGAAACACAACCGGGCCAATAATAAAGTTGTCTATAATTCCACGTCCACTCTGAATTCATATTGAAAATGTCTTATTTCAGTACAGTGTGGTTTTCATCAGTATAAACGTGTTTGTTATGGTTATTAATAATTCCTGACCTAGCAAAATATGCTTCATCTGTAAATAAAATGTTTTTGCTGAAATTGATATCATGGGTTCTTTATTCTTGTATAAAATTACAAAATGCTAAACGTTTTCAGGGTCAATGGGTTCATAAACCGGTCATGAACCGATTGAATGTGGTACGGATGTAGTAACTGCTCCTTCAAAACATCATGAACTATGGTTTTGGTATTCCTATTTCTTGTTCAATGCGTCTTGCACTAATTTTTGGGTTCTCTTCTATCTTATCTAGGATTTGTTCCTCCACCTTTATAGTTTTCGTGGTACGTTGACGCCCTTGAACCGTATTAATTTGGTGTAAAGAACCAAATTCGCAAAGTCGCCTTTCGATGTTGGCAAAAGTTTGATGATTTGACACTCGTGGATGAGGAAATCTGTCCATGTAGACCCTAACACTTTTGCGGCCGTTATCTTGACAAACTCCATAAACCAAAAGCATATCTACTTGTTCGGAATATGTATACGTATCCATGATGAAATATTGAAAAATGAGGAACATAAACAACCACAACAATAACAACAACAAATAAAGTAAGATCTAAAGTAACTAAGTAATTGAGCAAAAATAATAAATCGAGAGACTAACTTCAGTAGCTGATTAGATTTGACATACAACTGATACTTAAAATATCAGAGCCTACTTCTGGTACTTCGTTATTTGTTGCAGAACGGATGCTGTTGACATACGAAAAATATTTTTTCTGCCTAAACTACTCATCTGTTCAAAATTCTGAAAGTGTAAAAAAAGTTTCTAAATAAAGTCAACTACTAATAGAAAAAAACTGAGAGTAATTGTACAGGGGGTTAAAAAATATGTGCTTATATTTGCATGATACATGATTTTCTTATATTTCTAATAACTGCAAAAGATTTTAAATAATGTCAAAAAGTGTCAGTTAGACTTATAAATGCGTAGCCTAAAAAATGGTTAACATCGATCAAGTCGTATTCGAGATATTCGGAATAAACAAAAATTTTTCGCGGGCTTTGGCGCTCCCTAGCGGCGAAACGAAGCAATTTTGGAAATAGGTAAATTGGGCTAAATCGGTTTATTTTGAACCCAGGAGTCTGTGGTCTTCCGTTGTACACGTCTTTTCCGGACACCCTGTATATTAACCTAACCTAATAAGCCATATGATCTGCAGAAGGCGAGATTGTCATATTGTTAATAGCATTGTACAATGTACATACACTGTTAGAAAGAGATACAAATTATTTCCTTATTATTTTATGAAGAATAACGAACTATTATTTTCACACAACACATTAAAGTTAATATTCTTTACATAACCTCAAACAACGTGTTAATGCTAACCTTTTCGTACTTCGTAATTTTGCAGTGGGTGAAACCCACTAAATTTGTACACAAAACCTGGAAAAACAAAATAAACACCTTGACATATGCGTTCAATATTAAGAAAAGGCAAAGTAAAATATCTGTTGACCTATATCTGAAATGTGTTGTGGATTGCCAGTGCAAATTCAAAGAAAATATGCTGGACGAATTACTAAAAGATCGATTTATTATGAGATTTCCAGAAGGCACAATTCGAGACAGACTTGAAGATGAAACGCTAACGCTAAAAAGCAGTGTCAATCGTATACAATAAAGAAGCTAATGTTGTAGGCACAGGTAGGTGTCAAGAGTGGTAGGCAGAACGTCCCGTAGGGAGCAGAGCCGTCCGCCACGTCCTAGTAATGATAGCCAGTGAGGTCGACAAAGAGGTAATGTTGATATCGGTGTTCTGGTCCAGGGCAATGGCAAGATACAGAAAAGAAAACATGCAATATTTGTGAAATGGAATTTCATAATACTAATACATGGAAACTGAAAACTATTGAGATAATTTTTCATCTTTTGAGACAGAACTAAGCAAATGTTATTTTTAAGTAATGCAACCCCAAACATTTCTGTTTTCAGAGTTTTTAACGTATTTAAATCGTTGTATTATTCTCACTTGCAGTATTTTTCTTTTAAGTGTCTTATGTATTTAATTAATATTTTTGATGAATACAGAGTAATTAAATAGAATATGACATATTATTCAAACAGTGTAAATGTTGACATGCTAAAAGTATATGATCTAAGTAACAGACATAAGAGTGCATTGATAGTATGATAACGATAGCATTGTGATTAGTTAAAGTGTAGTAAAAATTGATCATAATTAAATTCTGAATAACTGTGAGTATACAAGCTGTTTTATGTTTTCAATTTCATGTACCTAGGTCCATAGTCATACTTTATTAGTGACATTTTTATAAATAAAAATATTTCAATTACTCTTTAATATGTCTAAAACTCCTAGGAGTTAACTTTATTGGAGCCTATTATATAGAGGGTGTCTGTGAAAGGTTGAGAAATCTCGGAGCTGGAGATACTAGTGACCAAAAAAGATCGATTGAGCCAAATAAGCCTTATCCGAAAGTTGCTGGTTTCAAAAATGCAGGGTGTTCAAGCTAGAATTTTATTTTGCAATATCTCAATAACTTTGAACTCTGTCGGAGTATTAAAAAAAAATTGGCACAATTATGTATTTTGTCACTTATGGCACATCACATTTCTTTTAAATGGCAAAACTTTTTTGCAGCTTAGTGTATCCATCTGACTATAGAAATAATCGATTCTCCTGCCTGTTGTATCTGAAAAAGGTATACCCTGTTAGAAGTAACAGTTTTCGAAATACATAATCCTATTTGAAATATTTAGTGCACCGATTGAAAACTGTTATCGTTTCCAGTAAAGTGCCTTTTCTACTGAAAATACAACAAATGTTACTTGGAAAAATTTTTCAGAACGGTAAATTATGGAGACGTGCAAAATTTCAAGAAGATCGGCGAGGTTTGATTGTAAAACCATTTTTCAAGAAAGCACAAAGATTTTATCAAAGCAGGCCGATCTTTTTGAAATTTTGCACGACTCCATAATTTAATGTTCTCAACAACTTTTTCAAGTAACATTTTGCTGTATTTTCAGTAGAAAAGGCACTTTATCTGAAACGATAACAGTTTTCAATGGCTGCACTGAATATTTCAAATACGATTATTTCAAAAATGGTTACTCCTAACGACTTCAACAAGGTATACTTTTGTCAGATATAACAGGTAGTAGAATCGATTGTTTCCATAGACAGATAGATACACTAAACAGCAAAAAAGTTCTGCTATTTAAAAGAAACATGCTGTACCATAAGTGGCGCCCTCTACTAGTAACGTCAAAATTAGTTAAACATTTTTATTTGCCGTGCGAAAAAACATAATTGTGCCAATTTTTTTTTAATACTCCGACAGATTTCAAAGTTATTGTGATATTTCAAAATAAAATTCTAGCATCCTGTATTTTTTAAATCAGCAACATTCGGATATGGCATATTTGGCTCAATCGACCTTTTTTGGTCACCAGTATCTCCAGCTCCGATATTTCCCAACCTTACACAGACATCCTGTGTAAAAAGTTCAGATTTCAACATTAGTGTAACACTGGCAATGCTGTGGAATGCGAATTCAATTTACAATGCCATGACTCAAAAAAACCTTAATATCGGCCTGATCAGCGGTCCTCAACAAGTTTTCTATTAAAAGATCATGAAATTTGTTTACTCCTGTATTTTTTGTAAAAAAAAAAACAATTATGTGTTCTACACAGTGAAATGTACTGTTGGTTAAAATATTTATACTTATTTAAGATTCATCAAGTGTTTACAGGATTTAATAATGTAATTATGATCATTCGGAGAATCATGAATAGTATAAGTTTCCTCTGCGTAATCCCTTACTTTAAAATATCATTTTAAGTACAGTTAATACCTAAGCTAAAACAATATTTTATTAACTAAACAAATTAAGGACGATGACGTCACTATAAACAAAAGGATCATAACACGACAGTATTAGTATTAGTTTTACTAGTTCACTTTATTTTTTATAAGGTATAGATGCTAATTACACTCATTCAATAAGAAAAATATTAAATTACTCTACAAGTAGATACTATTTTTTATATTAAAATAGAGTTGGAAAATATTGCTCCTAATACACATATCCAAAAGTAATTAAAGGAATTAAATAACATTAATTTATTTAGCTATTCTGAAAATCCCATAAACTAGTTAAATTAGATTATTTACTGAACTGGAAAATCATGGTTGGACTAAAGCTTAGAAGACAAACAAATAAAAATACAAATTATAATTTACATGCTTCGGAAGGACATAAAATACAAAATCAATGAAAATATGCGATTTATAGGATTTTACTACATTCACAGAAGCATTTCCATGCACAATGTTTCAAAACTGTGGCACATTGTTGTTTGCATTTATGAATTAATAACTAGTAATCCCAGTAAAAAACGATTTTAAAGAAATATTAAGTTATACAATACGCAAAAATATTTTTCCTCTTAGCAATTTGTGGCTAATGGTAACACAAGTGCTGTTGCAGGATCACTTTTCAATGATTTGCATTTTTTGTTTTTTTAGTAAGTATTTATTATTAGATGGAAAACCCCGACAAATATCAGATTATTTATATGTTAATGTTTCACTCACGGAATTTTTATTCTAAGTACTGACCACTTAAAACAACCATAAAGCGACAAAAACTACAAGTCACCGACAAAATGATAACTTAAACACTTCTCTGGATCCGGGGTCAATTGCTCATTTATTTATTTATTTATTTTTAGAGTAAGGGCCGTACAAATTCCAGAAAATCCGACATTTAAGTCGAACATGTGCGCGTATGGTTGCTGCTATCACCCAAGTAATTTAAATATTTGCGCAAAAATAGTTGCCTCCATTAAAATATTTGGACAATTACGCCAGTCCGACGAATATAAATGTTTTATTTGTTTGCAATGACGTCAAGGCGAGACAATGACTTTAAATGTAGGTAATTAAAATGCACCATCTCAATGGCCATTCAACCAATGAACTTGATACTTTCTCAGAACTTGGGACGTTGTAAAAACAACTAAAAGACGAGGACACTACAGCGAATTCCCACACTGACTTATACAGGGTGTCCCGAAATTAGCGGGACACAGAGGAAGAGTAGATTTCTGACGACAAAATAATGAGATGTAGCCAAATTTACCTTAGTCAAAAGTTGATGGTTAAATAGATACAGCCCAGCTAGCAAAGTAGTTCTATAAATTTAGAGTAATAGGAGTTTGATATTCTGTTAATATTTTATAGTTGTATTTAGAATACTAAATTGTGCCATTAATGTGGCACATGAGACTATTTTGCCTTCAGAAAATGAATTGTTTTTTAAATGTGTTGCAAGAACATTCTTAAAGCATAATTTATAGAGCATTTATAAGATAACTGCTAATGTAGCCCTATACGTGTGTACAATAACACAATTTTAGAGCAACGGTGCTTATAGAATCAAATTACTGTAAAATCGATGCAAAATACTGCTGTATAAAATTATACCATCTCCTGTGACACTCTTATAAAATTGTTCCGTTATGTCGCTTATAGTTTAATTATAGAACTTATGTATAAGGCGTTGTTAAGTTACAATTCTGCTGCGGAAAACAAATTACAAATATGGAAGCTGTTATCGAACTTAAGAGAAAAAGCTGTTTAAAGCAGTTATAGAGAATAATAATACAGTTGTTATGAAATCATTATAGAGTAAATAAGTAACAAAAGCCTTTTTGTTCCATAAAGAAACGCTATAGAACAATCATTTATAGATGTAGGTTTCTCATACCATATGACGAGACCTGCCTGTAAAAGTACGAAATATTTTGATCAAAGTATAATGGGAAAATTTGTATAACATAGTCGTGACTTGTAAAAATTATTTTCTGCTTGCAGAAAGAAAATTTCATTACGATAGATAAGATTTATTTGATTACTAATAGAAATTGATTTTCTTATAGAAATTTACTAATATATTTGATTTATACCATTCCAAACCTTATCCATTTACACTTCTAGATCTTGAAGTTAAAGAATTGTATTAGATTTAGTAAATAAGATTGAAATACCACAATAAAATATGAACACTGGATATTAAGTGGCATAGATATGTTATAGTAGTTGCTTACCAAGCATATTTGCTCTATAATTATTGCAATCGACACAAAAATTTCATATTAATGGGAATCCATTGGAAGTACAAGATAACGCCTTTCTTTTTGTCGCCATATTGTGAAGAAAGAAAAAAATCTTAATTAAACATATATACAAACAATATAAATAGGTGAGATGATAACAATAATATGAATATACTTACTTTATGACAATTTTATATACAATTGGTTGTTAAATTCATCAATATAGAAAACATTTTTTTTATTAAATTTCTAGCAGCATAGGAAATATAAGGTTAACTGAGGACGCGTCAAAAAATTACCATTACGTACTGCATATTTCATGATAAAACTTTTCCGCATTAAAATGTACTGCTCCCTGATGGACAAACCAACTAAGCAATTCATAATGTGAGTACTCCTATGCAGGCTGATTAGGTCCATCTTATTTTAAAATTCTCTAAATAGAACACTATGCAACACATTATTGTATAACGAAGTGCGTATAGAAACATTTTTTTTAGAAGATACAATTAAACTGATTTATAAAATTCTCTAAATAGAAAATTCTTTAAGACCTGTGAAAACGTTTATTCAACAATTCTATAAGTATTTCCTGCAAACCTTACAGAACCGCTTAAAGAACTAAAAGGTTCTATAGAACGGTGCCCATTTTTATGGTATAAGTGTTGTAAGAACGTTTTGAAAATGTTCTTAGAACAAACATTGCTCTATAAAATTTGCTCTGGAAACGTTCTTACAATTTTTATACAACAGGATATTGTTAGCTGGGAGGGTGTCAAAGTTAAAATTTTATTTTCGATATTTCTAAATAACTAAATAACTTTTTTTTAAATCCAAATACTGGCATACATTTTCTAAATCAGGGTTTTTGGGGACGAGAAATTCAAATTTGTTTCTAATTTTAACATTAGTAGAGGGCGCTACTTATTGTACATCATGGTTTATTAAATGCCAGAACTATTTTGCGGCTTAATGTATCCATCTGACTATAAAAACAATTTCTGAAAATATAGCCAAATGTTACTTGAAAAAGTTATTCAGAATGGAAAATTACGACGACGTGCAAAATTTGAAGATCGGGAAGGTTTGAAAGGCTCATCTTTACATTTTTAATGGTTTCATCCAAGCACAAAAATTTGATCAAAGGAGGCCGAAATTTTACACTTCGTCGTAATTTACCATTCTGAATAACTTTTTGCTGTATTTTCAGCGGAAAAGGCACATTTATTTTTAAAATCAAAGTTTATTGATTCTGGGTCCAGATTGAGTCTCGCAAGAATCATGCAAAAGTCTTGAAAAATTATGAGAAAAGAAATTTGCGAAATTTATCGGAAGAAAATACAAGACATGATCTTGCAAGACCAAGTAAGAACAAGACTTTAAAGATCCCTTCCCTTGTTTTGCAAGACAAGACTTTTTCAAATTTTGCAAGATTTCCTGTCTCAGTCAACACTAGCTATTAAACAGAGTTTTTCTTCTCTTCTTCAATGCACAGTGAGAAAGTTACAATTTAAAAAAAAATACTAATAACTCCATTGTATTGTGATATATTCAATTTGAATATTTTGTAAACTATCTTATGCTGACACATTCGTCTGTGTAATACAAAAAAATTGAAAAGCGGACGGCTAAAAGATGATGAAGTAGGCACCTACCCATTGATGCCTATATTTCCAAATTATGAGATGAAACTTCTATTGTACAAACTCTGGGTAAAACTCATCACTCGTTCGTTTTACAAAATCTTTGAAAGGAACTATTTTTGTAAATTAACATGCATTTCTTTTTGTCATAATAATTTATTTTGTACTTCTATATTTAATTCAGCTCTAAATATTTTGTGAACATGATTTTGTGTAAATTTCCCTTTCGATAAATAAATAAAATATTTATATTTTTTCATTCTTTTATTTTTTTCACTCTTGTAATAATAATAATTTGTTAGGACTAGACTTAATTGATTTTTTTTTAAAATTTTACATTATTGATTGCAATAATTCTGCACTGAAAATAAATCATATTTACCCAAATATCTAAGAGTTCATCATTTCCGAGATACAGTGTCAAAGATTTCGAAATGTTTATTATATTTTTTATTTACTTGGACCCTTCCTGATAATACAAAAATTCTAAGTGGTAATGGGACATATTTGGTATAATTATTCAGTACGTATTCGGTATAAGTATTCAGAATGTCTTATCACCAGTGGTGTAGAAAGCCTGTGGCACTTTTCATTTATTTACAATAAATATAGTACCTGTAGCTCTGTCTAAATTATGAAAAATGTAAAATACTTGAGTTTTTATTATTTTGAACAAATAATTCTTTAAAATGCATAGTATATAAATAATTGTTAATTTAAAATATTTCTGTATTTCGCAGTTTATGCGTGGTGAGGCCTACTAAGGGTTAGTAATATTTTTATCTATTTATTTAATTATTTGTTCAAAACAATTAAAACTTAAAGTATCTTAGGTTTTTTTATAATCAAGATAGTGGAGTACTATTTTTATTGTAAATAAAAGAAAAGCGCGACGATTTCTACGCTACTAGTGATAATTGGAATATTTAAACACACTAGAATAAAATTAGAATAATTGTTTTACCACGAAGGGTTTCCAAGCAAATAAAAAATATAATAAAATAATCGAAATCATTACCAGTAATACCAGAGACACTGTATAATTTTTAAAGTATAAAAAATATATTATATATGTTATACAAGGTCGGAAATCGGCGACGGTCTATCTGCCGTTACATGAGAGCCACAAAGTAAAGTATAGAAATCCGTGCGATAGACAAGGATGACTATTTTTTTTAATGTTTAAGAAAGGTATCATAAGCTAATATGTATCAAATCTCCTACAATTCCTATCAATGAAGTCATATGTATGTTCTCTGATACCAAACATCTAGGTATGCTAATGAACATCCACAGACAAAACTCTATTCAATAATTATCTAAGGAATTTATTCTATTTACTAACCTGATATACTCTATATATGGAGTGGGAACTCGAAATTCAACCACAATAGATGAGATCTGACCTATTTCTGCATTTTTAGGATTGCTTCATCAGGTGGCCTCCTTTAACTTGAGGCAAATATCTATAATATATATGAAAAAAGAATGACTAATAATATAATAATTACTTCATCATAAGTAATTGATTTACCTCATAATTTTATGTAGAAATAATGGACACAATTTAGTATCTCATCTCACAGTCGATCTGAATTTATTTTAAAAAATGTTTAGAGGTTAGCCTCACAATTTGTTATCTTGAATTTATGGTTAATTTTATACATAGATAATAGAAACGACACGCTGTGTTACATTGTAAAGAGGGATTAGTCGATATTAGAATAAAGCTAAAATAAAATAATTTGAAAGTGCATAAATTAGTATTTTTTATAAATTATCTGACAAATAAAAAAGGCAACTAGAACACATAAAAAAATAGTTTTTTTATGTTTCTATAAAATAATGAGCAAGGTAACCCCTTTGGGGCCACCCAATGATCGAGAACCGGATGTTCCAGCATCGTAAGCATCTGTAAATGATGTTTGTAGAAAAAATAGTGTGATTTCCCCGTCGTGTCCCAAACTTGCCTTCTCACTAAACCAAATGTCACTTTTAGCACTTAAATAATAAATAATTATTTAATTTTTCTGTGCAACAAAGTAGGAATAATATGGAGGATATATCGAAAAAGAAAAAAAATATATATGTATATAAAATAAAATGCAGCGTTAGTCTGGTAAAAGTAAAGTGGGTATAGAGAGGTAATAATGGAAGGGAGGAGTTAATAAGCGAGGAGAAATAAAATTTAACGAACCCACCAATTATGAATAGCATTATACACAGACAGGTTACACATACGTGTAATTGAATGTCTGGCTGCTGGAAGAAAAGCGCTAGTCATTAATAAAAATGGCAAGCCGGAAGTCAGGTGGCCTTCGCGGATATTCTGATTACGAATTAATTAAACAATCACCGACGGCAACTAATTTCTACAGAAATCATAGGCGTGCGTGCAGACAGTTGTAGGGGCTTGTTGACTGTCTTTACAGTAGAACATATAAGAATTAACACAAAATGTAATCAGTTCAATACATTATTTAATTTCCTGTCCCATTTTACCACGTTTAAAGGATATTTTGCTAACAAACACTAAAGTTTTTAACAACATCATTACAATTGTTTATTAATTTGTGTATACGACTTTTATCTTAATAAAATATATAAACGCTTACTTTTTGTTACATTATGTATCTATACAGATTTAACTTTCTATATAAAGCGGTATTGTACAAATTTTTAAGGAAATTGATTAAATAAGCAGCATGAATAGCTTGAATCAACATTTGTAGTTTTGGTTTGTGTACCAAATTTCAGAATTATTTTCAATTCATTCAACTGTGTGATAAATTTGTTTAAAAAATAATTTGCAAAAATTTATTCGTATTTTGAATAAAATTATACAAAAAAGGTCATATACAGGGTGAACCTTAAATAAGTACAAGTATTTTAACTGCAGGTGTTGTTCGTCATGTAGATAGATGCGTCAATTGAAAGTAATTTTTAAAAATTTTAAATATTTACGTAGATATTATTTTTTTTTTAAATGCTCACATTTTGAGATCCACTGACCAGATAGACCCCTGACGTAATCTAATAAACCATATGATTTACTAAAGGCGAGGTTGCCATATCGTCTGAAAGATAAATAATTTTTTAATGTAAATTCAATTTTTGCGGTTGATTCTACAAATTACCCCCTTAAATTATTTAATGAAGAATAACAAAAAAACTGTGATAAATAACACCTTAGACTTAACTTTCGCCACATAACCTCAAACAACGTGTCTGTGCTAACCATTTCGTACTTCGTAGTGAGTGAAACAGATTTTAAAAATAAACACAAAACATGTAATAACAAAATAACCAATGTATGCGTTCAATATCAAGAGAAAGCAAAGTAAAACATTTAAAAGCAGTATCAATCGCATTCAAAAAAGAAACTGGTGTCGTAGACACAAGTAACAGGTGTCACGGGCAGTAGGCGAAATGCCCGGCACCAGCCCTATCCTCTGAGATTGATACTCACAGCGGCAAGGCAAGGTACAAGTGGAAACAAACCATGTAATATTTGTGGAAACGAATTTGATACTTCCAATACAGTAAACTGAAAGTTAATACGAGATACTTTTGCATCTTCTGAACCCGAACTAAGCTAATGGTTTCTTTAAGGGCGCCGTATTCTTGAAATAGTGTTTTCAACAAATACAAGTAATTTTAGACATTTAAGAACTGAATAATATAGAGTTTAGTAAATAACAAGAATGTTATCTCATGCCACCTGCAAATATTCAAAGGTACCGAAGTAAAATCAATATATAATGTCAGAAAGCGATCTATCCAACATACTTTTAGGTACTGAAATCTTTCAAAATACGTGTTTTCTTAAATTCAACTATAGATGCAAACATTGTTATAACATAAGGTTACATAGTTCTGCATATAATATTGTTCACTTTTGTTTATAAGTATGTGAAAATAATTGTTAAAATGTGGGGTTAGAATAGCGAAATAATGTGTGTCATACAAATGCATTTTAAAAGTTATTATATTATTTGAGGAGAGTTTAAATAGTAAAAGTGTATAAAGAAAACATCAATAATTTTATTTTTGATATTACTTTTGCTCTACGTGTTTTATTTTTCGAGATTTCAGTACCTAAAAAGCACCACAAATTTGGTCAGTTTACGCCGAGAAATACGGCGACCTTAAGTAATGCTTTGCTTGATGCATCTGGTTTAAGAGTCGCGTCACTAACGTATAAAACGTATTTAAATCGTTTTATTATTTTCACGAGCAGTGTTTTTCTTTTAAGTATCTTGTGTATTTAATTAATATTTTTGATGAAATACAGTGTGATTAAGTGAAATATGGCACATTATGCACTAACAGTGGAAAGGTTAACATGTAAAAGCATACATCACTTCGAGTGCAGTAAAAATGGATAATAACCCAATTCTGGATAACTATAATTGTAAGTAGATTATCTGGTTTATATTTTCAATTTATTGTTGAGGTATAGGAATGGCAAAGGGGAGAAGGTGACCATTAATATTTTCATAAATAAAGATATTGTTGTTGAAGCCTATTCCAAGACAACAGCAACACTGTGGAATGCACGTCCACCATAACTCTTAAAAATATTAGTATCGGAATCGTATCAGCGGTCCTCAACAAGTTTTCGATTTAAAAATCACGAAATCTATTTCTAACAGTTTGCACGGAAAAAAATAAAAATAGTTTTCCTTACTCTAAACATCTTTAAGTCACCGGTTACTGATAACCGCAGTAGCGGTTGCTATGTTGACGTTTCTCTGTTGCCTTGTCAAACAAATCCCCTAAAATGGCTTGTGCAATACACTGGTAAAATATTTGACCATCATTCTGGAACACCCTGTATATATTTGGCAGGCCTTTTCATTTATTCAGTTGGTAACGTCAAACTCAAATTAAATGCATTTTTAATGCCTGCATAAGGTTAAAAACGCATTGTTTTAGTTGGAGTGTGCATGCATCTGATGAGGGGAAACCTGATTCTGGTATTGTGCGAACAAACTAATTACTTTAGATAATAAAAACAAAATATTGGTAAATTATAATGTGAGAGGTAAATTTTAATTGCACATTTTCAATATTTTGCGCCTATTTTGATGTGTAAATATTTAAGCGCATATTTTTTATATTTCCACTTGAATACTTGAATATCCCTACAAATAAGTACATAATCATAATTTAAGAACATTTGTTATAACAAACACAAAGCAAAATTTAGCTACACAAATGTTCAAAAATTAGTCCATTCTGCTGAACTCATGATTACATATTATTTCTAATATCAGTTTCAGCATCTTGAATCCTCTTCAATAATTGATTACGATTACAATTTATTTTCACTGTTTTCACTACACAAACAAGCGCTTGCTTGAAGTGACCCCATAAATATATGCACAATCATAAGTATTCAGTCCAGTTGTGGTATAGGACCTCAGCTACTTATTTGGGAAATTAATATGCAACCATTGGGTCACTGGTTTTCCTTGGTGAGGTGCTGATACCACATATCTTGTAACAAGTGAAGTAGGACATCTACCAGTATAAACACTTTCTTTAAATACATTTATAAATAATGGGTTGATAAATAAATCATCCCAAACATTTACACTAAATCTCTGCTGAAAATTGTCAAATTGTCTAGAAACCAAACACGGTCATTATGGAAATTATTAATACCATCTCTTAAAAAATCATCTGATCATAGACTTTTTGAATAGAGTTTATCTTGGGCATGCTGTAATATCAAGCGATAAAAATTTAGTCGTAGTGATGCAGCAACGTAGTGCTTGTACATTTTGTCGATAATACGATTAATACGGGTGCCTTCTTCAGTTACATCAGTTATTGTGTTCTGAAGATCTTGAACATTAACATCATCAGAGAAAATAGGTTTGGAAGCGCTGTAACACCAGTTACGAGAAGTATTCAAAATGACGATGATGAGTGAGTGACGTCTATGAGGAAAACTATTTCAATATTATCTCGCTACATTACAAGCATTTCCATTACAAAATCCATAGACAAACACAATAATATTCATTACGAAGTAAAATTCCATAAATTCAAATTTTAACAAATTGTGACAGAAAGAATTAACATAAAGACTGATTGACACGATTTATGTATACTTGGATCAAATACACTCGTCTATACTGTCACGCACATCACTTTAACGTTTTAACAGTTCATTCAAGTACATTTGGACGAGCAGATTACATCATGGTGAGTAGGAACTTGAATCAAAGTTCAATCTGACGCGGTTTTAAAAAGGCGTCGAATATTGAAAAAATTAAAAAAAGAACACTAATGACTTTCAAGTTCACTCAGCAAAAACTGAAACAAAATCCTAATGCTCCTCATTGACGTAATATATTTCATAAAAATTTTAAGATTTATAAATAATTTCATTTACATCAAGCACTGTAAGCAAAAACTTGTATATCGAAGATTTCATAAGTCTATACAAACTGTCCAGCGTACGAAAACAACGACCAAGGCAAAAGATAATTTGTAGTTTAAAACTTACAGATAACGCACTCTCATATTTGCATCAGTTTTTTGACCTTTTGGTCTCACAATTTTCAGTAAATTGCCAAATTGTACAGTAGTCAGTGCTAGATTATTTTTGAGTGTATCTTTAGCCTCATTTGTTATTTCACGAAGAAAATTCGACGAAGCCGCAAAAGCCTGACGCTTAAGAATACAGTTCCAAGTCCAAATTTGCCATTCCATTTTCCTCTATGCGCATATCAGCGATCTCCCACATACCTCCCAGCAACTCTGGCATCTTTTTAAGTGTCTGATATCCAAGTTATAAAATGCTTTGGAAACCAACTTAGACCAAGCAAACTTGTACAAGTACACTTTATCCAAGGATTGATGCAAGTACTGCTATTGTAAAATTGTTTTTAGAAACAATATTTTAAATTCCTAATTTGTTGTCTTTTCATGTTTTTATATCTTACTTTAGAAAAGTATCAATTAAATCTTTAATAAAATATTTGTTTTATGATACTTTTTCATTGTATTCATATTCTTTTTAATTTTTTCTGTTAATTTTTAATTTACGCTCGTTTTTAAATTATGCATTCTCAGCCAAGCCAATATTGTGGAAATCACAAAACATGGCGAAAATTTCAGGTAGAACAAATTTTTTAAATCGGAGCATACATTTATAGTATTTTGACAATCTGTAGTTGACGATAGAGCTAACTGTTTTTCGTCTTTTGACCATATTCACCATATTTTGTGAAAGTATTGTTATATTTATATATGACGATTAAGGGCGCCGTTTTTATACAAAACTTTTCAACGAATTCATAGCTGTTTGTAGAAAAAAAATGTTAGTAAGTTGGAAATAATGAGTTTTTACTGTGTCAATGATACAAACTTTCTCCAGGGTGTATAACAGTTTGGAATAAGAAAAAAGTATAATTTTTACCTGTTATATTTTATCATAAAATCTCCTGAGTACAGGTCAAGTGCACATTGAGAAAATTGTATACGGCATTATAGACATCATATCCGGCTAAATTCTATATAAAAAAAACTAGTAACACGTAAATTAATAAGTATTTTTCACGGTGTATGATGTATACGGTGATAAAGTACAATTCACGGTGCCATGTTCTGAAGCCAATTTAACCCCAAAAGTTAAAGGAAATCATTTAATTTCAGTATTATATTTTAGCACTACACTAATAAGAACCTGCACCTACTGGGTGGATTTTTTTGTGCATCTTTAGGCATGACGGTGATTTTTTAATGTCCTAAATTACATATTTTCTACTTTTAATACAGTTCTACAGTTTAAAATATTCTTTTTGATTATAAGTTTCTTCAACCAGTCATAATAAATTATTTTTGACGAGTCATTATTAGGTACAGTTAGCTACCTACAAAATTTTGTCTCTACTACGTTTATACAATTAAACACGCAATTAAAAACGCTGTAAGTTCTGAATAAAGAAAGATAGACCTACGGATATATGAACATATCTTCATGAAATTAAATTTACTTTACCGAAGTTTGTAAAAAGCTAATAAATCCCCCTGTATTTATCTGAAATATATTCTCAAATCAAATAGATCCATCGAATATCCAAAATACTCCATGATTTTCGAAACTGAGAGGTGTCTTTCAGTATCTAAGCTACTGGTTGCTGGAATGACAATATTTTTTATTTAAGGTAGCTTATTTGTGAAATAAAAATTTACTAATATTTTAATTTTAATTTGTTAAAGGACGCATTATTTTGTATCATACCGGTGATACGGATATGACTTATAAAAAAAACGTTGATAATTCCGTGGTTGTTTTCTCCAAAAGCCGATTTGCCGTCACAAAGGTATATTCAGATTCAAACCATTGCATTATTTGTTTTGTGGCTATTTACAAGAGTACTATTTTAATGTTTGTTTTCCCCACGATTCATGTTCATACGGTCAAGGCAGAAGTGGTGCCAAATGTCTGGAAACTTTTATACACTAAGTGGAATTTACAATCATTCATGCCAATCCATAAAACGAATCAGAGGGAATTCAACTATCTTACTAAATATATAACAAAATTACAAGGTGTCCCTGAAATGCATGTACAAGCGAGTTATCTCAGTGCAAAATTGCACTGTTAGGGCGTGCCACGAAAATATATTGGTAACTGATACAATTAATGTTAATTACGACTTGCACAAACAGAATTTCTTGCGACTAAACGGTATAAGTTATCAAAATTTTGGAGGACACAAACTTTATTTAAAAAAGTTTTAGCTTTTACTAGAAAAAAAGTGTGACAATCACATAATACACAGAAAAATAAAACATTTTTTTAAAGAAGCCTTCAGTTTATTTACATTAATTGCATAAAGAAAAGTATTTTACCATTATAGGATGATTCGCACTTTTCCAAAAAAATTTGGAAATAGATGGAAAACGGAGTCAATAACGCAACATTTCTTTTTGCAAAATCCTTATAGTTTCCAATAAAAAAAATATTGAATTTGTAGTATTTTCCTTTACATCACTGGGCTACTGCAGTCTCTAGCGTCATCGGAATGCTGGCTATTCCGAATACCGAAATCTGATTTTAGTATTAAAATGTTTGTGATAGTGTTAACATTAGTTTTTCAAATGTCAAAAATAGCAACCCGGAGTTGATGGATACCGTTTTAATTTATGCAGATAGTGCAAGGCGTGCGTGACACGAGAATACATGTACAGCGTGTCCAAGCATTAATAGCAAGGCACTGATTATTATCCTTTACGAATTAGATTTTGTGAATGGTTGCTGTAACAAAATGCCCAAAATCCCAGATTTACAGCTAACGTGTTAGATACAGATGAGGTTATTTTTACACGGAATAGAATGTGTAACATTCATAATATTCATATTTGGGATTTTGAAAATCTGCACGCAATTCAACGGAATCAGTTCCAACACTTTTCCTTAAATATTTCAGCAAGGATTGTCGATGATCGCTTGATTGGTCCATTCATATTACCAAATTGAATGGATGCGGTTCAGTATCTCGAGTTACTTCAAAATGATCTGCCTGCACTTCTGAAAGTGCGCCTTTAGCTATCTAACTCCAAATGTAGTTATTTCACGATGGTGCTTCCCCTCGTTTTCGATAAAATGTTCCGTCGTACCTTAATGAAGTTCAAAGGGTATGATGGATTAGAAGAGGAGGACCGGTATCAAGATCGCCACGATCTCTTGACTTAAATCCTTTGAACCTCTTTTTGTGGCGATATTCAAAAATTGTGCCGCACCGAAGCAGACACTATTGATGTTTTACAAGAACGTATATCTGCTGCCAATAACTTACGAGTTCAAAACTGACAATAAACAAAAACATTTGTTAGTTCGTAGAAAGGGGGTAAGACAGACCGAAATATGTTTACACGACGGTGAACAAAATTTTGAACAGTTGTAACATCAGGTATGTCAAATTATTTTAATCATTAAAACCACAAATTAATTTTAATAATCAACAATATCAGTAGTTGAATTTGCTGATGTAAGTGTTATAAAACTTTATTTGTCATCAAATTCTTTCAAATTTTTGTGCGTTCATTTTTTATTATCTATACTTTGCCGCAATGCCAGTCGCCGATTACATGCTTTGCCTTATCATGCTATAGAGTGGACCAGTTTCCAATGCCGTGCAGAAGTGTATTTTTAAATCATTTTCAAACTGCCCTTTTTGATTTTTGTTACAAAATTGTAAGAATATACAGGGTTAACTATGACTAAGTACAAAAAATTTAACCACGTGCTCAGGGAAGCCTAAAAGACAATAAAAAAATTATTCCAGAATTTTAGCTCGATATTTAAAAAATGGGGCAAAACCCTTTTTTCCTACGGAAAGTCGGCGCCTATGATAAGAACCGACTGAGATGGCTTAGATCCATAGATAAAACTTACATCTGTCAACAATATCTACTACCATCGTCGTTTTTTGCAGCATTTCTAAATGTAGAAACGAAAATTAACATTCTTATTAGTAATAATACCGGATAGATAGGTAACAGTTAATCCACTTAGCTCCAGTATTTTGCATTCGTTTTCCATTATTTCGTTATAAACTGGTAGAACTACATATTCGCTCATTACATCCACTCACTGCCGATAAAAGATACTTCCCGTAGGTACAATTAGATAAAATAGGCATTTATTATAACAAAATCGAACGAAAGGAGTAGAATAGACGTTTTAATGTAACCGCGGCACGCGGCAGTCTTGTCCCATAACCTAGAAAACCAAACCGGCGAACTATATTGTGGGAAAGTATCTGCACCCAACACAAATGTCTTTATTTAATAACTATAAAACGTTTAAAAATTAAAATAAGGCACTAAAAACTGAAGAAGAACACAAAATTACAACGTAAACACAGGAATTCAATTATGACATGACAGCGATACTGACCACATACTGACTGATGAGCGACTGTTGCATGCTTGTAGACTATGCAACCAACAAACCAGTTAACATTGGCGGGGTTAAATAAGGATTTAAAATAATATCGAAAAAATTTTTTTGGCTTTATAAATAAGTTTGGAACTTTTTTTAAGGGTTATTCCGTTAATTCTTATTTTTTCCTATCCCCTCCTAAAATATTTGTACTTGTATTTGTAAGTCATAGTTAACCCTGTATTTAAAAACATTTCATATACCATTCTTTTTTCGTTTTGTAACCGATTCTCGATATTTTTTCAAAAACTTTGGCGCCCCTAACGCCCTAACGATGCATTTTTGCATATAGGAAACAACTGAGATTTAATATGAATCAGAAGGAAATGTATTTAATTAAAAAATCAATTATTCGAGACATATAATAAAAATTGTAACGATATTTGTTTTTATATTCTACTATTTTATGAAATCAATATGACGAAGGTATTGATTTGACACATACGTTTAAGTGATGCGATGACATATATTTGAAGTCATTAACGCTGATTTTTTTTTACTGCACGAACAATGTTAAAATAAACAAGTTAAAGACTGTCTATCTATCAAAACAATATAAATGATCGATGTCCGTGTATATCAAATGACTAATAAAGTCTAACATGAACTTAAATTTTGATTTGTGAAGTCTAGCTGATGTTTCTAATATATCATTACTTTTTTCATCATGGATAATTCCACGAATTTTTAAGACTTTGGACATAAATAAGAAATAAAAAATAGAGTTAGCGGAGACAAAAAACAGATAAATTTAATCATATATTATATACAGGGCATTCCGTATAAAATTCCGACACGGGGCAGGTGCATATAGGGGGCCCCAAAATATTGCAATTTTACCAAACATACATATACTTATTACTAACTGTCAATCTTTAAACATAAAGCCTACTACTGACTTTTTGATTTATTCTAATAAACGCTATCTTGTTTTAATTAATGTATTCTTTTCTTGCAAACCTTAAAGTTTCTTAAAATTTAACAAGAGCAAAAAGTTTTTTTACTGTATTAGAAAGGTATTTTAAGCTAATATAAATCAAATCTCCTACAATTCCTATCAATGAAGTCATATGTATGCTCTCTGATACCAAACATCTAGGTATTCAATTCCACAGACAAAGCTCTATTCAATAGTTATCTAAAGAAATCAATCTATCTAAATTTACTAACCTGGTTTAATGAAAACACTCTATAAACTTCACTTTTGACAGTGGGAACTCGAAACCATACATATGACTTCATTGATAGGAATTGTAGGAGATTTGATTGATATTAGCTTAAAATACTTTTCTAATGCAGTAAAATATGTTACAAAAGCTAATAATAAAGAATATATGGGTAGATATTGTGGATGTAATTCAACGCTGGTTGGGGCTTCAATCCACAGAGTAGTTAGTGTCACACAATATTATTAATACCTAAAAATATATATATAAAAGCATTACATAAAGGATAAACATTATTTAAGTAGGTACTTGTCATATTTAATTTAAAATTCATTGACAGGCAACACTTTTGACATTGTCGATATTTAATTTCAAATAATTTTAATATCTATAATAATTTGTATAGTTAAGATATTTGATTCAACTTAAAGGAGGCCACCTGAAGAAGTAATCCTAAAAATGCAGAAATAAGTCAGATCTCATCTATTGTGGTTGAATTTTCGAGTTCCCACTGTCAAAAGTGAAGTTAGATATTTATAGTGTTTTCATTAAACTAGGTTAGTAAATTTAGATAGATTAATTTCCTTAGATAAATATTGAATATAGCTTTGTCTGTGAAATTGTTCATTAGCATGCCTAGATGTTTGGTATCAGAGAGCATACATATGATTTCATTGATAGGAATTGTAGGAGATTTGATTTATATTAGCTTAAAATACTTTTCTAATACAGTAAAAAATGTTACAAAAGCTAATAATAAAGAATATATGGGTAGATATTGTGGGTGTAATTCAACGCTGCTTGGAACTTTAGTCCACAGAGTAGTTAGTTTCACACATTATTATTAATACCTAAAAATATATATAAAAAAGAGCAAAAGGTGTTTTAAATTAAATTCTGCTCGGGATATTATCAATTAAAAAATATGCTATAATTTTAGGGATGACTCATAAACACCTTGTAGTGTTTCAATTTACTTGAACTCATAATCAAAGACCAATAATCAATCTAAATCATGTACCAAATTTGGTTGTTCCAAGTTAAAGTAATTTACAAATATTAATTTTTTTCGAAATACTTGGCCCCACTTTGAAGGCCTGCAACTCCGCCTGCCTGTAAAATAATGCGATGTTGTCAAATTTTCCTTAGTCAATAGTTGATGGTGTCAAAATAAAAATTTTATTTTCGATATTTCTAAATAACTTTTTAAAAAATCCAAATATTTGCATACCTTTTGGAGATCGGGAGTTTTTGGGGGCGACAAATTCAAATTTGTTTCTAATTTTGAATGACAGATTTTTTTTGCGGCTTAGCGTATCCATCTGACTATTGAAACACTCGATTCTTCTACCTTTTTTTTATCTGAAAAAGATATACCTTATTGAAGTCTTAAAGAGTAACCGTTTTGTCATAATTTACCATTCTGAATAACTTTATCAGGTACCATTTTGCTGTATTTTCAGCAAAAAAGGTCTTTACCTGAAACCAAAGCAGTTTCTACTCGGTGCACTGAATATTTCAAATAGAATTATTTCAAAAACGATTACTGCTAGCGACTTTGACAAGGTATACCTTTTTTGGGTAAAAAACGTAAGAGAATCAACTGTTTCGATAGTCA
This sequence comes from Monochamus saltuarius, assembly GCA_025584915.1. Taxonomy (NCBI): domain Eukaryota; kingdom Metazoa; phylum Arthropoda; class Insecta; order Coleoptera; family Cerambycidae; genus Monochamus; species Monochamus saltuarius. Next base: position 51,513,244 of record CM046725.1, on the reverse strand, counting down.
GATAGATACACTAAGACGTAAAAATGTTCTGTCATTTAAAAAAAGCATGAAGCAAGTGGCACGCTTTACTAGTGACGTCAAAATTAGAAACAAATTTGAACTTCTCGCCCCCAAAAACCCTCGATTTCTAAAATGTATGCCAATATCTGGTTTTTTTAAAAGTTACATACTTATAAATATCAAAAATAAAGTTTTAGCTTTGACAGCCTGTATCTTTTTAACTATCAACTTTTGACTAAGTAAGTTTGGCAACATCGCATTATTTTGTCGTCAGGGATCTACTCTTATTCTATGTTGCCCATATTTCCGGACATCCTGTATATGAAGTCTGTCCATAATATGATGAAGTGGCCTATGTGGACACATTTTCTGCGATAACCCGATTTTAAACAAAAACGACATGTGCCATTTCTGATTTAACCAATTCAATTCAAACAGATGCTACAAATATCATTGCACGACGTAGTGTGAATATTAACTAAACTGCGAGTATTTCTCTGAGGACACATAAAATAAATAAATAAATAAAAATTTAACTAAATGATAATGACATATACATACCTATACAGGAAGTTCTGAAAAACACCAGCATAAATTCCGGGACTGATAGATTTTCAAAAAATATTACAATTTGTTGCTATGAACCATTGGCGTATATTTTTCCACTTTCAATATATAGGGCGTTGAAAATATTTTTTAGAATGTAATTTCGGTCCCATCTTCCACAAAATTCGACTGAATTCCCCACTCCGCGGGAACATTTTATATTATAATATAGTTTAGAAAATCTTTCTGCTCCTTTTTATCACCTGATGTTATGGCAAACTTTATTCTAAATAAAAAAGTTGCTCTTGAAAGAAGGTAAGAAGTGCTAAAATTTGCCAATTTTCGAGAAAAGCAAGAGTTAGTACGCCAAAGTCAAGCAGATAGTATCCCAAATTGTATTCGTGAAAACGGAGGACATTTCGAACACTTATTCTGATTTTATTTTCCTTAAATTTTAATTTTCTGTTAATAATAACTAGTTATTCTTGATGTTTTTCTTTTTCAATTGTATTCAGTACGTGTTTAACTTTTCCAGAAATAAACTAACCATTACCTCTTACCATTACCATTAAAAGAATAACTTTGGTTTTGAGTTTTATTAATGAAATTTATAGTAATAATAACTAGGTACCAAAACCTATTCGAAATAAAAAAATACAATTTGGGATACTAGCTGCTTCACCTTTGCGCACGATACCTGGTTTTTCTCGAAAATGATAAAAGGGGCAAACAGATTAACCTCAAAAAAATCCTAAAATTTTCCAGCGAGTACTGCACTAAACGCCCTATATGATACAGCCAAAACTTAACAACTTCATTTAACATCCCCCAAAACTCCACATAATAAAATTTCAGTTAATTTGGTTGAAACTCATAGGACCGAAACTATATTCTAAAAAATTATTTTCAACGCCTGCTTGAAAACGGAAAAAGATGCGCCCATAGTTCATAGGAACAAATTGTAATAATTTTTGAAAATCTGTCAGATCCTGCTAGTATTTTTAAGAACACCCTGTATAACTCAAAACCGAACTCTTTGTAATATTGTTTTTGGAATCGTAACATTTATTATAAAATTTCTAAAGTGGATCTGGACAATAACTCTTCACGGGCAAAACCGCAGATGCGAATGCACCAGAAGACTGCAACGGCCCAGCCCCGGTCGATACCGGTCTCTGAATTATGTAGTTAGATGTCGCACTGCAGGATGGGGCCTTATTCGAAGAGATGTGATTCTCTGCATAACTTTCGGAACTTCAGTGATACTTCACTTTGCCAGCCAACCGAATCGGGGATGGGCACCCCGTTTCCAAATTAAGGTGTCTGGAAGTCGACGGGTGGCTCTAAATACTTGCAAATACGTCTGGATAAATGCTGAAGGATCCCGTTTTTTGTAATCCAAATAGATATGTGTTGTTTTTTATTTTTTAAATTTACATCAAAATAACTGCAAACAACTAAAACGTTACCCATTGAGGAAAGAAAGGAACTGCTTTCTTTCCTAAGAAGAGAAAAATGATAAAATAAACAAAAATTAAGTACAACCATAAACCATGAATGTATTTTATATATTTTTCTGTATTAACAATATTGTGTGAAACTAACTACTCTGCGGACTAAAGTCCCGACCAGCGTTGAATTACACCCACAATATCTACCAATATATTCTCTATTATTAACTTCTGTAACATTTTTTACTGCATTAGAAAGGTATTTTAAGCTAATAAATATCAAATCTCCTACAATTCCTATCAATGAAGTCATATGTATGCTCACTGATACCAAACATCTAGGTATGCTAATGAACAATTCCACAGACAAAGGCTCTATTCAATAATTATCTAAAAAAATTAATCTAGCTAAATTTACAAACCTGGTTTTATGAAAACATTCAATAAATAATCTAAGTTCACTTTTTAAACTGTAGGAACTCGAAAATTCAACCACAATAGATACGATCTGACCTATTTCTGCATTTTTAGGATTACTTCTTCAGGTGGCCTCCTTGAAGTTGAGTCAAATATCTAACTATAAAAATTATTACACCCACAGTTTCAAAAGTGAACTTAGATATTTACATATTGTTTTCTTTAATCCAGGTTAGTAAATTCAGCTAGATTACATTTTTTAGATAATTATTGAATATAGCTCTGTCTGTGGAATTGCTCATTAGCATACCTAGATGTTTGGTATCAGAGAGTATACATATGACTTCATTGAGAGGAATTGTAGGAGATTTGATATATATTAGCTTAAAATATATTTCTAATACAGTAAAAAAACCATGAATATTTATCTTGAAATAATGATTTAATGTGAAAAAAATAATATTGTAAATTCAACGCTGAATTGACTTTCAAATTATCCATGTAAAAAAATAGGATTTGTTGTTACTACTTGATTATACACAACAAACAGACTTCAAATAAATTAATAAATGTCAAATGAATTTTTTATTTTGACGTTTAAGTCTTTTGTTGTTGTGTGTAACGAAATAATGAAAAACGAATTCAAAATACTGGAGCTATCAGGTGTTATTACTAATAATTATGTTAATTTTTGTCGTTTCGTTTATTTAGAAATGCTGCAAAAAAAACAACTGCAAGATAGTTGCAGATAACATTGTTGACAGATGTAAGCTCCGTCGATGCCATTTTTTAAATATCGAGCTAAAATTCTGGAATATTTTTTTTATTGTCTTTTAGACCTCCCTGAGTACGTGGTTAAAAATTTTGTACTTAATTATTAAGGGTAAGTGTCTTACCTCAGCACCTACGCTTTTTTTTTGTGTTTATCATTAAATTATTTTATCTTTCACGCTATAATACAGTTCACTAACGCAACATTTTTTTACTCTACACTACTTAGTCCTTCGCAATGCTTGTACTTACCTAAAACATGTACCAAATTTCAATATGATTGGACGGTTTGTTTATTAATTATGCCCATAATAAGAAAACAAATTTTTTTTGAAGCTCTGTAACTTCTAAAGGAGGCACTTTTGGACTAAGTTAATTTCGTCTAAATCGGTTCTATTTGACCACAGGAAGCTATGCTTAAGCTGGGTCCCATTACTTTCCGAACACCCTGTATATATACTTATAAGAATTTTTCTATGGATCGTACCATGACTATGATCTGTGAATGGTACTATGATAGTATTTTTTTAATTTGTAATGTCTAAGGAATATTAGTACTTGTGGTCTTTTTATTTTCGTTAACAAACCAGTATAATTGAGTTAAACATTATTTATTAAATTACTATGCTTTACCCTTATTCGATTGCTATATATAAAACAGTAAGTGCGACACGTTACTTAATTGTGTATTACATAAACATAATTTAATAAAATGTATATATCATTAAAAAAAAACTGCCAGTAAATTGTCAGGAACAATATTAAGCTTTGCCAGTAATTGCAAGTAATTTTATCAAATTTCTGCAGTAATTTTGTATTCATATATTGGCAAAGCTGGAGATAACATTATATTATTTGCTAAGCCTTAGATTAGTCAATTATTAAAAATATCTAAAATTATTTGTATTTGTAAAAGACATTGTGAAAATGCTCCCACCTTCTTGCGTGATCTACTTTTATGCATGCACATGTTTACCAAATATCTTAACAATAATTCGGATGACACACAATCTTAAACTTCCTTAGAATTCCAGCGGCAGTGTGCAAAGTAGTCAAGTTATTGGTAATACTGTTAATATTTACTTAACATACTTGTATGGCTTTGACATGTTCTATGTTGCATTCCGGAGACGCTGCAGGAACACGGCAGGAGCGGATTCAGTTGCGTTAGTTAAAATTTATTTGGTTTTCAAACTACAAAAATGGAAAATGTCTTCTGCAATACTGACGAAGCTAAAATATTATGACTTAGTAATAACACAACCAAATAAGAAAAGTTTTTCTTGTTGTAATTAGCAGAATCGTTCCTTCAAAGTTAATGATATTTGGATTCTATATGTATACACAAAATATCAATTTTTTATATAAATATTTCTAAATATTCACAATATGAGGTGTGAAACAGTATTCAGGTCTGGAATATGTATCTTTGCTGTAGGATTTTCTTAAGAGCTTTTCTTGTAACCCTTAATAAAGCTTGAAATAGTTACAATAAGCGACTGCGATTTCTTGAGGAATACGTCCACTGTACTGTCTATTAACCAGATAATTTGCCCAGCTTAGCTGTGAATTAATATGTATGATAATAAGTTTACTAAAAAGTTTCACTTTCGTTTATATATACGCTCACAAACATCAAGCAAACACTATGTACGGAATAACGAGACGAAGAAAGGATGTACGATGTACAAGGTAATATGAGGTTAGCACATAGAAATCATAAAACATGTAAAATGCCAAAAGCCTTTACTAGGCACTTGAAAATAGTCACACTCTAGAGGAGCTTAGATAACACTCATTTAGAGAAAATTTAATATGGGCTGTTGGTAATACATTTTAATCCCAGCGTATCATTGAAACTAAAACGAAATATGTATAATTGAACCATAGAAATCACACGTTTCTCTAAATTGGACATAAAATTTTCATATTTTGAAATTCCCGCCCATTAGTGTGAAGCTATCCTGTTAGTACAACCAATAGATAGCAGTTACTTGCAATGGGTTGCAATGTTGTCGCATGTTATAGTATGTTACAGTTTGTAGGATTCTTGAGAAAGCTTACTAAAACAAATCGATAAAAAAGGTTTTTGCTTAGTCTTAATTGCACCAATGTCTTAATACAATTTTGCGTTTGCATTTCTTTTTTGAAATGTATTTGTAAAAAAACTATTTGTTGTCCGAATATTGGAAATCGTATTCCGGACACCCTGTATAGCGATGATAGTGACATCGATAATAAAAATATTTCTGATAAATCATTTTCAATTAAAATGGCTTTTGCGGTTGAATATGACATTGCACCGTCTATGAGTAAACGACCAAAAATGTAGGCAATATAGTAGTAATAGTCGTCTCCTATATTTATATTTATTATAAATATTCTTAAAAAATCTAATATTTCTTTTATTTGAGATCATTTTTCGCTTAAAAGAGGATACACAATTTTGAATTACCGTGTCGCAGAACATAATTTGTTCACACGTTAATATTTCTGATAGCACTTCTATAAAGACAAATGTTCATTGTTACATAACCTCAATTACTTATTAGGAGCTACCAATTCATTAGTACGAATATTTAAAACAGAAAATTAAATTTAAAAAAAAGGCTATTAAAAAATAATTTGGGTCTATGTCAAATACAATGGGTCATTATTCTGATTATTATGTATTCTGTGCCTCAATGACACGCCTCTGACTAAATTTACAGCATTAGAGTACGTTTCATTAAAAAGAATACAAACATCCTCATAAATTCCTTTTCTGTAGTCCCATATCACAAACAAGATTTCTAGACCTACTTTGTTTAATGAAACATTAACGATTTGATTAAGAAAATTTAGAAATCAACTGTCAGTAACTATACGTGTCAAAATTAATATTGTCTCCGAATATCATAATTTCGATCCACTGAGAAATAAAACAATGTTATGAAGAATGAAACAAACAGTGGCATAGTATGTTATTTTATTACTTTTTACTTATTTTTTTATGTATCTTACTTATTCACACCAATTTTGAAATTTTTCCGAATTAAAATCATTTTATCTCAAATATGTAGAAATTCAATCTAATCTACATCCAATTTTATATCTGCAGAGACAAAAACATCTAAAGAGTAAAACATAATTACTAGTTGTCATTCAGACAAGTTATAAGCATAACGCATTACATTTCCTCACACTGTATAATAAATGTCCATAGTCCATAGTTAACTGTTCGAAATATATTAATTTATAAAATAATGACTTAACTAATAAACTATTAAGTATACGATATTTTTTAATTAGAATTTTCCAATTTTTGTTAAATCATAGCAACCAACGCACAACTGTACATTAAAACACTAATGCCGGGGTGGCATTTGAGAAGATACTGCCCTGGGCCCCCGACTTTCTTCTGCCTTGCAATCTCAAGTATTTCCGATGACGTCATTACGGCTATATTCCTTTACCCAGCAACAAAGAGCTACGCTGACTAATATCATCGGCTTTTTGCCTTTAATACCTTTTTTGTACACCGGTGGTGTGCCACGACCTCGGTTTCTATAAGTATGGGAAAGGAATATGTGATCTAATCAATGGTTATACAATCGGCCATCAATGTCATTTTTCTTATGTTCGCCGAAGTACAGTTTTCGGTTAATTGGGCGATCCTTCCAAAAATGTCCGTGGAACCATAAGTAACATGAATCTTTTCTTAATTAAACATAAGCAAAAGTCACTGACCTTTTTTAGATCATATTTTACAGGAAGTGGGTGTGTACATATATCTAATTTTGTCCAAATTGAAAATGAAAACTTCTCTGCTAAATTGAAAATGTGGAAGCTGGTTATACACTATACAAAATGTGAATAAATACAACGCTACAGAAATTGATAAGAGACATTATCAAAACTTAAAATATTATAGAACGTGGCACATTTCACCGTTTAAGTCCGAATTACTAGTGCAAACGTGTACATTTACGGATATAACGCACTATGAGGTCGCGGTCTAGGTGCATTACGGATCGTCGTGTGCCGAACTGGTACTACTACATGGTATTTTACAAAATCAGTGCCATATTTCGTTCTCTATGCACTCCCGAGTTATTCTACTGTACTATTTAGGTATCAAAATATGTTCTGTGGAAGACGTATTTTTATTAGTTCTTTTAATTGACACTGGTCGAAATTCTCCAAAAAGTTTTCGGCGATACTGCAACGCAAGCGACTCCAGTCCTCGACCAACTAGCAAAAACGTGTTCATTTCACCATCATTTCATCATCATTAGAAGATACTTCACTAAACGAGAACGAGACTAGCATGGTCATCGATACGCCTAGACTGCGACCGCCTAGTGAAGTGAAGAGTAAAGAATATATGCGAAGTGGAAACTACTGGAAACTAATATCTCACATTGACCAAGTCATCGCTTTTCCATCTTATCATACCCGCAGAGAGGGTGCCAATCCTTTCCACAAGTATAGCTGATCTACGGTCTACCGGCCGCCGGATTCGAACCACTTCCAACCCGGGCAGTTGGCAAACACGATTCAAGTATTGACCCCTTAAACCACTCGGCTACCGACCAACAAATAAATAATAAATTTGTTATGATCTTCAGTCACAAGAATTCTTTTCTCCAATCGAATCCAAAATATGATTGTAAACTATTCTTATATATGGTTTCGTAAAGAGTAGCTTCTCCTACTTCACTATTATTATTTTTTTTAATAATAGACCACAAAGGCCAATAGCAATTTGATGTTTTTAGTGCATCTCATGGTGCAAAGATGATTGTCAATATATGTTTATTAAAATATATCAAGGGTATAATGTTCGGCCAAACAGTGTAGCTTTTATCAGGCTCCGCCCATCAGGACCTTCAACGGCAAATTTAACTTTGTGCCCCTGTAAGTTAGGCAATTGTATGCAGAAATTTAGCAAAACATGTCTTCTTGGCGGACAGATTTCATGAATATAAATGCAAAAAATTGAAATCTGAAACAATTGTCTGTTATATGAAGACTTGATTTACTAGCCTACAGCTTTCTTTTTTTATAATAGTGCCTAACAACGTCTCACCGCAGTCCTAAATGTGGGCAATATTACGACCGAAATATTGTTCAGATCTAATTTTTTTTAAAATATGGCTCTGCTGTCTAGTAAAATAGACTTTTATTAGTTGATTAAAATTTGCTCCATCTTAATACGAATTTCCGTTGAGGAGAAATATGAAAGCGCGTGGACGTCTAAAAACGGCTTTGTAAAATTGCGAACATTACAGCCTTAACAAAAATATTGTCCATATAATGGCTGTCCTATAGAGTGATTTTTAATTGCCACTTATATTATTTTATTGTTAAATATTATTAACACCAAACCAATAATCCTAAGTGCAATCATATGCAACTTACTTGAAGGGGAATGAAAATCTCCGGAAATGTTTTGAATTACCATGGTAACAGAACAAAATACAAGCTTCCAGTTATTGGTTAGAAAAGATGGTGTGAAATTTTCAGCTATAATACACCAAGAGTCTTGACAATACTGATATAATAAGCTTCCAGCATTCTTTGAATCAAGGGTCGAAGTGTATTCGGTTATTTTTTTACACACAAAACAAATTAATTGTTAAATCTGACACTTTTTTGATAATTTTCAGTTCGACATTTTGATAAATCATGTCTCCTGAAAATACCCCATGAGGTATCATCATTTTATGATTGGATACAGCAATTTGATTGCTATATGCAGCAAAAAAATATCAACAGTTCGTGTGGTAGTCAGTAAATATAATGTTTTTAGACTACTACTACTGTTACAGTTTTTCAGAAAAACACCTATTAACAAAATGTAACAGTAATACGAAAAATAAAAAAGTATATATTTTGCAATGAGATTTTTTTATACATTGTGCCCAGAGGGCAATTATTTCAATAAAAGTTTGCTTGTCTTTATATGGAACTGAAAATACAGGGTGGTAAAAACATAAAAAATGCATAAACCTGACAAGAGTAAAGTGCCACTTTTTTAGGAAGAATTTAAAAATGTTATAGAGAAAAGTTGTTTATAATATCATTATAACCTCAGATATGTACTTTAAAAGTTGTATATGAAAATTTACACATAATTATTATGTAAGTTTAGTCAAATATTGCCCTCCAACCGCTTACATATTGTTCTAACATTTTCCCAAATTCTTCAAAAACTAAATGAATTGTATTTTGGTTTATAGTCTATTTCTTCTCTAATTTTTCCTTTAAAATGTCTATGTTGTACATTAAAATGTGAAAATTGCTTTAATATCAAGGTATCATTGTGGCGACGTATCCGTCCAATTAATTTATTATTAAAATGTATATATAGCCTGTAAAAATCGCAAAGTGCGCGGGGTAATCATCGTGCTGAAAGTGCAAATAAAATGTTTTCCAACATCTCTAAGCAGGAATTTTAATTCACGGTGGAATTGCGTAAGTTAGGTTCAATAATTTGATTGTATCTTTTTCCGCAAAATTATGATTTTCTTCTACCTCCTATCTAGTTTTGAGAACTAACGACTGCATTTATGGTGACTAGAATGTTTCGTACCTAAAATTAAGGTTGCTCCTCATAAATGGAATGGACGGTTAGGGTCTATACAATGACCATAACGATCTCCAGATCTTAATTTGATTTTTTTATGGGAAGATTTAAAGCAAAAGGTGTATGCACTTAATAATGGGATATTTTAAAGAAAAAAAATATAGAAGACATAGATCATAAACCAAAATACAATTCATTTAGTTTATAGTAGTCGATAAAGTTATATAAGTAGTTTGACTCAGGTGTTGGTGTTCTATATTCCCATTACATACAAATTATGTTTAATCTTAAAAAAAAAATACAAATTTTCATATAAAATCTTCATAACTTCAGAAGCAACTATTTCTATAACACTTTTAACTTCTTCATAAAAAAGATACCTTACTACTGACATAATTTTACATTTTCTTATGTTTTTAACAGCCTGTATTTTTCAATGTCATTTTCGTAGTTGCTACGTGCATTTCATAACAAGCAAAACCTTTTTGAAAGAATAACTTTTTCGAAAAAATGTGAAATAAAAAAGTTTGCAGGTATAATTCATCCATTGACGCACTGTACATATTGTAGCCTAATCTAATTTATCATAATTTATACTGGGATCAATTAATAAATACAAGACGTGGAAATTAATGGACGCGTGTCTAGAGACCTCGGCGGGTATCTTGGCGTTAGAGCTATATTTTTCAACTTCACGCGCTAAATCGGCAAGGAGAAGATTTTGCCCAGACGCGGAAAGGTCAACAACGTTCACCAGGGGTTTCTAACCCTGTGACGCGGACACCCGGGCGCCCGCCGAGCCGCCACGTTCAAATGCGCCCACCATGTTTGACTGTAACTGATCATTAATTAAAGTTAAACAGTCAAAATTGTTTTAAGAAACACATCCATCCCTTAATCATTCTAGAAGAATTAAATTGTTTCCTAGTTAATCTTAATAATAAGAACAATTCATTTAAATTACATAGGTCCATTTCTTAATAATCGGAGTCAAAATGTTAGCCTTAAACATAAAAATTCTATATAAATTCTAGGATACAGAGTACCTAGTCATCAGTGTAACACAGGGTTCGGTATGAGGTCCCATGTGTGTTTCTTTTGTACATTAATGACATAAACACTTGTTTAATTGGTCCACACTATTTTCTGTCCTTGATACGTGTTAAATGTGGATGCATTACATACTTACAGTAAACATTATCCTTGTAAATATGACTGAATTGAAAATGTATTTGAAACGTATTACAGATTACAGCATAATCTCTCAAACATATTGAAATGCGAGAACATGTAACTATAATAATAATAATAAATACGTTTATTTACGACAATTAAAAATCATCTCATCCAAACTGCTTTCTAATGTAAACAAACGCAAAAGAATACACAAAAGAAACCTCGTCCGTGTAAATTTTACATATGTGCCCGGCAATATAAAAACAATTTCAATAAAAATATAAAAATATTTTATATACATATGCATACAGATATACGAGGACACGTACATCAACATGCATATCTAATTACATACATATCCACATAACTAACAATAACAACACAATAATAATATAATGTACCTATACCAACTAAAACAAATAAACTAAATACCGAAATAATATACATAGATCCTTATATTAAAAAAAAATCATTAAACAACTACATCGCAAAATGAATAATTAATTTAGTAATATTAAACATTAAAAATCAACTACTCAATTACAAGTAACTACAATACAAATATTCCAATTCAACTATGTTTGTTTCAACGCATTATGAATTTGAAGTCTATCAGAAGATAGTACATATTTTTTATCTCTTTTTTAAATTTGATTAATGAGTTTATTGTTCTTAATGATATATGAAGACTATTATATAATCTAGAACCTAAATAAAGACAATTTCTTTGACCAATTGTTTTTTGAGATTTTACTGTTTTAACATTTCTACTAGTTTTGGTTCTAGTTTCATGGTCATGATCAATTTGTTGTAAAACATTGCATGCTCATGGCAATAACGGACAATTTTTATAAAAAATATTTGGCTAGGATCAAACATTTCTGATTCAACGTAGAGCTGATCTGATGGGTAAGTATAAGGTTTCTTTAAAATTAATTTTATAATATATTTTTGTACAGTTTCTATCTTTTTTAGGTGCACAGTTGATATTCCTCCCCAAGCTAAAATGCCATAAGCCAGGCGAGATTCGACCAGAGAATAATAGAGAATTTTAAGTTGAGGTAACTGTAATAATAATATATTCTTTAGATATTTAAATTTAAATATCAAACTTCGTAATGTATTAGTTACATTTAATGAATGATAATCCCAGCGTAAATGTCTATCAATAGTTACTCCTAAGTACTTTACTCTCTCACTATCAACAATTTCAATCTCATTCCCATTATTTTTAATTATTAATTTATTAAACTCTGGCAGGGTAGATATATTACAAGCTATTGACAAATATGTAGTTTTTTTCGAAGTTTATACTTAGTAATTTATTATTAAACCACATAATTAATTCTTTCATATCTTCTTGCACTAAGATTTTTAACTGATTCCATGTATCCCATTTATAAAATAAAACTGTGTCGTCAGCAAAACTAATTATTGATGCAGTTGTGTTTAAGTGGAATAAACTATTTAAATAAATTGTAAAAAGTATAGGCCCCAATATTGTTTCTTGCGCAAATCACAATTCATTTGTCGCTGATAACATTGTCTAGTTGTACAAATTGTTTGCGATTTTCTAGATAACTGACCATAATATTATAAGCAGCACCCCTAAACCCTAAATCTTGCAAAACTTGTAATAATTGTTTATGGTCAACAGTATCGAATGCCTTAGCCAAGTCTAGAAATACACATATTGATGGTTTACTTTCATCCAAGGCAGAATACATTTTTTCTGTTAAGTGCATAATTGCATCTTCAGTTGATTTTCCTTTACGAAAACCAAACTGATTATCTGTTAAGAATTTATTATTCAGTAAATAATTCTCAATCCGAGTTTTAAGAACTTTTTCAAAAACCTTTGAAAATGAAGTTATTAAAGACGATAATTTGTCACTAATGTTTTATCCCTGTTTTTTAATAGTGACTTAATTGCAGCTATTTTGAATTCTGATGGAAATTGACCAGCTTTAATACATTTGTTGATAAGATAAGTAAAAGGAGTAATTATTTCTCTAGCTATTTCTTTAATTGTTTCTGATTTCAATGCATCTATGACTTTTTGTTTTTTTAATTCATATATAATATTTAAAACTTACTCCTCTGTTGCAGGTTCCATAATTATTGCATTGAGTGGATAACGAACAACTGGTACCTACGGTGCTGCTAGAATCTATAATACTATTTGCAAGACTAGGTCCTATATCAGCATAGAAATTATTAAAGATATTTACAATTTCATTTGTATCTTCAACTAAAATGTTATCTGCTAATGTAATCTGCTTTATTGGATGCTTTTGTTTACTAGAATTTGTTAATTCATTAACTGTGTTCCACAAGTGCCTAGTACAACTTTTATTTTCGTTAATTTTTGTTTTGTAGTAATTAGATTTAGCTGTTTTTAATAAACTATGTAAACTATTTCTATACAGAATAAAATTTTGTTTCAATACAACATTATTAGGAAATCTCTTCCATATTTTATATAATTTATCTCTATTTCTTATCAATTTTCTTAAACCTTCTGTACCCCAACTCTTTTTGTTCTATTTTTTTGATAAAATAATTTTGTATTAGACTGAATTTTTTCCATAATTATTCTGTTAAAATATTTTGAAGACGGCAATAATCGCATAATAATTAAAATATTAATATTAATAAATCGCCACAAAATGTAAATGAAACCATGTGGCTGAAAACGCGATATAACTGGTGTGACGTTACACGCCGCTCAGCGTGGTTTGTCTCCGTGGATACAGCTGCAGGTTACGGTGTTGAACAAGAGTTTGTTTCTTGTATTTTTGCGTGATTGCAACATTTGTGGGACATAGATACATAGTGTAAATACTGTGTATGTAATGCCATAATTATTAGTGGTGATGTGGTGAACTTACGATATTGTTAAACGTAACTTATTCATTTGTTTACAATATAGATCCGCTCGTGACAATTACAGCGACAATGCTGTTGCGTAAGTAGGTTTTACTTGAGGTATTCGTAATATTATGCCATCTGATTACACAGTAAACTACTTGAAATTAATTTAAACATTTTTTAAAATTAATTTAATAAATTGTTATTGCAATTTACTACTGATTTCATTTCTCCAAATTTTTATTTAATACTTTTGTCTATTATTTTTCCAGAATAAAACAGGTAATTTAATGTATTGAAGTCAGGTAGCAAAATCGTATAAATGCCTCAAATAGCATTCTACATCACGTAAATGGTAGGAGCAAATACAGAACATGTTATTTGGAATCGGAATGAAGCGCTGAATACAATAAATGAGAAAAAAATAAGTTTGCTTTACCATTGATTTTCTAAACGCCCTGTATACATTCTTGTGGCTGAATAACAAAGTTTAATTGACTATTTACAACATTCCATTTTAATTTTTCCGATGAACTTTAAACTTACCTGTACTTTTAATTGAACTTAAAACATTAAAGGAGTCTGTGTACGGTAAAAAACATGTAATTAGGCTGCAGCCTGTTATTTATTATTATTAAATAAATAAATAGTCTAGGGCATATTTATAAAATAAAATAATTTTTTAATGTCTACCTCCTATTTTAATCAATTTAAACATAAACAAATAATGTTGCATTGCTTCCTTTCGTCGCACTTTATAGCCCTAAACCACAATTTTTTTTTTTCATTTTTTGGCACGCTGAAATATTTTTTATTAGGCGCTGCATTCGCACATAATGGCATAATTAGATACTTCTTCCATTTTCCCGGTGAGATGCACTTTCTGTGCCCCTTTTACTAGTTTATTTTGCAACTTCATTCAATACCAATGTCTATTTAAACACCTAGTAATATCACAAATGACAAATTAACTCTTTTAAACATATATACTGCCTTATCCGAAAGTATACAGATCTGAAAAAAAGCCCACTGCTGTATACACGTGCGACGGCGTCTGACGTCACAGGTCTACGCTGTGATGGCAATCGTTTTGTGAGGGCGTGGTCAAACTAAATTTTTAAATACCGATTTTGGCTTATTTTTCCACGAAATTGTCTAGAACAAACGCCATTTCAATTAAAATATTTTCCTTCATCTGCACGCATTTGAAAAAATCATGTTTCTTTCCATTAACTGAATGTAATATCTTCATCTACTCCTGTAGATAATATTTGCTATACTAGGTGTAGCAAGTAATGCAAGTTGTACACCTAATATTAATAAATATAGCTTACAAAGTACGGCAATATCTAAGATGAGAGACATAAATTTTATAACCATCTTAGTAATATAATGAGAGGAATATTGCATTAAGTTCTTTGAAAAATTTTCAATTTCATGGCTTTCTAGAAGCAGTAAAGTGTAAAGGGCG
The DNA here is from genome assembly GCA_025584915.1 of Monochamus saltuarius. Lineage (NCBI taxonomy): Eukaryota > Metazoa > Arthropoda > Insecta > Coleoptera > Cerambycidae > Monochamus > Monochamus saltuarius. Next base: position 51,497,970 of record CM046725.1, on the reverse strand, counting down.
TATGCATTTATATCCATATGCAACGACACTACTCAGAATTCGATCATATTTTTCCTGTTTGACAAATGACTGAGATGGAGGTCAGTGGCGTACTCAATTTTCGGCAGGCAAAGACGATTTAGCGCCCAAAAGGCAGGATCCAAAAATTCGAAATTAAGTACGAAAATTACAGATTTTATTTATATTTATATCTTAGAAATGGATAGTTTTCATATCATTTGATACAATACAAGTGCCAGTTTAATGTTTTCATTAAGATACACATTAATAAACAATAATTTTTAAATGACAACAACATGTCAAAATAACAAGAGTTCATTCACATAATATTTCAAAAAATAAAATACACAAATAACTTGCATATTTTTCGTTTCTCCTCAAATTGTTGTGTACTCTCCAATTGAACCAGAAGTATTTAAAATTCTATAAATTTGAACAATTTTAGTGCAGAAAAAATTAATTAATTTTTACTGAAATTAGATATAATTGAGAACGAAAGGGATCCATTATCTTATAATTTATTTATTGTTTAGACCTGCATTAAAATTATTCAAATCTAGACTATTTTACTGAATCTAGTATCTAGTCATTCAGGGATATGTCTAAGGGCCGGTACTTTCAGTCAAATTTAACCATGATTAACGTACTTTAACAGTTGATCAAATTTAACAGAGATCTTTTGAGTACTTTCGGCATTAATTATGATTAATCATGATTAAAATGTGGGCGTGGTGCTGTTAAAGTTAACAGACCTATAGGCCCCCGATTAATGCACAAATCAAGGTTTCGTAACTTGACATTTTGGTTTCTCTGTCATTCTACTTTAATTTTTAATTGAAATTATTGTGAAATGGATCTCGAAGAGTTGAATGAAATATTCGATGATAATGATGAAGATATCATAGATTTTGTAATGAATATGAGGACATACATAGTTCAAGAGAGAAAAAATTATTTTGTTAGTTTTTCCGTAGGTTTCGATTTAAAAAAGACTGAATAACTTCAATTTGAACCACATTTACATAATGATAATTACACAGTAAGTTTTTCAAACTCGCTCATAAATAGTAGAACCTGAAGCATATCATATTTATTGTAGATATCTTGAAGTCTCCATTAGAATTCAACTTTTATTGACGTTGAGATTTTACAGCACCGGAAGTTTTTATATTACAATTGGGGATTTTATCGGTGTCCACATGACTACAGCAGGTCGAATAATAAAAATAATTACAAATGCTATTCTATTGTTTTCTTTATTCATCTTCAAATAATGCAGAAAAGCTCGTCCTGTACCCTGTCACCACAACTATTGCACATCCAACATCTAACAAATTATACTTTATCATACTATTTTGCGTTTGAACACCGAACTAAACTAAAAAGAAAACAAGGTTACATAACCTCAAATCAACAATCCAGACACAAACCTAGAAAAATATAGACTTCGTCGGTTCATGATATAGGTCACGTGACAGGTGCCGCGTTTTCTAGGGACCTACGGTCCAGAAAATGGATATTTTATTTGCTTTATGTTGGCGGTTGTGCAAATATGATGGCTGCATTGCAATCTGAAATTAAATAACTTGCCGTCATTTTAAATGTCATTAAAGAATGTGACCAATCACAGTTAGATCACAGTAAACAAATGAGCTTCACGCTACAATACAACCAACGTAAATTGGCATAAAAACCAAGTTTTAGCGATTTGGACCTTTTAGGGTAGCCATGAATTTGCGGTCGCCGGCAATATGACACTGCCACAGTCTATTTTTTTCTAGGTTTGTGAATCCAGAGAACTATTTCTCTCTTATTTCTGTGGTTACATGGTACATTGGAACTATTTTTTAAATATTCATTGTTGCCAACAAGGGTTAACCAACGATTTGCAAACAAGCTGTTAAAATAGGAATAAAGTACAAAGCAATTCTAAATCATGATTAAATTACTTGATTAGTTTAACAGCATTGTTAATGAATCGTCTGATTAATTTCCGAATGAAAGTACCGGCCCTTAATGTTTACAGTGAGTTTCCTATACGATGAGTGTAAGAGATAATGTAGATATCTTTATTTTGAACTTTTGGAAATTATTTTGCCTACTTTTTCTGTCGTCTATGGATCTCCAAAATGTTCCAAAACACCGCAGCTATTCTAGCTTACTCTGCTTGCCATTGGTTATTTGCTCGTTTAACATATTTTTCTTTGCACGAAGTCCAAAACAATATTTTCCTTTATTCTCTCGCATCTAAGAAATATTTACCAAAACTTAATCTCAAACGTGTTACGCCTTTACATTCACTCAGTGTACGTAACGCGTCCTCTTCCTCCCATTTGTAAATTCCAACGCCGACAGATTAGATTTTCTATTAATTATCATGTTGTAAAGATGCTGTTGACAAAGTCCTATTTAAAGTCCTGCGGTTTCTCTATGCCTGATCTTAATTATATTCAACATCATTTAACTTGTTCTCTTCTGTGGGACAAATTCCAGTATCTATTTTCTCTGCTTACAAGCTCCAATAATCACAACGTTCTTGGCTTGGTACTCAGCACAACCCGAGTCTAAAGCAACCTAAATATCTGAAAATATTTAGATAGATAAGTTTACATATTATGTAGATCCTTTTTGTCGAACATGCAGCTATAGTAAAAATTTTGGGTCGGAAATATTGTAGGAAGGCTTCTAGGGTATAGCTTCTTTGAAATCTGGCCCTTAAACCTAGTACTCCATTTCCTGTTCTACCTTCTGTTTTGAGCCATAGGTAAACCATACCAATTCCTTTGTGTGTATTCCTCTATAATGGCCACATTTGAGTCTCAAACACCTTGCAAGGTAAATTTTGCAATTATTCTGTTAGATGTCATGTTCAAGATAACCTTCGACAGTAATGTATTCATGATCTTAGAGCCCCCTTGTGAGGTACGCATGCATTGAACTGCCATTCCTGTTTCTCTTCTCATCACAATATGCCGTGCTGACACATTTAACAATTATACCTATAAGGCAGTTGCAAGAGTAGAAATCATGATTCAACCTTTTTTTTGTTTCAGGAGTTGAAAAATGTGTTTGCGAAGCAACGCCATCTATACATATGAAGATAAAGAATATGCCAAATTGAACTCACTACTGTCATTCACCCATGGCTAGCTGCGATATAAAGTTTTAATTAATGTTTAAAATTTGACTTATAGAAACAAATAGCGACGCTATTTTTTTTGTACTTAATTTGTAAATTCATAATATATATCTAAATATTGATAAGAAAATTTTATGTTTTTTTTTAATTAATTATTTAATACCCAATTTTCATAACAGCAGATACGCCACTGGACATAAATAATCGATTGTTGATGCACTAAATGAACTCTTTAATCGCCAACAATTAAAATTCCAGGCGTGGTAGATAAATGTGTGCGCATAAAGAAGACGACCGCGACCTGTCTGGATCATAAAACGGGAACAACTTTCAAGAATTTATTGTCTTGCGACTGGAAACGATATCGTAAAACCGTGAAACGTAAAAATTGGTTCGTCAGTGTGATCCATGCGAATACAAAAAAGGTAATAAGAAAAAATACACCGCCCAATAATACTAGGTGTTTCATTGAAACAGTTACAAAATTCATTACCACCTTTGCAATGTCTAAAATATATCTGTGAAGAGAAATTTTAAAATAGTTTTGTATTAATAAAGTTGTAAATCCAACAAAATAAATACCCGTGGCGCCATCCTTTTCCGGAGCGGCAGAAGTCCTGCTCTTAAAGCAAAATTATTTGGCTTAGATACTATAAGAAAAATACGGTTTATACAGGGCGTTTCGAAAATAATTGAGGAAAATGAAACAGTGGATTCCTGAGCCGATATTACAGGGGATGTTTCAGGTATCAAAAATTAACTTTAACATCCCCTAAAAAGCCGTTAAGTGGGTGTTGGAATCAAGTTTCCATGGTCTATTTTAAAACCGGCTCAAATTGAACATTCCAATTTTTACATAGATGCATTGTGTTAAAATGTCACTTTCTTGACCTATTCCACTCGTTGTCACCTCATAGTAAATGGATGTACATCCCTTGTACGTTTATTATCAGAATGTTTACATACTTAAAAATGTTATAGTAATAAATGTATATATTTTTTTCTTCTCTCTACAAATTACAAAATGTCTTCTAGTTTTCGTACAAAAAAATAAAATAAAAAGCGAGCATCTTAACCTTATTGATTCTCCGAACGATACTTTTTGCAGTAGGATCCTGTCATTTTAGCTGTTAGCCGTTATTAGAAGTACATTTAATTGTTTTTTATCATTCTTATTGATAAGTTTAGCTAATATTTTGACACTTTTGTAACTTTAAAAAAGCCATGGAAGCTTGATTTCAGCACTTACTTTTAAAGCGCTGTAACTAAAGAGGATGCTAAAATTAATTTTTTTAACATTTTTACTGTATTAGCAAAGTATTTTAAGCTAATATAAATCAATTCTCCTACAGTTCCTATCAATGTTCTGTATGCTCTGATACCAAACATCTAGGTATGCTAATTAACAATTTCGCAGACAAAACTCTATTCAATAATTATCTAAAAAAATTAATCTAGCTAAATTTACTAACCTGGTTTAACGAAAACACTATAAATATCTAAGTTCACTTTTGAAACTGTGGGAACTCGAAAATTCAACCACAATAGATGAGATCTGACCTATTTCTGCATTTTTAGGATTGCTTCTTCAGGTGGCTTCTTTTAATTTTTTAATTTAAGTCAAATATCTAACTATAAAAATCAGTATACTATAATAGCTAGATTAATTTTTATTTTAGATAATTATTGAATAGAGCTTTGTCTATGGAATTGTTCATTAGCATACCTAGATGTTTGGTATCAGAAAGCATACATATGACTTCATTGATAGGAATTGTAGGAGAATTAATTTATATTAGCTTAAAATGCCTTAATATAGCGAGGAAAAATATCCATTCGAGAACACCAAAGCATTTCGCGTTGTAATTCATATTCTAAGAGTGTTTAATTCAAAATGAGCTCGGAAAGTGAAGATGAAACATTTACCAGGGGAAGTATTGGAAGCGGCACAAAGTGATGTTTCACAATTAATCATCGAGACAGTATGTATGAAAAAAAATCAAAAAGTATCCAAATCGGTATTACTGGCATATTTCGAACATAAAAGTAATAATAAAATTAAACTTCGACGTTATAGTCAGCATACTCCATATTAAAAAGTACATTGAATGCCAAAGAAATAATTTAACTCACTGCAATATCGGCACTTTCAATTTACATGTAGTGCAAAATAAATTGTAATCGTCATGTTTATAATAGTTCCTTTTTGATATTAATAATAATAGTAATAATGTTTATTTAATAATTAATAAAAAATAATTATTTAAGCAAACATTGGAGAAACTCACAAAAGAAAAATCTGTACATGGGTTTATTACCAGAGGCAATAACATACAAGAATCAGGAAATCAACAAATAATTACCAAAATTTCATAAAAAAGATACAATTAAAATATAAACAACAATTCAAGGTAATAAGAAAAATTAGTATTTTTTTAATGCTTCTTGAGTGGTGGTTGTTGAGGTTAATTAGTAATTCTTCATATCGATAATACGATGGACATTTTTTCTTGGTATACCAGATAAATAATTATTGAATTTTTTTTGGAAACAAACTTTTATGCCCCATCCACACTCTCGGCGAGACATCTCGGTGAGAGCAGGCGAGAGGGCTATAGCGAGCGCGATACTCGACGAGGGCTCCATCCTGTCCTGTCGTGCTCGACCGATCTCGGACCGTCTCACCGAGAGTGTGGATGCGGCATTAGAATTGATCCTCTTTAAATAATCAGGAATTATATTAAAAACCTTAGGGTCCAAAAATATATGAGACCTTCGAGCTATCGTTTTGTATGTGTTTTGTACTGCAAGACTACCTATGCTGTGCTAAAAGGCTTACTTCTTGTGTCATATTTATGGCTAATAATTTCATAACACTTATTTTGCTTGTACTGTTCGCAAAGTAAAACCTTATAATACAGCTGTCTTGTATTGAGGAAATTAAATGATGAAATGTTATATTACTTAAAATGTATATTGTTTAATTAATAAAATCATAAATAAGTTTCGAAAAAATGATAAATTGTTTTAACATTTTTATTGTTCTAGAACGAAAAATACTGTGGCGTTCTAGACTAGACTAGGCTAGGTGACAAAAAAGACCCACCTTGTCAAAATTTAACGAAAAAGTCGACCTTTGATGACAGTTTTCGAAAAAAAATATGTTGCATTGTTTTTTTAATTTAATTTAATTTCTCAAGTTTATTTGTATAGATTAAGAATTACTCTGTATTTTCTTAAACTTTGTATACCTTCTAATGGAATACCCTGTATTTGCTTCACATCGACTTTTGCAATACACTGAGAAGCCTTTTGTAATATTGTTATAAAATATATTTCTTTTTACTTCAAATTATCTGTTCATATAAAATACATATTTTAAATTCTATTTAAATAATCATGTCTCCTCCTTCATTTTCAAAAATAATTATTGCGAAATCTCTTCACACTGAGCAATCCCATCCCATCCCATCTGTGGGCCGTCCATGCACAATTTTTTCTTCCTTATGATGAGGTCACATGCGTGGCTCCTTGATGCAAATGCCAACAAGACCGATAGGCTACTCGGAACTAGTCTTGACCTGTTTCACGGTCTCGCAGAGAATGCTATTTCGCAAAAGCTAAAAATCTTTTTGAGAGCAAGCAATCAACTAGGAGTACAGCTGCTAAGCGAGAAGAGCTGGAATGCATTGTTGATCTTTACGATAGCTTTTATGCTGAACACATTTAGTAAATTAATGAATAAGGTTACGAATAAAATTAGCAGGCGGCAAAAAGCTTGTTTCAATTTTAAAATGGTAAAAATTTCTAAAATTAAGAGAAATTAGATACCAATTAAATATTTGTTCGAATTGTTGCTTATAAAAATAGCACGTTATTAAATTAAGGGAGAGAAAGTCAAAGGTTAAAGTTTATCTCTCGAAGTGTATAATAGTTAGGTACTTATTATTTTTTTCACGGTCATTTCCAAAATTAAATATTTTAAGAATTAGCAATAATCCACACAAACAAGTCAGAAAACTACTAAAATTAGTAATACAAAAAAGAAAAGAAAATTGGTAATTAAAAGAAATTTGTGTAGTCCTAAGTAAATTTCTACACCACAAAATCCGAATATCTACGTTGTTTGCGAACGAATTGATTTTGGCATTTTTTAACGAAAATTAAATAAAGAACGTTTATAGTAGATCGTAAACGGTAGTAGGTAAAATGTGACATAACAATTCAAATTTACAGATTCTGTTTGAAACGTGTTTTAAAAAGAGGTTGTGTGTCATGTCTTGACATTTCATAGACCGAGACGTTTCTTCATTCTTAACTGAAGTGTCAAATCAAATTAAAATATTATTATAGGAGCAAATTACTGACTTGAAGAGGAAAATTAAGTTAAATTGGATGATTTGGATATAAATCTTTCAGATTTGGTAGGTACTTTCAATATGGTAAGTAGTTATTACTCACTAACTTACACATTGTTACACTTAACAGTTAGCATAAAATCAAACAATATGATAACTAAGTTCAATTTTGGATATTCGTTTACGATTAACTTCTTCCACACATAGATAAGTGATAATCATATCTCTCCAATAGATCACAGTGTGCTAGAATCAACAATTCCTCTTCAGATTTTGTTAACATTGCGTCAGATGTACCGCAGGGATCCCATCTGGGCCCTTTACTATTTTCTTTATTTATTAACGATATTGCCTCTTGTTTTCCACACACTCAAATTTAATTTTATATGCAGATGACCTAAAAGTGTCTGTCTGTATCATCTCTTACTGATTGTCAACATCTGCAAGGTGTTAATCTATTTTCTGGATATTGTAATATTAACAGACACTGCCTTTGAATATCGATAACTGTAACTTCATTAATTTACTCGTTTAAAAACAAGTTCTGATTTTACTTACCCAATTAATGATGTTTCACTAAAGAAAGTTCAATATATAAAAGATTTGGGGATAACTTTAGATGTCAAATTGTCCTTTGAAAACCACATAAATAATATTGTAGGGAATGCCTTGCGTAATTTGGGTTTTATTCTGCGCGTTTCCAAGTCCTTTTGTGATCCTAAGACTTTGATTATTTTATATAACGCATTTGTTAGATCGCATCTTGAATTTGCAAGTTTAATTTGGAATCCTCAATATGTCAAATATATCGACCGCATTGAAAATCTTCAAAAAAATTTTACTCAACATCTTCATTATCGATATAATCAAAACTTGCGGTTTCAATGCTATGATTTAAGATTAAGTCATTATAATATTTTTAAATTAAGTTGTAGAAGAATTATTGCATATATATCATTTTTGTTTCATCTTTTAACTGGTAAAATTAACTGTAGTTATATTCTCGATCATCAAATTTATTCTATTTTCAAATATATAATACGAATACTTCTCCTATTTGTCACCTATTTGTATGTTACAAAAACAATATAATCAATTTTTTAATCACATAGACATATTAAATCTATCATTACATTCTGTAAAAAGCCAAGCCTTTCTTGTATTTAAAAATTGTTAATGCTTGAGTATTTGCTCCTTTCTAATTTACTTCTTTTTTTTTTCGTTTGTTTGTTTAATTTGTATTTTTAGTCTAGTGTAAGTGTTTCTTATTAAGTTAACTAGTTCCTCAGGTCAACCTCAGTGTACTTGATTTTGCTTAAGTATCTGTTATTTTGTTTTAATTGGGCACCCTGTAATTGTAGCGTTTGTTAACTATATGTTGGGTTGCCATGCATATTAGTAACATAAAAATAAAATAATATCATGTCTTAAATTTATTCTAGAGCATACAAAATTCAATCAAGACCAAATGACACATCCATGCAGTTGATTCTCCTTAAGCATCCTGAGAACAGCATGTTAAAATCTACCAAATGTGGAAAAAATTAACTAATAAATATTATAAATCTAATATTAGTATTTCAGCTAATATAAATCAATTTTCCTACAGTTGCTATCAATAGTCATATATATGTATGTTCTCTGATACCAAATAAAAGTTTAATGTTTTTTGTTTCATTTTATTGACTTTGCACTTAACTTGACGTTAAATTTTGAATTAGTTCCTCCATCCACTAGTTCCTTTAAAAGTTTATAAACATTAAAACCGGACACCCTGTACCTGGGGGGCGGGGAAGTCTAGAGTTAACTCGCTTTGCCCCATATGAACAATTTAACTATTGTGCAAAACTTAAAACAAATAAATCACACAAAGAAATCGTTATTTCGAAGCAGTCACATTTTTTATAAATCTGAAAAGAGCCATCTTTCGCGTCTTTACCACTGGCATTGATCATTTTTTTACGGTGTTGTACAGGGTGTGACAAGGCTCGTACAAACTTTTTGACCAAGAATATCAGAATTCTGATATAGATTTTTTTTGATAAGTTAATATATCGGGATGTTTTGAAATTTTTTCGATAACTGGAATGTACATACTGTATAAGGTTAGGAAAACATACTACCACATATTCCAAGGGCCAAAATATGATGACCTATTATTAAATTAAGTTGCTTTAGTCCAAAATTTTATAGTTTCCAAGATACAGGTACTGAAATTACAATTTTATGAGGATTTGCTGTCAATTGTACAATGCGCCACCTGCAGTACTTCACAAGGATTTAAATCTTTACTTTTTTGTGACAGTGCATCTAGTACAGAGTGAATCAGAACAAAATGCTACCACATGTTCCTAGAGCCAAGATATGATAATCCAACCCAATTTACCATAGTTCAAAATTTTGTAGTACTTAATTGAATAAAGTATTAAAGAAGACAATGGGTTTGTTTATGAAATAAAACCTAAAAATCCTATCCAAAAAATGAATATTCAAGACATTTTTTTAAAAAGGGAATGAGAATTATTGATTAAAAAATCAATACACTTGTGCACACAAGATTTATGAAGAATTAAATGCATGTAAAGTACTGTAGTAGCGGCCTTTACAATTGACAGCAAATTCTATGCCATATTTCAATTTCTGGCGCCAAAATACTCTCCACTACCAAGTTTTATGTATTTACTACAATTTATAATAAAGTTATTGAGAAAAAGCTAAAAAAGTTTAACACCCTATATCTCGGAAACTATAAAATTTTTTACTTGATTTAGGGCATCATATTTTGTCCCGGAAATATGTGGTTTTTTCCCAACCGTTTACAGTACAGTAATTTTCGGGGTAAGTTTTATCAAACGCGAAATCCTTGGAAATTCCTTGAAATTGTCCAGAATTCCGTGAAGTCCCTTAGAAATCTCTATTTTGCGAAATCTTGTCACAATTTTAATTCCAGTGGTTACCCCCTCGATAAATCCACAGTAAATGTTTATCTGATTATAACTTATAAATCGTTAATTACTTGATTTTATACCTCTAGTAACGTACTTCACTGAAGTTTTGAATCCATTTTAAAAGCTGAATAGTGCCCCCCTCAGCTGTATTCCGTGAACTTCAGAGATCATTGGGTTTTGGCATTTTGATGGTAGAATCTAAATAAATAGATCGTTATGAACTTTACAGTTTTTTTAAGGATTTTCTTGGAATCTTCAATTGTTTACTTCATTAATACAGATACAAAAAACAAATTACGTTACAGGAGCTTTCACTTAACCTTAGTTGTACCTTAGTTTGTAATTTCGTGTCACAGTTTTGCATTTTATTGACTTTAATTTTTAAAATGTATTTGTAGAAAAAATATCCGTTTCAGAAATCTTTTTCATACAAGTTTTTTCTGTAGCTTTTGGTCAGATATACAAACCCCTTTAGTATCGTACTTATACCGAGTGTTCCCTCTAAGACTTTCAGTGCTTATATCTCAGAAACCATCATAGCCAGCGCGACGAAATTTGGCATACACACACTAGATGGAGCGTAGAATCTGATGATAACATCAGTTCTTATACAGGGTGTTCCATTTTTCAGGAAATCGATTAAATTTTGATTTTTTGGTAGTCAACACTGCTAAAACTTATGTTTAAATTGAAATATACTTAATTATGAACACACTCTGAAAAATAAACATTCAAAAAATTTTACATAAAAAAACGCTTTGCTTTGTCATGTATAATGTGTATAGTTTTGAGCCAGACTTACACAGAAGAAACTAACATCGGTAAACGTCAAAATTATGAATCCGGTATTCCGGACATCCAATATATTAATATATATCAAAATTTCGATCAAAATTTGTAGAACAACTATTGATTACATCCATTAAGGTAAGTAGCCCCATGTAACTGGAACATAATGTACTTTTCCATTCCTGAAAATCGCAGGAATTTATTTTTTAGCAAAAGCGCAAAGTTTTTTATCTCGTCGCGCAAAACGTAAAAACTAGAAACATCAATTTACCTAACCATGTTTTCTAGCAATAACTTCGTCTGAGCCTCATGCCTTTATACCAAGACTAGTCAATGAAGAACGACAAGTGTGATCCGCCTGACACATATAGCATGTATATTTCATACCTTTTACGGTCATACACCGGTTCAGCAGTTTTCATTCTAGTAGAAACTATTCGTAATTGGATTTTCAATGTATGTAGTATACGATCGATCAATAGGGACCGGTTGGAAACCGGCAGCGGGTGATTGAGAGGTTTCTTGTATTTATTAACATTTCAGTATCGGATAGTGCCGTAAGAATCCCATTCATTTACTTCTCGCAAACGATTTTTCCCCGTCCCCGGTTTTTATGTACCATCGACAACCTCTTACTCAGTGGCTCGCATACACGGCAATATATTTGTCCGCATTGATGTGGCCAAAGATAATGGGCGGTCTACTTGGAAAAGTCGATGCATTAGCTGTCTAGACTTGCATCGACAATGTTGCACGTTATTCACGCATACCTATGTATGCTCTACTTACTAACTTACGTCCTGATTAAAGAATATACCTAAAAAAAATGCAGACAATAATTTTACCTATATCTCAGACTCGATACTCCAGGACTGCAATTCCCTAATAAAAAATTTCGATTGGTGGTTTCAAACAGAACCATTTAAGTTTGCCTTTAAGTCAAAAACATTATTTTTGAAACTTTTGTAAATGCCTGTTATGACGTCATGAAACATATTGCATACTGATTTATATCTGCAACAGTCGCAGATGAGCTTATAAAAGTGGTGTCATCCGCAAAGAGTACAATGTTGCAATTTCTCTCCCCAAAATAGCATAAGTCATTTATATAAATAATGAAGAGTAAGGGTCCCACGACAAAACCCTGGGGCACCACATGTTCAACACTCTAATTTTTACTCATGACCATTATCAAGATCAACAAATTGTTGTCTACCCTCTAAATAAGACAAATTCAGAGGTGTTCCCCTGATTCCATAAAATAAAAGCTTGTTTAGCAAAATGTTATGCAAGACACAGTCGAAAGTTTTCGACAGATCGCACATTGTCAGGAGGGAATGCTCATGCCTCTCAAACCCACTAACTATCCTCTCTACAACCCCTAATAATGCTTTGGTGGTAGACTTTTTACTACGAAATCCAAATTGGGCAGAATGTAACAGTTTGTATTTTTCAAAATACTCAAGTAACCTATTTTTTAGCATTACCTCCATGACTTTACCAAATATGACAGTGATGGAAATAGGTCTGTAATTACCAATTTCATTTAAATCACCTTTCTTATGTATAGGTAATACTTTTGATATTTTAACAATATCAGGGAAAACACCGCGACTAAAACAAATGTTTATGAGACATGCCAGTGGCTCAGCCAAGCAGTCAATCGTTTCTTTTAGAAATGTATCATTTAAACCATATGCATCGGTTGTTGTAAATTTTTTCAACCTAAGGATTGTTGAACGAACCTCATCAACAGTTGTACCGAGGATTAGCCCAGAAGTCGGGTGACTTGTGCAAGAGAGGGAACGGCATATTATTATTAAGCAGGCCGCATATGCCATCATTCAGTACAAGAATAATAAAAACCTATTAAGAGGATGGTCAAAAGCCAACTAGTATCAATATTTCACATTGATCCAAACCAACATTCCTCCACCCTACCATGGCCGCAGAGAGGGTGTCAATCTTCTCCACAAATACCTACGGTCTACCAGTTGCAGAATTCGAACCTGCGGTTAAAAGGTTAAAAAAAAATTAAAATTTCCCCCTGTAAGTCAGAAACGAAAAGTGCTATGAAAATTCTGTTAACACGGTAAATTGTTTCTCAAAAAAGTAGCTCAGTATTGCGTAATTTTGAGTTATCATCTTTTTCTGTGTGAAAATATCAAAGATAGCTTTTATAGGCACAGTATTCATTTTATTTTTTATTTTACGTGTTGGTGGATAGAAGGTGCTGATTATACCCTACTTATAGTACGGGATCCGGCTGCAAAATTAGTACATTCATAATGTAGTTAACCGAGATTTAATTTGTATGTAAATTTATAAATTGAGGAACCCATTTCTCATGAGGTGCCAATTAAAAAGTGCCCGCGATTGTTATTAATTAAAATATTATTAATTGGCTTTTCGTGAAACATATCGTTCACGTCCTATGGAAATAAAGCATATTCTACTTCACGGCAATGTATTTAAGGACTTTGAAAAGGCACAGTTGCTATTGATCACTTAGCCGTAATCTCTCCGCAGCCAGGTGTAAACATGTATAATTTTGTTAAATTTTTACGTTTATGGCGTATATTCATTTCAATTGTGCCACATTAAAGCTAATTTTTTTCTGTACGTAATGTAACATGTCTGCCTATAAAAAACAAGCCGCAAATAGGAGTTGCCTGCCGTTAAAGATGCTAGGACAGAGAGTGAGCGTGCAACGTTACTTGTTAGACGAGGATGCTAAAGGCCAACTGTACGAGTTTTTTAAGCTACTGCGCATGCCTCAATAGATAGGGTTCTCAATGAACGATCTAAGTAGTATTAAGAGCTACTCAATTTAAATACTCCAAAAAATATTAAATAGATAAAATAATATCAAAAAGTATTATGAAAAATAATATTTTGATTACTTACGTCAAAGAAATTTTTCTATGTAGGCCGTGTTTAAGCAAATGTTTGATTTTATTGAAGTTTTCAGTGTATACTCGCGTCAAGAATTCAGACGTCTTTAGTCACGGCTGACGTTACACATTTGTTTTTATTGTCAACGTAATTTTCGATATTTGGTCGCATTAAAAACAATCATTTTTGCAATTAAGTGCAATACCTATATGATGCAAACGTTTATTATTATTACTATCAGTTGCAGTTTCTTAAATATATTGATGAAAATATAATGAATTATTCATTTATTTGTATGGTGTAAGTCGTCTGAATTCTTGTCGCGAGTATAGTCATGAGTTACAAATTAATTACAGTAAATTGATAATAGTAATTATGAGTTACAAAATAATCAACTATTCATACAAAAAACATTAGTGTTAGACAAAAAAATTAAAAGCTTATATTACGTTTTTTCTCGCTTATTCAAAGTCAGAGTTTGCATTAACTGAAATAGTAGTATGTCAATATTAATAAAACAACAACAATAAACACTGATGCGTATAGAGCAATCCAACGTGCTGTCACTTTGTTGTCAAATCACTTTAAAAATGGCGGCTGTAGGACAAACAACTTGAAACTTGACATATGATAATAAGTAGAATGTTGTGCTTTTGTGTAGAAGTGCCAATTGGTGTGTGCTCTTTGTATTTTGTGCTTATTTCGTAATACCATGGATAATTTAGTTAGTGTGGTTAGAATAACAATAAATGCTTCAGCGCAGTAGATTAAAAAATGCGCATAGTTGGCCTTTAGCATCCTCGTCTAACAAGTAACGTTGCACGCTCACTCTTTGCCACTTTATTTTAATTACCCAGCATCTTCAGCGGCAGGCAACTCCTATTTGCGGCTTGTTTTTTATAGGCAGACATGTTACATCTTGTACAGAAAAAAATTAGCTTTAATGTGGCACAATTGAAATGAATATACGCCATGAACGTAAAAATTTAACAAAATTATACATGTTTACACCTGGCTGCGGAGAGATTACGGCTAAGTGATCAATAGCAACTGTGCCTTTCCAAGGTCCTTAAATACATTGCCGTGAAGTAGAATATGCTTTATTTCCATAGGACGTGAACGATATGTTTCACGAAAAGCCAATTAATAATATTTTAATTAATAATAATCGCTGGCACTTTTTAATTGGCACCTCATGAGAAATGGGTTCCTCCATTTATAAAATTACATAAAAATTAAATCTCGGTTAACTACTTTATGAATGTACTAATTTTGCAGCCGGATCTTAGACTATTAGAAAAAGTAATCAGGACTTTTTTTCGTTAAATTTCAGTCAAATTATTTTTAACCAAATTGTTGATATGTGAAGAAGTTATATAGGTCATATTTAAAAGCGAGTTCATAATTTTCAGATTTTGATCTGAATACAGAGCAGCTGGCTGATTTAATTTAACTGAAACGCCATGGCAATGTTATAAATTTTACCAATCAGCTGCCCTTTTTCAAATTAGGCATAATTCGAACAACGTAAGCAAATTAACAACTCGATCTTACTCTAAAATGAACGGCCCACAAACGTCAAACAGTGCTCTCAGTCCATGAACACATACCTAATATTCTTTATAAAAAAAAATATATATAAACTCAAATTTTCACTGAACATATCTAAAAATCTAACCAAATCTACTTAGGCCGTAATCTGCATATACAATATTTGAAATTAAAATTTCAAAAGTGTCACTAATAAATTAATGTTATATAAGTCTAGTCCCAAAGAAAGTTTAAAGTCGATTTAATTAAATCTCTAGCAACAACTAATCAAATGTCTCACACCTAGCACCTAGCAAATTCGATTTAGTTAAATTGCAGTTTAAGTCGTGATAATGTCCTTATCTCGCCTGTATGTCTTATCTTCAATTAGGTAAGTGAAAAATGTCAAAAAATACAAAATTACTACTTAGGTTGAAATATGAATTCAGGACATTCGACCATTTTTAACCATATTATTGTATTTTTTAATTATGAGTTATTCTTCAAATACAATAGTAGTGTTTACATATTGATATGTTCGTAATTGTATTCTATATAAATGTTACTGTACAATCCAATATGGCGCCTATAAGAAAAAAACAACAATTGTTGCATAATCGAATGTCGCCGTAAAAATTTTGTTTTGACAAAATAGATTTCTCGTATATTATTATCCCTCTGTACCAAATTTCAGTTCTTTCTAGTTTCCAAGAAAAAAATTATTGAAGTTGTAGTAATAATAATTCTTTATTTGCTTTGTTGCCACAGACTAACTATGGATTAGCATTGTCAATAACTAACACAACTAGAATAAAGAACAATACGTCCCACACATAATAAACACACAATATATAACAAACCTACTACAATAATTTACAATACATCTATCATTAACGACAATGATGTATTAAACTACAATCACATCTGCGGAAAAGTAAACCCCATTGTTGTTAATGTTAATTCATTAGTGCCTAAGTGATAAACAGTATTCTTCAAACTCTGTTGTGTTATAAAAGCAGTTCTCAGCCAGAAAATGTTTCAATTTATTTTTGAATATATTAGCAGATTTTGCAGTTTTTATATCCGGAGGAAGTAGATTATAGTATTTATGACCAGAATATAGTGGAGATTTTTTATAGTATGTGTGGCTAAATTTATCAATATAAATGTTATTCCGATTTCTTGTTGCATATGCATGCATATGCGCATGTTTTTTGTACTTGTTAATATTTTTATACATATTCATAAACTAGTAGTTTAAATATGTAGATACATGCAAGAGTCAACATTTTCTCATCAATAAAAACGCTTCTGAAGGATTCCATTTGCGTTATTCCAAAAATTAGACGGATTATACGTTTTTGAAAAATTCTGCAGTATTCTGTTTGCCCCATGCTACTATTGTTGGGTTTCTTGGTATTTGGCGCGCCTCCCTGCAATAGTAGAGAGAGGCAACTGTATACAGGAGGGGGTGGAATATGGTTCATCCCTATTTTGTGTTCATTTTTAAGATCAGTGTGTTTAAGTATTTGGAGAAGCATACTCCATACTCCCGCCAAATTATTAGTATATAGCAAATTGTATATAAAAATATTACATTAATATTGTTTGCACTAGAAATAGTGAAGTAAATTTATTCATTAAATAGCAAAGCTTAACTGTTGTTTTACTACAAGTTGGATTGAGACTTCTAAGTTTTTAAGAGAAAAATTTAAGGGTTGTATAAACCAGCAGTAATCAAAATACAACCCCACCGCAACAACTATATTATATTGTCACGGATTTCCCAATCCGTCTTTTCTTTCACTTCCAGAAAAACAATCCGTTAATTAATTACTTCTTTATTAACTACTGCACACTACTAATTACAGGTCAACTAAACACTTATTTAATTAATCGCTATCTAAATCGCTTTGATCTCTCTAAATAAACACTTCACTTCAGACTGTAACACAAGACTAATACAAGACTAACTAACTCGGCCGTTTATTCTTCTTTTATAGACCCAACGAATATTCCAGGTATATTCCAGTATCTCTAGATCCATTTTCTCGTACGACTGGAACGCTTCTCGTCGTTTCCATGATTTTCTGGTAACGCCTAGATTCACGCATGTTGTTTGTTTACCAGAATGGCGAAGGTGCGATCGGAGCAATCTTAGGAAAATCTCGGTGCCACAGTCGTCGGTTTGGGAGTGAGTGGGGCAAATTCCGTGACACTGCCCCTCCTTAGGACCGATCGTCCCGATCGGATACACCTCTATACGGGGACAGACGCTCCAGATGGACGACCTTCATCTTACTCCTGGGAGTCCTCTGTATCCGGTAGACGACATCATTGATTCTTTTAATGACTGTGTAGGGGCCCTCCCAACGGTTCTGTAGTTTAGGCGATCTTCCTTTCTTCCGCGTGGGGTTGTACAGCCACACCAGGTCACCTTGTTGGAATCCGACTGTATTGGCCCGGACGTCGTATCGAGTCTTCATGCGATCGCTCTCTAGTCGCATTCGAGATCTGACTTGATCGTGTACGGCTGCTAGTCTTTGTTCTAGCTCATGGGTGTAAGTGTCTGGCTCGGTGTGGGCTGTTCCGCAGGACGACCAAATACCAAATCTGCTGGAAGGCGAAGCTCTCTTCCAAAGATGATTCTTGCGGGAGTCTTCCCAGTAGTTTCATGGACAGCTGAGCGGTAAGCTAACAGGAAGAGTGGAATGAGCTTGTCCCAGTCTGTTTGGTTCTCGTTCACAAACATCCTCAGATTGGTTTCTAGTGTGGCGTTGAAGCGTTCCACCATACCATCTGACTGGGGATGCAGTGGGGTGGTCCTGGTTTTCCGTATTCCCATAAGCTCGCAGACCTTTCGGAACACACCTGATTCGAAATTTCTGCCCTGATCTGAATGCAGTTCCATGGGCACACCAAATCTGCAGAACAGGTTGTTGACTAGGGCTTCTGCTACGGTCGTGGTCTCTTGATTGGGAAGAGGGTATACTTCCGGCCATTTGCTGAAGTAGTCCATGGCTACTAGCAAATATCGGTTTCCACTTTGGGTTTTCGGAAAGGGGCCAGCGATATCAATGGCAATCCTCTCGAACGGTGCTCCTACGATGTACTGGAGCATATTGCCTCTGGAACGGGTCTTCGGTCCCTTGCTAGCTGCACATATGTCACATTCTCGGCACCAATCTTCTACATCCGTCCTACAGCTCAACCAGTAGCGACGCTCCCTAACCTTCTGTAGAGTCCTATTGATACCGAAATGTCCACCACCAGTACCTCCATGTACTTCCTGCAGCACTTCCTTGACCCGGGACCTCAGGAGTAGTACTTGTTTCTTGACCTCTGTTCCGTCATTGTTCTCCCATGCTCTTTTAGGACACCGTCTTCCAACACCACGGAATTCCAGTGAGCCAAATAGCTCTGTAAAGTTGGGCTATTACTACTGACTTCAGCCCATGAGGGTCGGTTGTTGGCTTCTTTCCAGTCTAGTAAGGGCTTGATGTCACAGTCAGCTTGCTGGTCTTCCCGAATCGCCGCTGAACTCCATCTGTCTTCAGGTTGGGCTGCTACCACCTTACAAGGAACTGATGAGATGTCCTCTTTCTTTTCAAGACTACTACAGTGTTTGCAGTTGACAGGACAGGGCCTCCTAGAAAGGGCATCTGCATTTCCATGTTTCCTGCCGGCTCGATGTTCAACAACAAAGTGATATTCTTGCAGCCGTTCCAGCCATCTGGCCATCTGTCCTTCAGGGTTTTTAAACTGTAGCAGCCATTTAAGGGAAGCGTGATCCGTTCTTAGGAGGAATTCTTGGCCATACAAGTATTTATGAAAGTGTTCTAGACTCTTGACGATGGCAAGCAATTCTTTCCGAGTCACACAGTAGTTCTTTTCAGCTTTCGATAGAACTTTGCTGAAGTAGCCCACTACTCGCTCTTGGCCATCTTGTACTTGGGAAAGAACTCCACCAATTCCAATGTTGCTTGCGTCCGTGTCCACTATAAATGGTTGTCCAGGTATTGGATATGTCAAAATCGGGGTAGTGCAGAGAGCCTCTTTCAGCGTCTCAAAGGCTTGCTGACATCTCGGAGTCCATTCGAACGGGATGTTGTCTTCTGTCAGTTTATGAAGAGGCTTGGCAATGTCAGAGAATCCTTGGACAAACCGTCGGTAGTATGTGCATAGGCCGAGAAAACTTCGAACTTGATGTTTGTCTTTAGGAACCGGCCAGTTCTTTATGCACTCTGTCTTCTCCGGGTCTGTTTTCACACCGTTTGGAGTAATAATGTGGCCTAGGTATCTAACCTCCTTTTGGAACAGACTGCACTTCTTTGGGTTCAACTTCAGGTTCGCTGCTTTTAACTTCTTGAACACTTCGGATACGTTCTTCAGGTGCTCCTGGAAAGAGCGCCCCAGCACCACCACGTCGTCCAGGTAAATCAAGCAGGTCTCCCAATGCAGGCCATGAAGTACAGTTTCCATCAGTCGTTCAAAAGTGGCAGGGGCATTACATAGACCAAATGGCATTACATTGAACTGCCACAATCCATTTCCGGTAGTGAATGCTGTCTTTTCCTTGTCTTCTGGGCTGACCTCGACTTGCCAATATCCACTCTTTAAATCCAAAGTGGAAAACCATTGCGCACCAGCCAAGGTGTCCAGAGTATCGTCAATCCTCGGTAATGGGTAACTGTCTTTCTTGGTGACGTCATTTAATTTTCTGTAGTCCACACAAAATCGGGTGGAGCCGTCTTTCTTCTTGACCAGAACTACAGGAGAAGCCCAAGGACTCTGAGATGGCTCTATGGTGCCTTGATTTTGCATCTCGATTAACATCTTGTTAACTTCTTCTCGCTTGGCTAGTGGAAGTCCTCGTGGTGGCTGCTTTATAGGAGATGATGAACCAGTATCGATTCGATGCTTCACAACATTGGTTCTCCCAAAGTCGCCTGGTTTAAGTGCAAACACATCTTCATTTTCACGTAGCAGCTCTTCCAGTTGTTCCACCTCCGTCTCTTTTAATCTCTGCTTGGCCCTATCCACGATGTTCCTTAGACATTCCGGTAGGCTGGTCGTATTTGGTTTCTTCTCCATTTCGTTATTTTCTTTGAGTGTTCTGACCATGGTAACAGGTTCACAGACTCCTACTTCAGTTCCTTTGTAATTTTCTGTGGAAAGGTTTTCAGGTTAACTACCCGTACTATTGTCGTTTTCTCTGGTTTAATCAGGGTGCGGCCGGTGACTATAGATTTATTGAACAAATCCGGATTACTGGGTTCCACCACTCCAACACTGCAAGACATTTCCCCATCCATTACAGTAGCAACCAATGTTTCGGTCTGACCAGGTAGTACCACATCTTCTTTAACAACGAGTCTCCGTACAGCGTTATTCTCAGCGGTGGTCGTTAGCACTACTTCCTCACCCATTATCCGTAGCGTACCAGCGTTCAAATCTAAGTTCACCCCCTTTGCTCGTAGTAAGTCTAGTCCGAGTATGACATTGTCCGATATATCTGCTACCAGGGCTCTGTGTTTGAATTTGACGTCTCCTAATTCTATGTCAAGCTCGCATTCCCCCTTGACTGGCAGTTGTTGTCCATTGGCTGTTGTAAGGACATAACGTTTAGCAGGGTTCTTAATACGCCAATCACCAATAATATCCGGTCGTACAATAGTTCTTGCCGCTCCAGTGTCGATTACCATAGGGAACATACGACCAAAAATAATGCCTTCTACTAGCAAGGAGTCAGAGTCCTGGAGACGTGACAACGTAATTTCTTCTCGTGGGGCATGGTAGGAGGACGCAGCCGGCTTTTGCCCCGTTAAGCCGGCTGACCGTAGTTTTCCTGTGCAGGTGCCGCTTGGGAGTCGCGCTTCTGCTGATCCGCGACTGGGGCCCTACACTGTCTTTTTAGATGTCCTGTCTGTCCACAGTTCCAGCATTTCAGAAGGCGATCTCTTCGACTATCAGATTGTTCTTTCTTTGATCCGGTAGTTGGGCTGAGTTTATCAATGACCTCCTTCAATGTTTTGATTATGTCTCCATTTCCCATATTATCGCTATTATCACTGATGGCACGAAGTTTAACATGTCTACCGGATGCCATCTTGCTGCCTCGAATTCCAGTGCATGGGAAAGAGCGTCGTTCAATGTTTTATGTCTGGCGAGTCGTAGTGCCTGCTGGGTTTCACAATCTCTTAGGCCGTCGATAAAAACTTGAATGGAGAGATGGTCTAAGAATTCGGACGGGGCTGTTGGATAAGCCAATCGAACCAGTCTGGCAACATCGGTCTCAAAATGTTGTAAATTCTCTCCACTTTGCTGGTGACGATTTTTCAATTGTGCCTGGTACACTTGCTGCAGGTGCTTATCCCCATATCTCATTTCCATATGCTGTTTTAGAATGTCGTAGTTATTCTGCTGCCCTGGAACTCCTTGTAAGACGTCAAGAGCTTCCCCTCGTAGAGCAACTATCAGAGCAGTAGCCTTTTCATAATCAGTCCATTCGTTTGCTGCAGCTGCTGCTTCGAACTGACGCAGATAGACATTCCAGGAAACCTTGCCGTCGAATTCAGGGGGTCTCGTCTTCTGGGTTCGAATAACCGGTCCTTCTGATTTGATTACGCCCTCCTTTGTTACCTTGTCTAATTTATGTCGAAGCTCTTCGCAGGTTTCTCTGACCAAGTTTATTTCTTCGTCTATTACCCTTTTTTGTGCTAACAATTTCTCTTCTACTTGTGTTTCAACACTATGTGACTGCTCCTCTAGTTTTTCTTCTAGTGTATTCTCCAATTTCTCTAACTTTGTCTGCATTTCTTTCGTCTGATCCCTCATTTCCTGTTGTATTGCCTGTATCTGATCTTTCATTTTATACCCTTGCTCTTCTAATTTCTCTTGCATTGTCCGTCCTTGTTCGTTTAATTTCTCTTGCATCGTCTTCGTCTGGTCTTCTAATTTCTCCTGCATCATCTGAGACTGATCTTCAAATTTTTCCTGCATTGTTTTCGTCTGGTCTTTCATTTCCTGTTGCATTGTCTGCATCATTTCTAACAGTTTCGCCAGTTGTGCATCCATATTGACTTGGCTTCTAGTTACAGGCATTCACTCTCTTTGGAATCTTCTAGAATGTCCAGGAATGTTTGTAAATGTCACAGTTGACTTCCTTACAATGATACGAGTGCACTGATATGCCACACTTGGGTCTTTGTCTCACTTCGGTAGAAAGTTCTAGAATGTTCGAGAATGTCCTTCGCGAATAACACCGTTCACTTCCTTAAGTCACGACGAGTGCGGTGATATATCACACTTGGGTCTTTGTCTCACTCCCGTACAAAGTTCTAGAATGTTCGAGAATGTCCTTCGCAAATAACACCGTTCACTTCCTTAAGTCAAGACGAGTGCGGTGATATGCCACACTTGGGTCTTTGTCTCACTCCCGTACAAAGTTCTAGAATGTTCGAGAATGTCCTTCGCAAATACCACCGTTCACTTCCTTGAGTCACGACGAGTGCGGTGATATGCCACACTTGGGTCTTTGTCTCACTCCCGTACAAAGTTCTAGAATATTCGAGAATGTCCTTCGCAAATACCACCGTTCACTTCCTTGAGTCACGACGAGTGCGGTGATATGCCACACTTGGGTCTTTGTCTCACTCCCGTACAAAGTTCTAGAATGTTCGAGAATGTCCTTCGCAAATACCACCGTTCACTTCCTTGAGTCACGACGAGTGCGGTGATATGCCACACTTGGGTCTTTATTCCACCCACGCACAGGGTTCCAGAAAGTTCTTCAAACTTCCACTTAAACCCACTCACGCACAGGGTTCCAGAAAGGTTCTCAAACTTCCAGTTAAATCCACTTCCGACACCAAATTGTCACGGATTTCCCAATCCGTCTTTTCTTTCACTTCCAGAAAAACAATCCGTTAATTAATTACTTCTTTATTAACTACTGCACACTACTAATTACAGGTCAACTAAACACTTATTTAATTAATCGCTATCTAAATCGCTTTGATCTCTCTAAATAAACACTTCACTTCAGACTGTAACACAAGACTAATACAAGACTAACTAACTCGGCCGTTTATTCTTCTTTTATAGACCCAACGAATATTCCAGGTATATTCCAGTATCTCTAGATCCATTTTCTCGTACGACTGGAACGCTTCTCGTCGTTTCCATGATTTTCTGGTAACGCCTAGATTCACGCATGTTGTTTGTTTACCAGAATGGCGTAGGGGCGATCGGAGCAATCTTAGGCAATTCGCGGTGCCACAGTCGTCGGTTTGGGAGTGAGTGGGGCAAATTCCGTGACAATATGATAATATCGAGTACACATTAGCATAGTAGAATTGCAACAAGCTGTTTACATTTAAAGTATTTTTTAAAGTTTTCAGAGCATAAAACGATGTATTTAACTTATTACATATGAAGTCAGCCTGCTCACTCCAGCTCATTGAGCTGCCCAAGACGGCAGTATTGTCAACCTTTACATCGTTGGGCTACTGCAGTCTATCAGGCGATTCCAAATATTGAAATCTAATTACTTATAGTATAGTATTAATGCGAGTGTTTATACTAGTTTTTCAAAAATGGCAAATGCTTTAGCAGAATGATTTCCCAGTAAACACATTCCGAATGCAGCTACTTTTACCGCGCGTGCAAGTGTAGTGTAACGTGGGCGTGACACGGGAAATTTTCAACCGAATCATGCAAGCCCAGGGTGTCCACGGCGTATTGCAGCAGTGTGGCGTATAATACATGAGGCTCAATTATATTTGTACCATGTATAGCATTAATACCTAGGAATTGGACGAGGAGAACCGGTACCATATCCGCCATGATCTCCTGACTTTAAATCCTTTGGACTTCTTTTTGTGAGGACATTTAAAAAATGAAGTGTATCGTTCCGAAATGGATATCTACTATTGATAATTTACGCAAACATCATAGCTGCTGCCGATAACCGACAAGAAGCAGAATCATTTGTATTAGCTTGTAGAAACTGTGTAAGAAGGGCCCTATGGCCTATATTTTGTTGTTGCAAAACAGGTATGTCAAACTATTTTATTAATTAAAACCACAAATTAATTCTTTTTTCATTTTTGAACTGATCATGATTTTCTTTTTTTACAAAATTGTATTTGTACATTCAAAAATTTAATCACCCTGTATTTAACATATGGTCAAACATTGTCCAGTAAGCTGTGAAAATTTTAGCAAATAATGCTATTATTTGCAACTGAACTAGTCGCCGCCACTGCAAATATTCACGTCGACCTGTGGGAGTCTTACCAGGAAAGGTTTCTCTGGTTCAGATTATGCAGTGCATTCATCTAGCAAGATATCACATTAATTTTCCTTTACAAGTTTTCCATAAAAATTACTGCATACAAAAGAAATTTAATTTTAAATAAGTTAATTTTTGTTTCCACACAAATCCAATTTTAGGTTAGTTAATTGCTGTTAGCAGCCAGTTTCAAACTACGAAAAATATTTGAATATAGTTCTTTTTTTATTCTATTTATTGATGGCACAGTAATAATTTGTGTGGTTGAAGTTAAACAGTATTTTCTTTGAAAAAAAACCTTTATAAACAATAAATTATGTAGTAATCTGTTCTCATGGCTCATAAGAAAAGATCACTGCTTCGCAAATAAAATATCCAACTCCAACCTCATACCGGGTCGTAAAATATTTTAATTCGACGGAGTCTGTACGACGTGTGTTAAATATGGAATAAATCGTATTATACTTACTTATAACAAATCATGAAGGTAAATTTAAAGGCGATATTGTAACAAGAATACCGTGAGTTGTTGGTTTGATTAGTGAGTGGTTATTTAGCGGATAAATAATTTCATATTTAAAAAAAGCATACCCAGAGCGGGAGACGCAAAACGTAACAGAGTCGTATTTTGCTTTACTTCCGATTTTCATTTCGGTTTCGGCATTTCCGTTGTTCATAAGAAGGTCAATATCCTTGCTCGTGTGCAAGCAAATTCACCATGTACAGGGTGATTCATTAATAATGGGACAGAGCTTAAGGGCATGTTGCTGACCTCAAAATAGAGCGATTAAGCCAAATATGCCTTATCCGAATGTTGCTCCTTTTTGATCTACAGGGTGTCAAAGTTAAAAAAATAAATCACATTTTTTTTTTCATTCTTCGATCGCATCTACCGTATTTTATGAAAGTTGGTATAGGGGGATTTCTTGGTACTAGAAATCGAATATGTCGATGATTTTGGTGTATCTGCTAGAGGGCGCCACCAACGATGGTTTGAACCCCCTTAAATCGCTTTTTTGTGCTACACTGTATCTCGTTTTTGACTGGAAATATTTTCTTCCCTATCTTTTCTAGTTAAAAAAGGTACACCTTGTTGATGTCGCTAAGAGCAATGGTTTCTGAGAAAAACGCATCTAAATCTCATGATGCATGCAATTTATCTAAAAGTAAAGTCAAATTGTTGCGTAAGTAATGGGCCATACTGTAACAGCATAATACTGTGACCAAAATAAGCGAAATTTCGTGAAATTTGCTTCAAGCGATCGAAAGATAAGAAAGAAAATGTGATTTATTTCTTCCATTTTGACACCTTATATCTTTGTTATTATTGATTTTGGTGCATTTTTTGGATTTTTTTAGGATAAGTAAATCGACTTATTTTGGTCGCAGTATTATACTGTTAGAGCCCCCGCGCACTAGCGGCCAAGTCGCGCGGCCAGGTCGCGCCACGAAAATTCAAGGCGGCCAATCGAGCGCGACTGTCAAGCACATTTATCAAAAAATAGTCACTCAGTGTAGTTGTGAAATGAATTCCGAGCAAGCATTTGCTATATGGCAGCAGGGCTACTGTACTGGCCGCTGTCTAGTCGCTCTCTAGTGCGCGCTCATCCATTGAACGTAATGTAAATAGTTGGCCGCGCTGCTGCTGGGCCGCGTGTGCACCGCCACAGATCTCGTTGGCCGTCGCGACTCTCTGGCCGTCGCGGCCATTGGCAGTCAAGTGCGCGGTGTAAATTTGAAGACAATGTAATGATTTGGTCGCCGCGACCTGGCCGCGCGACTTGGCCGCTAGTGCGCGGGGGCTCTCAAGCACATTTATCAAAAAATAGTCACTCAGTGTAGTTGTGAAATGAATTCCGAGCAAGCATTTGCTATATGGCAGCAGGGCTACTGTACTGGCCGCTGTCTAGTCGCTCTCTAGTGCGCGCTCATCCATTGAACGTAATGTAAATAGTTGGCCGCGCTGCTGCTGGGCCGCGTGTGCACCGCCACAGATCTCGTTGGCCGTCGCGACTCTCTGGCCGTCGCGGCCATTGGCAGTCAAGTGCGCGGTGTACATTTGAAGACAATGTAATGATTTGGTCGTCGCGACCTGGCCGCGCGACTTGGCCGCTAGTGCGCGGGGGCTCTTATAGTATGGCCCATTACTTACGCAACAATTTGACTACTTTTAGATAAAGTTCATGCATCATGAGATTTAGATGCGTTTTTCTCAGAAACCATTGCTTCTAGTGACATCAACAAGGTGTACCTTCTTTAACTAAAAAAATAGGGAAGAAAAATTTTCCAGTCCAAAATGAGATACAATGTAGCACAAAAAAGTCGTAGCTATTTAAAGGGGTTCAAACCATCGTTGGTGACTCCCTCTAGCAGATACACCCAAATCGTCGACATATTCGAATTTCTAGCACCAAAAAACCCCCCACATACCAAATTTCATAAAATACGGTCGATGCGATCGAAAAATAATAAAGAATGATTTAAATTTTCAACTTTGACACCCTGTGGGTCGAAAAGGAGCAACATTCGGATAAGGCATATTTGGCTTAATCGCTATTTTGAGGTCAGCAACATGCCTTTAAGGTCTGTCCCATTATTAATGAATCACCCTGTATATTGGTTGGGATATTAGCGAATTGAAATGCCATACCTACATGAGAAAAAAAAATAACGGAAATAATAAAGACGAATAAAATGATCTATTTTGTAACACTTGTGGACGAATTATTAATTCTAATACTAAAACTGAAGAGACAATACATTTGAACAACTATGCCTAGTGCAGCGTATAAGATTCTTATTGCCCTTCCAACTTACAGAAGCGTTGCTAGCTATACTCGCGACAAGAATTCAGACGACTTACGTCATGCGAACAAATGAATAATTCATTATATGTTCATCAAAATATTTAAAAAACTGCAAAACCATATACTAAACTAAAAGTTTGCACTATATATTGCACTAAATTGCAAAAAATGATTGTTCCTAACGCGACCAAATATCGAAAATTACGTTGACAATAAAAACAAATGTGTAACGTCAGTCGTGACGTAAGACGTCTGAATTCTTAACGCAAGTATAGCAATAATATATTTTTTGAATTGTAAAATCTGTTACTGACAGCTATACAGGATGGGCCATAAGTAATAGCGCACAGAGCAAGAGTGGAGTTCTCGTATAAGAAAATGTGATTTAGCTAAATTTACATCACACTAAAAGTTGATATTAACCGACATATAGGGTGGTAGTTTTTTTTTCGAATAACTACTGAACACATTTTGACAAACACAAAATTTGGTAAGGGGGGGGATTTCTTAGGTCAAGAAATTCAAATTTGCCAACAAATTACCTGGTAGAGGGCGCCACTTGCATCACGTTGTATGACTCTAAAGCAACATAACTTTTTTTGTAACTTCATCTAGGTATATTTATTTTAAATATGTCCTCATATTCTTCACGTAAAAACGGTATATCTCCTGAATGTTCATACGAGCTACGGTTTTCAATATGAAAGTTGAAATATACTATTTTTAAATTAATTCTACATTAGAGGCGTTCACAAAATATTGACATCTTTTTAACTTCCTATCTTGTTTTTAAATTTAAAATAAATGATAAAGATAATGTAAGATTATTTCAAAACGATTTTTGTTGCAGCCTCTACAAAAATAAATATTTTTAAGGATTCTTTTATGAAATACACTACTCACTTAACGAGATTAAATTAGATTATCATCCAAAAAATTGTCTTAGGAACTTTGAAGTCCCCTAGAAACTAAACAAAACGATTTCAGGTATAGGTGAATTTATTTTTTGAGTCCAGAATTTGTGCTCTTCCGTTGTGTTCCGAAAATTTTGTTTTCCCATTTTTTGAAAACTCTCAAATTATCTCTTATATTGTTCCCGAAATAGCTATTGAAATATGTTATAACAAAACATTTTTCCATTAACTAATTACTTTTTTTTAAAGCTTTGAAATTTAAAAAAGGGTTATCGCTCATGTAAACAGATAAAAGGCAAAGACCGTTTAATTGAACTGGGTAATTGACATTAATCTGATAATTAAAAAATTTGAAAACAATTGCGTATATAAAATGCTACAAAATTGCAGAAAATTTAATCAACAGAAGAAATAGTGACTTTTTTAAATAAAATCCGCAAAGCTTCTCTAACCGCGATCCAATGAATGACACCGAAAGGCATGTAGTCGGGGGAGAGGAGGGAGGGAAGTATTAACGTAAAAGTAGTTGTGGGGGGAAGTGAGCAGAATGCGTAGCGTACGAGTCTACCCGTCCATGGCGGCCATGACGGGGTGTTAGCCCCACCTGCATGGCAGCGTTGCCATTTCTACGGAAAAATCCTACTTTCCGCGATTCTTAACCTTTGGTGGATCAAAGATTTTTATATATTATACGTTACGGGTTTGCAATTTGAGCATGCTCAAAAATGTTTACATGTATTTTTCAACAACAACGATACTTCAACAGTAATTTAAAAGTTTAAACAAATCTTTTCTCTATTCAGAGTTTATTTTATGTTTTCAGCTTGAGTCTCGCTTGGTGTTGTATTGATTTCGCAAGACGAGATTTAAAAAAGTCTTGCAAGGCAAGACAAGAGCTACGGCATGAAGTCTTGCAAATACATAACAAGGGGTAATATGTTTAATGAACAACTCATCTCATATGCTGATGACACGGTGATTATTTAACCACTCACTAACCAAACCAACAACTCACGGTATGTCTTACAAGGAAATCATGGGAAGAGGTCTATAAAAATGGAGAAATTGGATTAAAAAAGCGGCTAAATAATAATCTCAGTTTAAATGTAATAAAAACTAAATTTATAACCTTTACTTTATTAAATAACGATCAACTAGTGACCAATTCTTTAAAAATCCATGATTTAGAATGTAATAACTTTCTTGACTGTAATTGTCCTGCAATAGCAAAATCATATTCTATCAAATATTTAGGAATAGTTATTGACCATCATATGAGATGGGATGAACAAGCTTTATTTATTTTTATTTATTTATTTATTTATTTATTTATTTGCAATACACTGTCCAGACAGAATCCAATTATAGGACAGGAAACAAACGAGTAATAACAAATACATACAAACAAAATAAAATCGGGTATACAAAATTTACATACATATTAAAATTTTTAATATTTTCAACATTACAAAAAAATAAATCTAAGGTATTATGCACTAAGAAATAATTGTAACACATAACAAACATTGGAGCATTATTAAGAGCATTAGTCCTGCATGTGGGAATATGAAACATAGAAGAACGAAAACGCGTTACTAAATTAGGTGGTGATAATTTAATATAAGAAAGAAGTTCCGGGCAATCAACGAAATTATTTAATAACTTATACAGAAAAACTACGGAGTAATATTTACGACGTAAAGACAGTTCAAACATATTAAATCGGGATAACAATTGTTCATTGGAAAATCCAACTGAGGATATACCCCATCATACCTAAACCATAAGTATTTAGCAAATCGTCTTTGGGGTCTTTCAATTTTTTAAATGACATTCATAGTAAGGATTCCAAATAACAGAAGCATATTCAAGCTTAGATCTTACAAATGCATTATATAATACTATAAGCGTACCGTGCCCTTCAAATTGATGACTGTTCCGTTATATTTAACTAAGAGAATTAGACACCTAACATTATTTAAATTTTATTCGCTTAGAACAATACTATCTAAACAAATCTAGTAACTGTATATTATTCGTTAGTAGAATAAGTTTTAAGGTACTGTACGGCGTGGAGGAATATTTGATAATGCACTGCATAATTTACAAATAGCACTCTTACTCTTATTAAAATAATATTTAACAAAAATTAATTGTATGCCGTGTCGTTTATTGAGTCTAGATCCAGTTATGCTGAACTGAACTAATTATAAATTCACTGCCAAGGTCTTGCAAGATCGAGATAGTAAGACATTGAAGTCCCTCTTGTAAGACAAGACACATTTTCAAATTCTGCAAGATTTCTTATCTTAGCCAGTACTAATATGCACATAGTATTATTTACAGAAGTTCCATAGTGGTTAGTAGAAGGATTATCTGTATTCCATTCATATGACGTATAATATTCAAATTTAAACTCAATACGTTATACGAATATAGTTTTCTAGTTAAATTAATATAACAGTTTTATTATAGGCTTTACAATACTTTACTTACTCTTTATTTATTTTTTGCACTAATTTAACCAAAAGTAAGTATAAATTTTAAAAATCATTTAATAGCTTCATTATACATATGTTTTTTCTTCGTTAATCAAACTTTGGATTATATTAATTTAACTATTTGTTGAATCCAACCTCTTCTATAATTGTTCCTCAACGTACCTAGATATTTGGTATCAAAGATCATACATATGACTCAATTTTTAGAAATGGTAGCAAAGTTGATTTGAACTGGAATATCTTTACAATAATTACGTGTAAAGAATATTTTTCCCTACAATAAAGCAAAGAAACTTAAAATTATGTACCAAATAATATAACCATTTAAATATAATAATAATAATAATAATAATATCTCTACCCTCATTCTAATCACGAGGATTAGCCCAGAAGTCGAAGACTTGTGCGGGAGAGGGGGCGGCATATTATTATTAAGCAGGCCGCATTTGCGCCCAGGAACGACTTACGTTGGTAGGCCCTAACCACCATTCAGTGCAGGAATGAGGGAAACCTGGAAAACCTCATTAATTAGGGGGGTAGTTAAATGCCAACCGGTATCAATCTCTCACATTGAACCAAGTCAACATTCTTCCACCCTACCATACCCGGCCAATCTCTCCACGAATATAGCTTATATACGGTCTACCGGCTGCAGGGGTCGAACCCACAGCGATCCAGTCACCTCGATTCAAGTACTGACGCCTTAAACCGCGCGACCACTGACCGATCCAATATTTATTTTGTATAAAAATCGTGAAGATCTATAGATTAGATTTAGAGGGAAAATTTCGATGTTTTTATAGGCGTTAACTCTCGATCACTTTTTTAAGAGGAAATTAATAGTCAATACTAGAATGGCCTATCGTCTTTTGCTTTCGAATAATAAACAAAATTTCAAATTTTTCCTTTTCGATACATGTCTGTAAAGTGTTGTTTGTAAAGTTAGAAACAAATAATTGTATTTTTTTACTGTTTTACTATTTTAAGCTAATATGTATCAAATCTCCTACAATTCCTATCAATGAAGTCATATGTATGTTCTCTGATACCAAACATCTAGGTATGCTAATGAACATCCACAGACAAAACTCTATTCGGGTTCCCACTACCAGAGGTTAGTAAATAGATTAAATTCTTTAGATAATTATTGAATAGAGTTTTGTCTGTGGATGTTCATTAGCATACCTAGATGTTTGGTATCAGAGAGCATACATATGACTTCATTGATAGGAATTGTAGGAGATTTGATACATATTAGCTTAAAATACCTTTCTTAAACAGTAAAAATGAAATGGGGCTTTTGTCCACTGAGTAGTTAGTTTCTCACAATACTGTTAATACCTGAAAATATATGAAAAATAATTGTATGTAGGGTTAAATATGATTATTTGGCATTTTATTGAGACAATAATTTATTACAGCATATTTTGTTACTTTCATTTTCTTTCGAAGTGTCATTTGAAATAATTCGTTTCGACTGTTACATATCAACAATGTTATTTAACTTTTTCCGTACATTAATTTAACTACGTCGTGGATACATTCTCAGAATGATTGTTATTGCGAATATATCATTTTAATAATACTATTATTTGTTTAGTAACTCATTCTGTCATTATTTTTTCTAAATATCAAAAATATTTAAAAAATTAAATTGATACTCTGGAATAAAGTGTTTCCTCAGTAAAATGATGAATGGAAAGAGAAAAAAATAACAATTTCAACTGGCCCATGGCCACCTATTTTTTGCTAACTTTACAAACAGTTACATATATATCTCGAAAAGTGGAAAATTTGATTTTGTTTATTACTCGAAAACAAAAGAAAGGTCATTTTGGTTTTGACTATTAATTTTCTCTTAAAAAAAGAGATCGAGAGTGGGGGGGGTAATTTTTTTCTATTTCTTATAGTTAACGAGATATAAAAAGCCTATAAAAACATCGAAATTGCCCATCCTGTACATAATAGCATCAATAATTAATATACATAAAATCGCGTATGGGATGTTATCTCTTAAGTAAATATGAGTTTTCAAAATCATGTAGGTCATACTTTTACTTTTAATTTAGATTTTATTGAATTTAACCTCTAGGAAGTTATTTTTCTATTATCTACATACATGACTTCATTGGCGGTAATCTTGGGATAACTGATTTGAATCAGCTTAAATATATATAACTTCAAAGTACATAACAAAAATATGTTTCCTCTTTAAAAGTGGGCAAACTATGTGGAAAATTATGTCCAAAAATGGGACATTTGACGTGTTTCGATGTGTGGAATTTTTCGCTGCCTACCTGGCAACACCGCCGCCTGGGCTAGACGCAGCAGCGGCCTGGGGTCGTCGACCCGGCGCGTCGCGTCGCCCAAATCATCCATCCCATCCCAAACCGTGATGTGATTGACCTAGCGTCGCGTCCTGCCCCCAGACAACAAGGGGTTGGCCACCCCGCCGGATGCTGTTGACTTATTGTACGTTTGTTGCTCGCAGAAAATGCAATTTTAATATGTGCGCCAGACGAGGTATCAACTTTTCAGTGTTGATTTCGGTTAATTAATTCAGGAAGTTCCGAGCGGCAGCAGACATGCCCATAAAACCCAACTCAAGCCCTTACGGTTGCGCTTCTAACTAACAAGAGGCAATAGTTTGACACTTCCGAGTATAGAAACGGTTGTTTTTAGATAGGGCAGGGCGAATTTAGTCTGAATCTCCTACAGCAATTTGGTCTGGAACACACCCAGTAAAATTTGAATGAGCTGTGAGATTTCAATTAAATTTTCACACCACTTATTATACTCGAATCAAGAATTCAGACGTCTTACGGCTGACGTTACACATTTGTTTTTATTGTCAACGTAATTTTCGATATTTGGTCGCATTAAAAACAATGTTTTATTGCAATTTAGTGCAATATATGATGCACACTTTTAGTGTAGTATATAGTTTTAATACTATCAGTTGCAGTTTCTGAAATATTTTGATGAAAATATAATGAATTGTTCATTTGTTCGTATGACGTAAGTCGTCTGAATTCTTGTCGCGAGTATAGAAGCTTATATAACAAATGCTTATATTTTTTTCCGTTACCATGGAAATTCAAAAAATGTTCATCCTCGTTCAAGTAAGCTGTGTGATTACATGTGATTACACTGGAATTTTTTTGACATTTTTGTATAGATTGACATTTTATTTGGCAGTATTTTATATTTTTTATTCTTTAGATTATAATTGTCTACTTATATGTAAACTACAACAAACAAAAACAGTAAGTTATTATATTCTATATGAACTTATTTTCAATCTAAATTGCAGCACGCCATCTCCATTTCTACCTTCAAATTAATATACAGGGTGGTTCAGAGTTGAAGTGACAGAAGTCTAGGGGACAATCCGCTCAGCAAAATATATAAAAAAAGTTCATATGAACATGGATCTCAAGTGCTTCGTTTCAGAGATACAGGGTGCTAAGTCTTTTTTAAAATATTTTTAATGGGTTTATCTGAATATTACATAAAACCAGTAGGGTGATGTTCTAGTCTGCAAAAACATAACCGACATGTTCGCTGGGTACGCCCCTGAAAATTCTGGATCAAATCTAATTGGTCCAGTAGATGTATGATAAGTGTTTCAATAAACCGTAAAAATTGCATTTAAATCGGTTAAAGCGTTTTTTAAAAAATCTAAGGTGAGAAATTTTCTTACCAAATATCCCTCAAGCTCAAATTAATAACCGGAAATTTTCCTCGTTTATGAATA
The DNA here is from genome assembly GCA_025584915.1 of Monochamus saltuarius. NCBI lineage: Eukaryota > Metazoa > Arthropoda > Insecta > Coleoptera > Cerambycidae > Monochamus > Monochamus saltuarius. The sequence continues at coordinate 51,463,037 of CM046725.1, read as the reverse complement.
TTTTTAGAAAAATAAAATTCCATTGTCTGCGGCTCGGGATAATTTTCAAAATATTCATGACGAGGGGTAAACCACTGCTTGAAATTTGTACAATGAAATACCATTTTTAAAAAATATTATCCGTAAATACCTTATTTTCCCGAAAAATATCTCATTAAATAAGCAAATACCTCAAAAATACCAAACACCACGAATTAACCTCAAGTGCCCAAACAATACCTATGCATATTACCCAATAATATCCTCAAGTACCTAAAAATACCGGATAGTACCCAAATATACCCTTAAATACCCAGATACCTAAGAACCTAAAAATACATTAATGATCCACGATTTTACTTAATGTACCTTTAATTTTCCAAAACTGCCTCATATTTCCTTAGAAATTACTCCATCTACAGATCTACGTAAATAATATAGAGCTTCTTAAGGGCTACAGGAAAATTAGTTTCTAATCCTTATTCAGTATAAAAAACATATCTATAAATACCGCTTTACATTTATGCAATTCTTATTGCATGCAAAGAAATATTGCATGCGCTCATGCGCATTAAAGTTAAAATTAATGACCGGCGCAATTTTCAGTCCATTGCACGAATATATGTAGAGTCTGCTCTAATTTTATTGCATTGCACGTGAAATTCTGGTTTCTTTTCTGGTAATATTCAGATTTGCCATCCTACACAAAAGGAACTAACAGCGAAAAATTAAGTAAAAAGTGAATTAACCTCAATTAATCATAATAATTTTCTTTTTTATTTCATCCATTGAAACTCTAGGTTGATTGAAAGTTCACAACACCGGTATGTTTTGATGGTTTTGCAGAAAACCAGCAGATCGAAATCATTTTCATTTTACTAATTTGGCAATGGGCAATATATTGCATAAATGTAAAACAAATGACACTTTGCAATATTGCATGAAAGATTTTGCTGCAAAATAGTTTTCATTGCATTGCATGCTCCATTGCCTAAATGTAAAGCGGCCTTAAACTTGTCTCCAAGTTGGTAGAACATTGTGGATGATCATATTGCGACTGATCATGGAATTTATGGATCGATACCTCGACTCGATCTGAATACATCCTGGAAAGAATATTTTGTGTTACATAAACTGTATCATAAACCCATTGGAGCACCCAAGAAGGATGCCAATACCTAGACCATACCCCCTTCAAGCTAACTAAAAACAAACTTCTTGCTCGTCTATGAAATCATAATTCGGTTTATACAGGATAACTTTAAAATTATTGTCCGGATCTCAAATACTCATCGGGTACACGACTACCGGGTACCATCGGTGTGTCCAGTACAAAGTACAATCAAAATCTTTGATGGATAAATGGATGGGTATCGAGGAGGGATTCAATTTTAGCCCTAGCTTGTTTTCCGTCATCTATGACTAGAATTAGATAATTTGCAGTTGTTTACATAAAATACAATAATGTATACTTAAACAACTAAACAAACAAGCAACTAGTAAACACAACAAGTAATACATTATGTCATAACAAAACAAATAACAAGCCAGCATATAGTTAACAAATCCAAATATTGCAATCCAAATCACAACAGATTAATTAGACGAATTTAAAACACAACGTCTTATGTCATTAACAGAACAAGAAAAAATATCTAGATTCAATTCATAGCACATATAGTTGGTACATACAGTATAAATAGGAGAATACTTTAATACATTTGTTCTAGGAGTAGCAAACCTAAACAATGAAGATGAACGAGTATGAACTGACGGAACATTAAAATTAAAATAACTAAGAATACTAGGACAATCAATTTTATTTATCAATAGTTTGTGTGAAAACAATAGAGAGAAGTAAGTACGACGCGAGGCTAGATCATTCAAATGGAATTTGTTCAATAAGTTCCTTGTGGTGGGTACCAACCATCAACTTTAAAACTTAAATATTTAACGAATTTTCTTTGTACTCGCTCCAAATTATTAACGTGAATATCAGCATGAGGACTCCAAATAACTGTAGCATACTCTAGTTTTGGTCTGACAAATGCACCAAACAGGGTGGTCAACGTAGATGTATTCTTAAAAAATTTAGCATTTCTAAATATAAACCCCAAATTTTTTTAGGCATTCGACAATATATAATTCATATGTGCAACAAAATTCAATTTAGAATCGAAGATAACTCCAAGGTCCTTAAATTCACCACACCTGTTTAATGCATTATTATTAATGGTGTAGGCAAAATCTATTGAGTTTATTTTCTTTGTAAATGTCATAACACTACATTTTGCAATATTTAGCGGCAATTTGTTCTCTTGGCACCATAAATCAACCTTTGTGAGATCTTCTTGTAACAGGTAACAATCATCAAGTGAGCTAATCTGTGCAAATATTTTTAGATCGTCAGCATACAACAGAACATTCAGATGAAGAGATGTACATACATCATTTATAAACATAATAAATAACAAGGGTCCCAAAACTGATCCCTGTGGGACACCAGATGTAGCGTATATATCTGGATTCATAACCAAAGTAATTAACATTTAGGACCCTATTTGCTAAATATGACTCAAAGAAAGCTAAAAAATTAGAAGTTAAACCAAAACATGACAACTTGCTCAATAGCAGACCATGATCCAATCTATCGAAAGCCTTTGAAAGGTCCGTATAGACTACATCAGCCTGACCACCCTGGTTCAACACATTAGCAATGAAATGAGTAACATTCAACAAGTTGGATGTTGTAGATCTACCGGATATAAATCCATATTAATTTAAAGATAACGTTTAAGAAATTATACCTTACTAAAATTTGTTAACAGACGAGGGGAATGCGCTAGTGTGGGAATAGATGTTTTCTGCGTAAATACCTTATAAACATTCATGTTATACCTTTTAGGGTACTCTACTGTTCAATCTATTGCAATAATAATGGCACTGTTTAAAATAAATTTGGAGATTTATTTCGAACTGTTGTACTGCTGTATTCGTAATGAACCCTACTTTCAATTTTAAACATTAGTTTCTTAATTGTCCACTCACCCACAGAAATCTATTGAAATTTCTACACAGAACATTCAGTAGTTCAAAAACTGATTTGGGGGAATGTCATTGCTTTTGCAATAGATTATATCTAATTCGAATCACCCTATATTATTTTCTAAACTAAAGTCTAACGAAGACAGTAAAGAGCCACAAGTGGCTTAACAGTGGCTCCGAAAAATTTTACAGACTATTTAATATATCTAGAAAATAGTTTCGTAACTATTTTTAATATTTTTTGTATTTGCCATTGCGTGGGTCAGTTGTTTACTTATATTTAAACTATGCTGTCGTCATAACCCATGCGCGATCGCCATTGTATTTAAAAATTGAGGGGAAAATACTAATTTTCTCCGGAAATACCCATTAAATACTGAGTAAATACCCATTATTATATTGATAGTACCCAAAAATACACAAAGTACCTAAAAAATCCCGAAAAAATACCTATAAATACGCACAAATACCCCAAAAAATGCTTAATTACCTACAGCTTGTACAGTAAAATACTCCAGTGGTTTCCTCCTCGATTCATGACTACGAAAAAATTTCCGGAAATAATTTCAGCACTAGGAATATTATAAGTAAAAATTTCACACCAACGCCATTTTCTAACTATTAGAAGCTTGTATTATTTCGTTAACATGCTGATTTATAAAAAATCCGAAACTTTATATCTTCTATATTTCAGAAATTTACTGAAGCAAGTTTGTGTACAGAAATATTTCTTTAGTTGGTATCTATACCTAAATATTTGGTATCATATATAAATATGACTTTATGTGACATGAGTGGTAGGAATATTTATTTGTATCAGCTAACCTTCAAAAAGAGTAAAAAGTACCTAGAAAAGTTAATATTAAAAAATCTATAGACTGTGAATATAAGATGTAATTCAATGCTGATGCAATGCATTAGTACGCAAAACAGTTGTTTCTTATAATGAGATCATTAACTAATAAAATAAAATTAATAAGTCCCTCATGCACACGTGAAAAAATTCAAAAAGTAAATTAGCTGCACCACCTACTTAATTAAATTATACCACCATCACCATACTATAATTTACGTAATTATTAATTGGACGTGCCCGTACGTATATGAGGTATGAATTTTTTGTAATGGTAATGACATAAAAATAATTAATTTCCGGCTAAACCGGAAATATAATAAAACCAATAATTGCACTAAAAACAAAACAATAGTAACGGATTTTCACCCCTTTACTCTAGTTTCATTAGATACCTACGTCTTGAAAACTAAGTAAAGTCGAAAGAATAATTTAGTACATATTCTTTATACAAGTAAAAATACTTAAGAGCAGGACTTCTGCCACCGCATAATTTTGGCGCTACTTGTACTTAAATTTGAATAAAATTATTTATCTATATTGGTTTCCCTACCCAAGCCGGCAGTCTGAATATACTGGCTATTTCTTCTACTAAATAACAGGTGTCGCTGAATTAGACGACTTGTCTGGACATTATCCAGTGTAGTACATTTTATTATATATTTTAAATATGTAAAACTTTATATGAAAATCAGTTAATCTTTTTCAAGATAGATGCTATACATATTACAATAGATTACAGTAAATGTGCCACATATGCATGAATAAAAAAATTGATTAATAAATGTTCTATACACAATATTTAGCCGTAATGGTTTAATTAGCAGGTACCAATGATGAAAATAAACAAAATCTATTTTGATATTGATTGAATTACTTTTTTCACCGTTGATTTTTTTAATATATACCAATATATAACAGTATAATATATAATATAATTAAACAAAAATAGTTTATAATAGGTAACCATTGGTTTGTAATAGACCTTTAGCGAGGGTATATTTCAGTTTAAAAAAATGATGGATTTACTTGTAGGTATGTTACATTGTTAACTATACAAATAACTGAATTCTTTAAACTTTTGGACACCAATTAATTTTTTAATATCCTGTAAGACTTAAATTCTGTAAGTCTATGCTGTGCTATAAGCATACCTATACAGGGTGTTAAAAAAGAGTGTAAAATATTTCAGGAGGTAATAGTATGAACCAAAATAAACAGAAAAGTCTTAATAAACATGGGTCCGCAAAGTAACGGTTGCGGAGATATAGACCCCTATTCGTTTTTCAAACATTTTATGTTATTAGGAATAAACCGACAAAGGAAGCTTTTAACAAACAAATAACAAAGTTACAGAAGATGTTCAAAGTGCCCTCCGTCCATTTCCAAGCAGGCACGACATCTTCGTCTCAACGATATTCGAACTCTTTCGAAAACACCCTCCTTGGTTTGGATTTCTTGACACTTTTGATTAATCCGTAGCTGCAGCTCTTCCAGGCTATTTACAGGAGTACCATTCACTAATGTCTTCAAATATCCCCAAACAAAGAAATCTAGAGGGTTCAGATCAGGCGATCTTGGAGGCCATAAAACAGGTCCGGCCCTTCCTACCCATCTATGTGGAGAAGTTTGGTGTAAATGCTCTCTAGCGGCCATGGAAAAATGAGCTGGAGCACCATCATGCTGGAACCACATTTGTTGCCTCTGATTCAAAGGAATGTCTTCCAAAAACTCATACAGTGTGTTCTGCAGAAAGTTGTAGTAAGCAGTGCCTCTTAATCGGTTTGGTAAAACAACAAGACCTAGAAACCTGTCACCTACAATACCCATCCAAATGTTTAATGAAAAACGTGCCTGATGTCCAGATTCTTTTAGAACATGAGGATTTTCGTCGGCCCAAATATGCGCATTGTGAAAATTAAACACTCCATTTCTTGTGAACCCGGTCTCATCAGTAAAAAGAATGTTTGCAAGAAAACGAGGGTCTTCAGCATCATGACGTAGAAACCAGCCGCAAAAAACCAAACGTGCTTAATGATCATTTATTGGATTTAAGGCCTGTACTCGTTGCACATGGTATGAATAAAGCAGTTGCTCGTGAGGGATTCTCCAAACAAGAGGACCACTAATTCCTACCTCGGCTGATATTCTCCGCACACTCGTACCTGGATTCTGCTCTACCAGTGCTAGAATTTCTTCTGCTCTAGGAGTGGATTGATCTTCCGGATAAATCGCACTGTTTGCTCAAGGAACTGGTATCACGCAATCTTTGGTGAATTCTTCCAAACCTGAGTGTTGAAGGAATCTGGCGATTTGGATAAGCGTCAACATAAAGATGTCGCGCTTCTGTGGCGTTCCCATTAGTACGACCATACATGAAATGCATGTCTGTTAATTCTGCGTTAGAGTAACCGCCATAGCAAAAGAAAACTTGTGCACTGAGAACAACTGTCAAATATGTACCGTTTATTTCACTAAACATCAACCAACAACCAACTATTATAAGAAAATACACAACGTTGTTTTTGCAAATGGGCTAAAAACATAAAACATTCCATATCTCCGCAACCGTTACTTTGCGGACCCATGTTTATTGATACTTTTCTGCTTATTTTGGTTCATACTATTACCTCCTTAAATATTTTACACTCTTTTTTTAACACCCTGTATACAAATAATGATACATCATTCAGTCCAAAAGTAAAAGTCAGCAAATTTGATACTTTTTTCAGCTACATATAGAAAATTATACTGGGTGTTGACAAAATCAAGTTGAATCATTAAATTAGCAAATTGGTTTCTAATTTTTGACAATACTGTATGTTCCTCAGACCTTATCTGATAATTTTCAGATGTAACAATTCCTGAATTGTTATTATTGCAAAAATTGAAATTAAAAGTGTTCCACAGTTCGAGATACATTTTTAATATGGTGCTGCACTTTTCTCTTAAAACTTTAAATAGCAGGAAAACAACTGAATTTAGATAAATGAATATATACAAAATTAGGTTAAAATTTAACCTAGAATCCACAAATGCAATAATATTCTGGATGTTCCATTAAAAATAAACAAGTTAGTATTGACTTCGAGTATAACTGGAAGTGGCAGAAATGTGAAAAATATTATTCAAAAATAGGCCCTACTGACGTTGGTAAGAAACAAATTTTCTCTACTACTTACAGTAGTATTAAACTATACACCAAAAATCATCAAAATTCATGAGCAAATTTTCAAAAAATTTAGAAAAAACTAATTATTTTTTAAATATTTGGTTCTCTGGCAACTAAACCAAGCAATGTCAGTATATTGGTTTCAATCTATTTTGGACCCAAGAGCTCATCGTCAAATATACAGGGTGGTTAAGTTATAATTCTTTAAATAACCCTACATAAATGTATCAGGTGCTGTCAAGTCTGCACTATACCAGCCATCGGATATACCATATTTTCCTGATCATTCTATACAGGGTTAACTATGACTACTAAGTACAAATATTTTAAGAGGGGATAGAGAAAATTAAGAATTAACGGAATCACCCTTAAAAAAAATCCAAACTTATTTATAAAACGAAAAAAAAATTTTTCGAAATTATATTAAATCCTTATTTAACGCCGCCTATGCGACTTGTCCGTCACACGTTTACAGAATCAGTATAGGTAACGTAGGCAACTAGCAACAGGACCGAAAAATTTCCAGTCAAGTCATAATCTAATTCCTGTTTTTACCATGATTGTGTTTACGTTGTAGTTTTGTGTTCTTCTTCAGTCTTTAGTGCCTTTTTTAATTTTTAAACGTTTTATAATTATTAAATAAAGAAATTTGTGTTGGGTGCTGATACTTTCCCATAACATAGTTCGCCGGTTTGGTTTTCTAGGTTATGGCACAAGACTGCCGCGGGTATATTAAAAGTTTTCTATTATCTATTCCTTTTGTTCGATTTTGTTATAATAAATAGATATTCTATCTAGATATGTACCTACAGGAAGTGTGTTTTATCGGTAGTGAGTGGTTATAATGAATGAAAATGTTGTAATTTTGCCAGTTTGTAACGAAATAATGAAAAACGATTGCAAAATAGTGGAGCTAACTGGATTACCTGTTACCTACGTTTCTGCATTTAGAAATGCTGCAAAAAACGACCGCATGGTAGTAGACATTGTTGACAGATGTAAGTTTTATCTATGGATCTGAGCAATCTCAGTCGATGCGTATCATAGGCGCCGACTATAGGAAAAGAGGGTTTTACCCCGTTTATAAAATATCGAGCTAAAATTCTGGAATCATTTTTTTATTGTGCTTTAGGCCTTCTTGGGCACGTGATTAAAATGTCTGTACTTAGTCATAGTTAACCCTGTATAACTGTTATTCTAATATTCTGTAACTTGTCTTACATCATGTCGAGGGGTAAACCGCTGTCCATATTTTGTACACTAATGCCTGTAATGACCTTAAATTGAATGGCCACTAATTCTCTCTAATTCCTTCTAAGGCCTACAAATGCACTCAATAGTTGAGATCCCAAATAATAGAGTGATTCATGTTATAAACCCGCTTACCGTGTTTAAAGCAATCAGTACAAAGATAAATACATGCAGCTTGTATAAAATTTAAGTGCCGTATACCTCGCACAGCATATCCGATTAAACAACCTCTGCTGTAGCAATTACACATGCACCACAGCAGAATGCTCAATTTCTATTGGTAGAGACACCTTGATGGGTCCAGCTGTTCCATATACAGCACTACCACAGGTGTTCGGGTGTATCTTTTCGCTAATTTAATTGTGGTTGTATTAATTATTTAGTGATTGTATGTTTATGTTCTTAAGAATGGATAATAATTTAAGCTCTACAGTGTGTTTGCAAAATTGTACATGCCCCAATTGAACAAGGGAGAAATATAGGATGATAAAAAAATGTATGATGGAATTAAGACTTGAGACCAAAATATGAATGTAAGTGATGTAGTTAAAATATATAATTCATTAACAAGAGTGTCTGTGAGGATGTCTTAGAATAAAGAAGGCACGGATGGATGAAGATAGAGTTTGATGACACAAAATATGCAATTCGTGATGTGCTTTGTACAATAAAAAAAATCAGGTTGCTCTCTCACAGAATGAAACCTTGCCTAAAATATCTAGAAGTGTTTTTGTGTGCAATTTTCGTTTCATAAAACGAAATCGAAAGAGTTATGCTGATAGAAAGACGGAATAGTGATATGGCAAAGAAACTATTTAAGACAAATATCAGAAGATCAAAATCTGAATTGAAGAATATAATTTTATACAAACAACGCACGAAACATGGATAAATGAAGGCCATACGATGACAAAAGTGTGGCGCTGTCTTTCTAAATATGGAACCCTGCAAATCCTAAAATATCACTAGTTATGCTTTTAAAATAAAAACAAACATTAATAAATGAATATATCTTAGTACCTATTTTCTCTATTCCTATTGACTTTTTATGCTTATTTTATGGTAAATGCAATCTTCATATTAAAATATTTAGACCCGTGGAAAAACTAGGACAGCGACTAGGACTGCAGAAAATATGCATTTTACATTTAACTATTCTTACAGGCAAAAATAACTGTTTAGGTTCAAGGATTCATTAACATACTGCTTTTAGCTGACGGAATGGTTACTTTTCATATATATTTTTTTAATTTCGCCAGTGATTTTGTGTAACTTTACATTTAATTTGTACTATTATTTGTCATAATTATTCGTGGTGTTATACGTACTTGTCATTTTGCCTGATGATGTGAATTTCGTGAAGTAAGTCCGAAAGTAAAGGTGTACAATCCATCTACAGTTTAGTGACAGCATTTAGAAGATACAACTAAATGTTTCAACATAACGATAATGGCTGGTTCTTTTTGCGCTTTTTAAAAATGATTTAGTAATGTGAATCTTTAAAATTCCATATTTTGTAAAACTAGTGACCAATTAAAAAGACACATTACTTACATACCTACAAAAAAAAATGTACCTACTTGAAATAGCATTCCGGGATTATTACGAATTTGGTTACAGTTCTGTCATTTTCAGTATAAGTTATTTTCTATTATACAGGGTGTTTATTCATTGTTGAATGTTCTTTGTTGCATGTCTTGTAAGTAAGTTATTTTTCTAATGTTATTTTTAATTGGTCACTACTTGCTCATAAAGTATAGCCAACCCGTTCAAATATTTATGGACTTGATAAAGTTAAAGAAATTAAATGCATGAAATAATATGTAAAAAATAAATTTTAATTGTTGTATTTGTTACCAATTTTTTCAAAACCGATTTATCTCGCGAACCGTTCATTTTTTCGAAATAAGTAAAGAGTACCATTTTTAAAGCAAAACCTTCAGAGTATCTAATAATAATATTTTCAGTTTGGTAAAATTACTTCTGTCAACATTTTGAGAAAAATTGTGATAGATTGTGTCCGTTTCTGGACACCTGATAATAGCAAAAAGTTGATTTTAGCATCAAATCGTAGAGCTCCATGTGTAATACAACGTACGAAAATTTTATTAAAATATACAGGGTGGTTTCAAAGTTATAACCCTAAACGTTAATTTCTAGGTACCCTTTGACCCCCCATAACTCCGTTAGGGGGCACATTAGGAAAAAAATTATAGGAAGGACTAGTTTTATTTTGACCTCCCCTATACACTCCCGAGAGATTAGGAGGTACTTACCGGACACCCTGTATATGAGTATTAAATAGTGTAATATTAATTAATCAACAAAACTGTTTGTTAAATATTGATGTACTAAACGAAAAAATGGGGCACCATAGTGCAGTAATATAAAGAAATAATTTAAATGTGATAGTGCCAGTTCGGTGCCATTCCGTTTCTAAACATTTCATAATAGTTGATTGGTTTAAGCATCAAGTCATAGATCTGTATCGGTCAGTGGTCGCGGTTTAAGGCGTCAGTACTTGAATCGAGGTGACTAGATCAGAGTTGGTTCGCCCAGCTGCCCGGTAGACCGTATATAAGCTATATTCGTGGAGATATTGGCACCCTCTCTGCATGTATGGTAGGGTGGAAGAATGTTGGCTTAGGTCAATGTGAGAGATTGATACCGGTTGACGTTTGACTACCCCCCTAATTAATGAGGTTTTCCAGGTTTCCCTCATTCCTGCACTGAATGGTGGTTAGGGCCTACCAACGTAAGTCGTTCCTGGGCGCAAATGCGGCCTGCTTAATAATGATATGCCGCCCCCTCTCCCGCACAAGTCTTCGACTTCTGGGCTAATCCTCGTGATTAGAATGAGGGGTAGAGATATTATTATTATTATTATTAATATGAGTAATGCCATATAATTCGCAGGAAAGCCTGGATTTTGTACACCACAACTCCCCAGCGGTTTACCCCTCCATTATGTGGTGGAGCTACATCTTGCTGCCATGTCAACCCATCAACATTATCTAGTTATTACTACTATTAAAATTATGGAATTATTTGATCACCAATATCTTCCAAACAATAAACAGTGTCTCATAAGAAAAAATTGAAATCCTGGAGAAAAATTAGTCAATGAATGCATATTTTAATTTTTCAATATTTTCTAGGATAAACCACTAAAATGGTGTGCACTATTACCTATTATTTCTTATAAACAGGTATTTCCTGGGTAATACCTATGTATTTCCCCTCATTACCTGATTTTGTAAAACATTTCCCTGCGTTATTTACAATTTTCCTTCATTACCTAGAATTTCCCTTTATTACCTATTACTTCCCCAAATTTACTTACATTTCCTTTAAATTACCTATTTGCGTGGCCTAATAGTAAAATGGCATAGATGGTGGCAGGGTTCACACATGGGTCCTCTACTATTTAATTTATTTGTTTATGACTTAAAACATGTCATAAGTGATTGTGAGGTACTATTCTTCGCGGATAATTTAAAAATCTTTAAATGCATATCAGATATATCAGATGCTGAGATTTTACATATAAATCTGAAATGTACTTAAATTATTTTTTCAAGATCTAATATTATAATTTTCCCATTACTGATGGTACAGTTTGGATCTAAATCAAGGTTTATCTGCATGTTAGTAAAATAGTTTTTAAATCTTTAACAATGTTTTTAAAAAGGTCAAGAAAATTGTATTCCATGTTTTCAGTGAAACTTTTGTATTTTTCATTGGTTCCTCCGATTTTGAAATATAATTCCATTATTTGGAAGCCTTTGTATAATTGTAACATAGATGTGATGGAGTCTGTTCAATGCTGGTTTGCTAGATATTGTGGTTTTAAATTACAATTCACTAGTGGAAATTATAATTATTATTATCAGTAAAGATAGTATGTCGTTCGCACATCTCAGGGCCGTACTCAGGTCCGTCGGTTGAACATCGTAATATTTAAATATTCCTAATTAAAAAGAAATATCTTCTTCAAAATAATGGCCACTGTTGACGAACCTCACTCTGTTTAATTACCGAGATGTGTCAAGGTCGCAGTGAAACGTTGTGCATGTCCGATTTTTGTAGAGATGATAGCGCGTTATTAGCAAATGTTAGTTTCTTGTCGAGTTTCTTGTTGGTTTGTCTGTTTTGGTGCTTGAATATGTTCCGTCGGCCTCCCACTCGTTCTACTGTGGAGAAATGGATTAAAGATTATCCAGATATAGAATTTGACGGGACAGAATTAAAGTGCAAAATTTGTAAGAGTTATATCGTGGAATAATAAAAGACGTATTGTGGGACATATGCGCTTGGAACAACACAAAGTTCATGTGAGTAATCGTATGACAAACCGTGAATGTCAAAAACAATTTAACGACTTGGTAAAAATGATAGTGGGGTGTAATATTCCTTTAAATGAACTAAATAATGCAGAGTTTAGACAATTTTTGCAAAACTGTGTTAATGGAAAGTGCAATAATGTAATATGTGACAACATCAGGCTATTCAATAAATAATGCCGTAAATAGTGTTTTAGACTTGTGACAGTTTATTTCTCAGATACCAGGATCTAGTGCTAAACGTGTGAAGAAGAAATTTAATACCATTTTGCAGAACAATCCGGGATTTGTAACTGTATGCCATATAGTAGACCTTTTTGAAGGTAAAGGAGTATATTTTGCTGTACCGACCCTAAATGTGCCATTAGTGAAAAATTATACATATTTCAAATATGCCCCAGTGACCTCTGTGGACGTTTAACGTACGTTTTCGAAACTGAAATGGATTTTAAGCGATAAACGTCACAACTTAACAACTGAACATTTACAACAGTTGCTGGTTATTCAGTTTTATTTCAGTACTAACAGTGAATAGTATAGTGTTTTGTAAATTACACAACTTAATATGGAATATATTGGACAATATACATATCACCAGTACAAGGTAAGACGTTGATATTAACTGTATTTGACAATAAATGTACGTATTTACTTGACGTCCACAAACGTTAACGTTAGCATCCTAAGTGTGCCCCTGATAATGACGTCATGTGCGAACGATATACGGTCTCTAATTATCAGGTTCTTGATGTACTTAAAAAAGCCGTCGTGTTTGTGATGACTTGTTTTATGCATAAAATTTTAAATGGGGGCATTAATTGCTCAGAGATATTGGATTAATAATTTTTATTCCTGTGAAAAGAACCAGAAATTCAGAACTGTTTAGATGCCTTTTCATTTTACAAATTACGACATAAATAAACCGATTACTGAAATGGTGAAAGCAACTAATAAATATATTACTGATCTAGAGCTGTTTGATTCTCCAATTTATTTCTTTCAAATTTTTCTGAAACGTAATATACAGGGTGGTCGCGATGTAATGGGCCAAAATTCATGAATTCCTGACGTGAAAATATTGCGATTTAGATAAACTCACCTTAGTCCAAATGTTGATACTTACAGAGATACAGGGTGTTTAATGCAAAATATTATTTTAGTTTTTTCTTATTTATTTCATAATAAATGCTCACATCGAGATGAAATGTTGGTGTTAGGGGTTTTCTGGGGCGAGAGATTGAAATATATCCATGGTTTGCTTGTAGCTCATAGAGAGCGCCACCTGCGCTAGGTCGAACGCGTTGAAAATGACAGAACTTTTGTATCTTTCAAAAATCTAATTCTCAGGTAGCAAATTCTGATTTTACAACTTCTTTTACATAAAAAAGCTATACTTTTTTATAGTCGCTATCTTGCACCGTTCTCAAGATATTTAGCTTTGGTAATTCGAGTAATCAAAATAAGGTACGAATGTCAAAAAGAACAAGAGTTTATTTCAAATTATAAATTGTGATGAAAAATTGAATATCGAATATTACAATAAATGTTCAACATGTCCGCCTCCAACTTCAATACATTTATTAACGCGTTTGTTCAAAGACTGCCATATTTTAAAATAGAGATTCTTGTTACAAAATGATGCGGCGGCATTTACAATTTTCTGCCATAACTCTCGGGTGTTTATAGTTTTTCTATAGACAACTGATTTCATGTAGCTCAGAAACAAAAATCCATAGGATTAAAGTCAGGACTACGAGGAGGCCATAATATTCGACTCCCACGACCGATCCAACGATCCGGAAAAATGTGGTGAAAATAGTTCCGTACTCTGACAGATTAATAAGGGGGAGCTCCATCTTGCATGAAAAATAGATTTTGTCGTGTATTCAGTGTTAAATCGTCGAGTTAGTCAACTAAATGGTGATGCAGGAAATCTAAATACAACTCACCATTTAGATTTGGAGGAAGCGGTCATGTGGACCAAAAGGTGATTTTCTATGATTCCGCAAACATTTATCTTAAATTCATGTTGGAAGTGACGCTCACTGACTACGTGAGGATTTTCATTATCCCATATGTGCTTGTTTCTAAAATTGAAAATTCCTCGACGAGTAAAGGTCGCTTCATCAGTGAATAGTACATTATCCAAAAATTCCTGGTCAAGGTTTTGCTGATTGCGCATAAAATGAGCAAATTGTAATCTAGCTGGTAAGTCTGCTGCTAAAAGATTTTGCACGGGTGTAAAATGGTAGGGATATAAATTTTCCTTGTGGAAGATTTTGATAACTGTTGTTTTACTAACACCAGTTTCTCTAGCTACCTGCCTGCTGCTAACTTCTGGATTTCCTGCCACTCTTACTAAAATTTCTTCTTCTTGGTGAACTGTAACAGTACGCCCTCGTTGTCTCTTTTAGGGCGAAAACAACCAGTTTCTCCAAGTCTATTAAAAGTTCTTGAAATAGTTTCCGATTTGGTTGCCTTCTATTCGGATACAACTCTGAATACCAAAGCGCATTTCTCCATTTGAAAATAAATTATGGCGTGGCATGTTATCTCGCACTACGATTTAGATCATAAAGTAA
Organism: Monochamus saltuarius; assembly: GCA_025584915.1. Lineage (NCBI taxonomy): Eukaryota > Metazoa > Arthropoda > Insecta > Coleoptera > Cerambycidae > Monochamus > Monochamus saltuarius. Next base: position 51,447,812 of record CM046725.1, on the reverse strand, counting down.
AGAATACTTTTAATAAGGCACGAAAAATACTGTAATATTACTGACAAGTGGATTATGTCAAAATTGGATTTTAACATAAGCCTTCTTGAAAATTGTTGCCGATTTGTAATTGAATGCAAATACATTGGAATTTTCAATGGCAAATTTTACGAGAACGGTGCAAGATAGCGACTATCAAAAAGTATAGCTTTTTTATGTAAAAGAAGTTGTAAAATCAGAATTTGCTACCTGAGAATTAGATTTTTGAAAGATAAAAAAGTTCTGTCGTTTTCAACGATTCGACCTAGCGCAGGTGGCGCTCTCTATGAGCTACAAGCAAACTATGGATATATTTCAATCTCTCGCCTCCGAAAACCCCTAACACCAAAATTTCATCTAGATATGAGCATTTATTATGAAATAAATAAGAAAAAACTAATATAATATGTTGCATTAAACACCCTGTATCTCTGTAAGTATCAACTTTTGGACTAAGGTGAGTTTGTCTAAATCGCAATATTTTCACGTCAGGGATCTAGTCATGAATTTTGGCCCATTACATCGCGACCACCCTGTATACAATTGCCTCTTACTATTGAACCTTCTGCTTCTATAAAATGTATTATGAAAATGGCAATGCCGTAAATAAATATAATTTGGGATCACTTACCTTGCTGAAGTAACCAACTGTATGGCATCCTTCGTTGTCAACCATAGTCATCACATAAAACAGGAACGGCTCCACATCATAATACAAAGTCTTATGGTCCAAAAAGAATTTAGCGAGCAAGCACAAATTCTGACAGTACTGTTTATATCTCTTCCCGTCCACTTCCCACACACTAATTTTGTCTTTACGATATACTTCTTCCCCGGGAGGGTGCCTCCACACACATTTAAAAACGTGACGCTCTAATATCGTCCTCGACTTCATGTACCTTAAACAATATTCACAAATGTATAGTTTAGGCAGCCGGGCGTAGTCTTCTGGGTAAGGGCTCTGATACCAGACCTCCATCTCGAATTTACCCATTTCTATATACTTGGTACCTTTCGTGCTGGGTAAAGTTTTCAGGTCTTCTTCAATTTTCTCGCTAGCTAGAGCTTGAGCATCTTGGAATAGTTTAAAATCATATTCAGGTACAAAATTGGTTAAATCCGGCTGACGAGTTTTGTCTACGCAAGGCTTAATATCTTCAATAGGTTCGGTTTTGAATTTACTGCGTATATCTCTAATTTTTTGAAGATATTGCTTTTGTTCTACTGTTGCGGGAGTTCGCGGTGATTTTTTGTGGTATTCTAAAGCTTTTTTTCTTATTTCTTCACGTTTCTTGCGCTCTTCTAATTCCACTTTACATTTTTCTATGGTTGTTTTATGGTACGACGGACATGCCTCCAATGTGAAATGTTTGTCAAATTTACCCGAGAGATGTCCGTTACTGTCGCAACCTTCTAAAGGACACTTCCTCTCCTCCATTATTATTATATCATTTCCCTTAGCTTTATTATCAACACGTTTATTGTTTTTAGTTTTACCTTTCGTTACAATTGGAGCTTTCTTTACGGGAGACCTCGATAGAGACCTCTTAGTGCTTTCCGTATCTGAATCAGTGTCTGAATAGACATTTTTGCCTAAGACATGTTTAGATTTACGGGTACTCGCCGATCTGGTTAACTTTCTCGTAACTTGCTTCAATTTGTCTTGGGATTCATTTTCAGATTCGGAATTGGCACCAGCTTCCTTTTGAATGACTGTGGGCTTCTTAACAGGTTTTTTAACAACTTTTCTATTATTTCCAGATGAATCTGCACTGCTCTCGCTTTCTGAACTGCTGCTGGAGCCACTTGTCGATGTAGCAGAACTTGCTGATGTTTCTGAAATAATTAAATAGCATAAAAAATCAGTTGCATTTTATTAAATTTACAACAATTTTATAATATCAAATCCGGAGGGATATAATATATATGCTAATAAAAAAACTAGAGCTAGAAAAATATATTATGACTATATTTTCTTTTAAGAATATATTTAATGCTAAAAATGTAGACTTTTGAATTGCTCCATGCCATATCTCCATGAATTGGCCCTTGTCCATGGCCCCCACATTCCCCAGACCTATCTCCATTACATTTTTATGTATTGGGAGGGGCCAAAGAACTTGTAGACAAAGTACGTCTACGCACCACTATGATAGAAATAAGGCAAAGATGTCGATGTTTGTGATTATTAAATAAATGATTAAGGAATTTTGGTTGTTAAGTCCAAAACGTTAGTGTCCTATGTAAGAAAGAGACAGATGATGAATTCTACCGCGCAAGAGGAAGATAACAGTATTTAACTGATTTGCGCGTGTTACTGATGCAACAAGTCTTCATCCTGAGTATCGAATATCAGCTTGATGTGTTCGGATACACAAAGTTTGTGAATTAATGAATTTATTGAAAGAAATTTTTAAAGGAATTTGAAGATCACAATCACTTTTATTTTTTTTATTGCAATGTTAAGTTGAGCTTTAAATTCCTTTTTACCTCTTCCAGAAACTTTGTGAGTTAATAAAATGAAAATTAGATGTTAATTAAATTTAAGTTTAAATACTTAATTTTGGGATTTTTCAAAACAACAATGAAAAAGTTGAAATAAAAAAAGCCCATGGAGTCAAGAGTGAGTTCATTTCTATACAGTTTTAAGGTTTTTGTGGCCAGTACTATAATATGATCTATAATGGTTTTCCAGGTTGTCATGCCGTGACATAGTTAACTGGTCAGTAACAGAATTAATGTGCTTCTTAGCCTTAGCTGGAATTCTTTAACCCGTCCTAGTTTTTCTCGAGCTAGACACTTTGGGGGCAAGCCCGCTATCGGTACCCCTGGATCCATATAATAATATCAGTTCCTGTTGTTGGTATTATGGCTGCTATTGGAATCTATCGTTGGATAATAATGGGCTTCCGAGTCGCCTCTGCAACTGGTTGCACCCCATGCTTAAAACTTTTGGCCACTACTCACTGTCGGCATCTTCAGTCGTGACTCCGCTATAGCTTTGCGATAAAAGGCATAACAACTTGGAAAATTATTACAGATGAAATAATGTTGACTTAATTATTATTACCTGTAAATGTCTCTCAGCTTTAGTTACCATTATGATGGCAATTGTATAGTTACCCAAACGAGCTTATAGTGGATTAATATATTTACAACAATATGTATGAGGATTGACTAAAATAAACATATTTTCAATATAAACTTAAGGTGACACCAAATACACACATTACTGACTAAATATTGCTCACAATGGTTAGATGTGAGACTCTTAAATCTGAACAATACGGATAAACCACAAAAATTGTTGTTTTATGTTACAGTTAATAAGTAATCTGGATTTAAAATCATAAATCATTTACCATTACTGATCTGAAATTTATCTGAAACAGAGATACTTATAGCAATTTAAATTTAACATATTGCTCGTAATATGTATATTACACATTTTTACGACCCTCTTAAGGTGAATTTGCACATAGTGTGCTCAAACAGTGATCTTGATCAAATGAGGTGCACCCTATCCCCATATCCTCTATGAAAATTTGTTTATAGTCGATTGCACTAGAGCAATATCACCATTAACGAAGTAATTACCATATGCATAAAATGAGCAAAATTTTGAAGCTTTGTGGTTACTACTGGTCATATAAATATATATTACCTACCAATAATAGCTTTAGATTTGGGCTGAGCCTTCTCAGGTTTCTTCTCCGGCTTTGACTTCTCTACAATCCTTGCAGCAGCTTTTGGTCTTGGTTCAGGTTTAGACTTTGGTTGAGTTGCTGGTTTATTAAGTGTTTTTGACGTATTCTTAGAAGAATCTGACTCGGAACTGTTCTCTGGAGAAAATATACTTTTCTTCTTATTTGGATCATTATTTTTTACTACAGATTTTTTAGGTTTCTGGGGATCCTGTTTGTTGTTGACCTTTACAGCTGTCTTAGAATTACTGGTCTTAGACTGTTTAGGATTTGAATTAACTTTTGTAGGAACAATGGAATTGGTCTTTGGAACAATGGTAGCGCTACTTTTCGGTTTAACATTGCTTTTTCTTTTAACTACTGTTTTCTTATCATCTTCATCTGAAGAATAAATTGGAGCCTTTACAAGAGGTTTATTAGTTTTTACATGTTGTACTTTTGCTTTGGCAGCGGGTTTTATTTCTGTTGCCTTACTGTTTGCACTTTTTGAATTTTCAGTGCTTTTACGTTTTTGTACTGGCGCTGATTTTTTTGGTGATTCAGTATCGGATTGATTTTTTGTAGAATCTTGTGAACTTGTAGACTCGCTATCACTAGACGAAGAAGAGTCTGAACCACTCGATGAGGAACTAGAGCTGGAAGAGTCAGATGTTGAACCAGAACTTGATTCAGTAGAACTTCCATTCTAAAAAAGAGAAATTAAATGGATATGAAATAATATTCATTTTATATTTACCTTTTTTTTGTTAGTCATTGCGGTACACATAAGAACTCTTGTTTTTATTCGGTTATTTAAATTTGAGGGATTGTTTATCTTTGTCAAACTTTTACCCGTCCTAATATGACAGATGACAACTATTTTTGTTGTTGTCTGTCGGATATGTCGGTAGTGTCATGTTTCTCTTTACCTACATTGACATTTCAATTTACCTAAAGCTAGTATTACAAGATAAGATGACGTAAAGTAACGTTCTGTTACGGTCACTTAACAATGTCATAATTCACAGACCACAATTAACACTAACATTTGTCGTATTCCTGAAAATTAACGAAAAACTATATAAACTATTAAATACGATTGATTAAGTGTTTCTTTGTTTATAAAAAAAATATTTCCAACCATCGTTGGCTAAAGCTGGTCCCAGACAATGTGTCCAACGTTGGTTCCAATGTTGGTGGCAACGTTGAACACAATTTGCGTCATAAAATTGTGTCAAGTGTGTCTCCTACAAGATGGGGCGAACTTATGTTACAATATTGTAAACACATGTGGGATCAAAGTTCGTCAGTGTCGTACTTATACTTCAGATCGACAGAACAGTAAAAAAAAGGAATATGTGCGCTCCTGGATTGTCAAACACACGATCGCTCTTGTGGGTGTGTGACGAACGATATTTCCAACGCTGGAAGCTCCTTTGACGGGGTTCAGATTTACCGACAGAAGCCCGAACGTGGCATGTAGCCAACGTTGGACACATGCAATTCACCAGCGCCCGCCCACACTATGTGGCAAATGGTGATGTGTCCAACGTTGGAAGGCATTCGCCACATCGTCTGGGACCGGCTTAAATCGCACTCGCGTTTGCGCTCTCTCCAGTCTCTCCCGCCGCGAATGTAGATTGTAGAGTAGACAATGTAGAGCGGCCATTACGTTTGCTGTTTGGAATACGACTGTGAAGTTAGCTTACATCAAATGACAGACTCATTGACAGCAATTGACACTATTGACAGTTCCTTCATGTGTGTATAGATATGTGTCAAAATAGTCAACAAAAGAATATTTTTCTAAAATGTCTTGTCACATTCGCTTGACAGCTAATATACAAGGCATTACTGATATAAGAAGGTGTTTATTTCCTACAGATGACCAAAGAGGTTTTTACTTTCTTGTTATTGTTCATTGCAGACTATTTTCAATGTTTTATTGCAGGTACAGATAGTTGGTTACAACTTTGTGAAATATCAGTTTCACCCACTGGAGACTTAATTGTGATTGCAAATGAAAGAAAAATTGTAGTTCTTAATTCAAAATGGGATTCCCAATCTTCCATGAATCAGTTTCAAATATCATTCTCGGGATCGATACATGAGTATGATAAAGTAAAGGCCGTTTTATGTTTACCGATTGTTGGACAGAGTCAGAGTAGTCATGTGGGGCCTGATTGGACATGTATCTTGATAGGGTATGATTCTGGCTTTGTACGATTTTATACAGAATATTGCGAACTTTTAATGGAAGAACAGTTTCATTGTGAAAATATTACTACTGTCAAATGCCAGTCACAACATAGTCCTAGGCCAGATATATCACCGGATTTACATCCAGAACAAATTTATATTCAATATCAAAGTAATATGTGTGTTATAAATGGAGCTCCTTTGTTCTCTCACTTAAGAAATTGCCGCAGCCAACTAGCAAGAGGTACGTATTGTCTAAACAGATTAAATAAAAAATCACATAAAGTATTGTTTAAACAAAAATGGTTAGATTAATAATAATTCGCTGTTTGAAAATAACTTGATTGCATGTTGCCGATTGATTTGTATTTTGCGTTATCAATCATCAACTTGAAAAATATTTAATTTATAAGTATCAACATTTTCCATTCTTAAATTTCTGAATCTGTAGAGTACTTTAAAGTGCAAAAAAGATTCTCCTAAACTTTGCGATAACAAATTAAAATATAGGATGTCCAGAATATGAGTGCCAATATTGAAAAAGCTTCTACAGGGCTAACTATGACCAAGTACATAAATTATAACCACGTACTCAGGGAGGCCTAAAAGACACAAAAAAATTATTCTAGAATTTTAGCTCGGTATTTAAAAAATGGGGCAAAACACTTTTTTCCTACTTAACATCGGCATTTATGATAAGCATTGACTGGGATGGCTTAGATCCATAGATAAAGCTTACATCTGTCAACAATATCAACTACCTACCATGCGTCTTTTTGCAGCGTTTCTAAATGCAGAAATGACAAAAATTAACATTCTTATTAGTAATAATACCTGATAGAGAGGTAACAGTTAATCCAGTTAGCTTCAGTATTTTGCTTTCATTTTTCATTATTTTGTTACAAACTGGTAAAACTACATTTTCACTTATTAGGTACAACCATACTCACTACCAATATAACACACTTCCCGTAGGTACAGTTAGATAAAATGCCTATTTATTATAAGATAATCAGACAAAAGGAATAGGTAATAGAAAAGTTTTAATGCACCCGAGGCAGTCTTGTCCCATAACCTAGAAAAACAAACCGGCAAAGCCTGGGAAAATATCTGTAGTACCCGACACATTTTCTTTTAATTAATAACTATAAAACGTTTAAAATTAAAACAAGGCACTAAAAACTGAAAAAGAACACAAGACTGTAATGTAAACACAGGAATTAAATTATAACATATGACAGCGCATGCATGACCGTTGCTTGCTGGTTGCCTACTGTGATTCTTGCATTGACGGCATTAAATAAGGATTTAATATACCTATCTAAAAAACTTTTTTTTTTACTTTATAAATAAGTTTGGAATTTTTTGAAAGGCGATTCCGTTAATTCTTAATTTTCTGTATCTGAAATTGTAGAGGATTTGATTTATATTAGCTTAAAATACCTTTCTAATACAGTAAAAAAAAACATGTTCTGTGTTTATAGGTAAATCAACAGTAATATAAATGAAAACTTTTTAAAGTATTACATCATATAAAAATAATTAGATGTGACCCATCTACAAAATCCTTGGGAAAACCAACAAATGTATATGTATGTAGCATTTCACCTTCAGCCTTAAGAAAAATCTTGCAACAGCTGATACATTTTTCTCTCGAAAAGACCAAACAACCCGATACTACATTGTTCTTACTTGGCTGTCATGGTTTATTACAGCTATTATAGATTTTATTTTGTGTTATGAGGAAAGCTCTAAGAAAACCTTCACTATTAGTACCTATGATTATTATATAGAAACACCCGATTTTGTAGGTCTGTGACATTGTCACATATTCAAAACATATTTGCTATCATAATACCATTGATCAGAAAAAAAATTGATAAGTTAATTATATTTTGTTTGGTGCAATTTATCATCCAGCAAAATAAAGGTACTTACTCATATTCCAGACACCCTGTACATTTTCATTATGCAATTAATATTTCATTATAATATTTACATCGCTTACATACTTCTGTGCTCAGTATTTCATTACAAAGTACAATACCTACACATTTATAATCTTACATATTTTTTTGCAGTTCAAGCAAAAGGTGAGCTATTAGAGTTGCCCCCATCATCCCTGAATCCTAAAAAGTGGAGCTTTCAAGACCAAGCAGTTATACATGACAGTGCCGTTGTTGGTTTAAATTTAGCAAGCCCTTTTGACCATTTATTAACGGCCTCAACTTGTGGTGGTTTTGAAACAAAATATCGAGCAATGCCACCACATAACACTCTGGTACTTGCTGCTGGCTGTAAACCGTTTTTAGGATATCATTATGCCTTAGAAGGTGGTACGCAACCAGTCTTCAGCGATGTAGCTAAAGCCGTTGCTAGCAAGTTAAAATCGGCATTACCGTAAGTTTATAAACAAATTTAATAATTTAGTGATGGACTTAATTTTTTCGAGTTTAACCATTTATGTAAAATAAATTCAAGATTTTGCATATACACTAAAATTGGGTTATAAAAATTAACGAAGGGAGCCTTAAAAATCAATACATATCGCACACCAACAGGAACTACGGCACAATCTTATAATGGTTGTTCTGAGATAATCTGAGATTTGGTTTTCGTATGAATGAAAAAGCCATTATTTATTGATTTTACTACAAAATATTGAAACTTGAATATGAATTAGGTACATGTTTTGGTATTTGTAACTTTAAACTTCAGACTTTGTCGTATTTAACTTGATCTGAGATGTGCCGATGTTCTTGCTCAGTCGAAGCCCTATTATACTGAAACAAAATGGAATAAGTTAAAAGTGCCGGTGTTCTCGCCAACTCTGTAAATTTTTATAATCAGGAATATAGACATATATGTTCATAATTATTTTATATGGATAAGAACAATTTATGCCTATATTCCTGCTAAACTTAATGCCTAAAAACTATTTGATCCACATAAAACCGGAAATTTCATTTTTTGGGAGTTGTGCCGTTGTTCCTGTTAGTGTGCGATATATCAAAATAGAGCAGAAATTCATTATGTAACACTATATAATTATAGTTTTAATATATTTGTCCACAATCACCTTATAATCGGACTTTTATCCACGGATCTGATCCGTCTAAAGTAATACTCTATCTTAATGAAAAAAGTAATAGACATTTAATTTTTTGTTTTATCACATTTAAGTTTCTTTCCATTAATAACAACTCTTGTAGCATTGTCGCCATCATTTTTGGAACACAAAACGTCTACCGAAGTTTGTGAAGAATTTGCACAAGTTACGGATGTCTCTTCTTGTAAAAAACAGTTATATTTTCCTTGGATTTTCCTTGCAATATTGAGTTTGTCAGATATGGACTCAACATAACTCTCTGCTACAGAGGAGCTCTTCCATCCACCATGCTATTTAATGGTTGTAAGATCAGCACCTTTATTGGCCAATAAAGTTGTTGAAGTGTGCCTCATACAATGGCCAGTATATGCTTCTGGATTTACAGTATGCAGGAACGAAGCAACTGAGGCACATTGAGGGACACCTTCGCCAATGTGTTATTTCTAACAGGCTGATATGTACATTTTTGATTGATTTATCTTGTGTTAAGCGAATTGGGTACAGAAAAATATATTTTCTGCATATTTCAACAGCATTCACGTAGGTAACTGCCAATGTCCTGAACGTCAGTAATTTTCAAATTTGTCAATTCGCAGCATCGACAGGCACCAGAAACTCCCATTATTAATGCAACCTATAATAATTCATAGTTTACTATACAGGGTTGGAAAACGCTGATGGTCTATCTGAGTTTACATGAGAGCGACAAAGTAAAGTATAGAAATCCGTGCGATAGACAAGGATGACTATATTGACGACGTTTTAAAATCTAAATAGTCACCGCCTATTTCCTAATTCAACAAATAAAATCCACTCCCACTTATATCTCACCGACCAATCGCCATCTTTGCCTTTATTGTTTGCCTTTTGCTTTTGCAAGAGATGTCGCTACTTGTGCTATTCCAACTCCGGTATTTTGATATTTTAATACAATCCGTTAACAGCGGTCAGCACAATTTCTCAGAGAGATGAGATATAAGTGGGAGTGGATTTTATTTGTTGAATGACGAAATGGGCGGTGACTATTTAGATTTTAAAACGTCGTCAATATAGTCATCCTTGTCTATCGCACGGATTTCTATACTTTACTTTGTCGCTCTCATGTAAACTCCGATAGACCATCAACGTTTTCCGACCCTGTATACCTAACAACATATAAATCGTAGAAATATTACCTTAATCATTAAATATTCTTTATCGGAAGCCCGATTCAAAAAATCTTCAATATGTGCTCTTTCCAATACTGCAGCTTTTTTGCTTTGTATCCTCTCGATTCACTCTTCAAATAAGCAATTAGCTTGTTATATTTTCCAATATCTATATTTTTGCTGACCTTTATAGTAGACTTCAACATCCAATAATTTAACCACATTGATAGTATTGCATATTTTTTCTTCAAATTTAAAAAATACAACATTCAAAATACATGACCTCTTCATTTATTGTCATTACTCTCCGTTTTTCCTTCCATTGGTTAAATTCGGCGAACACTTTTTCATAATGTTCCCTGGATTTTACTTGCAATAAATGGCAAATTACTTCTTGAGCTTCTTCGAAAACAGCCACAGGAACACAGTTACTTTCTTGCATTTTTACCAAATTCAGATAGAAGTGTTTATTAATTTATAATAAACAACGTACCATAGCAGCCTGGAAGATCTATGGAGGAGCAAAAGAGAATGAACAAATAAAGAATTAGAAGAGTTATTCAACAAAGAACCGAATATGGTACAGGTTGTGAAAATGCAAAGAACCAGATAGCTGGGTCATATAGCCAGAATGTCTGAGAACAGATGAGTAAAAAAAATATTAATGAGAGGAGAAGGAGGGAGGAGGAGAAGAGGACGTCCTAGAAAGAAATGATTAGAAGTCAAGAAAGATTTAGGAGAGATAGGAGTTACCGACTGGGAAAAGGAGGTAAAAGATAGAGTAAAATGGAAAAGGAGAGTGAAAGAACTCGTAGCCAAGAGCCACTAGGCCTGTAGTGCTAATGTATATACCATAGCAACCAGTAGGTATAACAAAACCTACCACGTTTCATTAAGTACTAAGAAATATCAAGTCTTTTTATTAAATCCCAATAATTCTGACTCCACAAATATGATTATGATGTGATTATGGATAAAATGTTGAATTGCATTCGTGTTTTAATTGCCTTTCATCCACTTAAGAATATTAAACGCTCGAACTACATTCTTGCATTTAAACATTCTTGTGTGGATAAAATGCCATTTAAAGCACTTATACAATAAATAACTATTATTAATAAGTGCGTATTTGTAGAGTAATCCTTTTAAAAATAGTTAATTTTTAAAACTTAAAAGGATTACTCTAGAAATAGAAGCTCAAAAAAACTACGTAGACTTTACATACAAGTCTGTAATATGAATTTACTTTTAGCGATTTATAAAATATTTTGTTGTAAATATATTTCCACTAGAATGAATAGATATTATTATTATTCTAGTGATTTGCAATACAATATTTCTTCTACTTTATAAAAATAGTTTTAAAATTTTTATTAATATAACAGCGTTACCAAAAGTTACAGACATTTTTTGTGGGGTGGTTCTTGATCTTCTTTCCTGCAACAGTTTTTCTTCATGATTTGTTGATATACAGAGTACGGAATTGCATTGTAAAATAATAATTAACCATTGAAAGCTATATAAGTGCGGTACTTACTTATGTAGCATATAATATAAACGATGAGTATGTAACTAGCGTGCACATTATAAGTGAACTTTACTTACTGTTATTATTTAAGCTTTAAAAATAAGATTATTTTAATTCATGTACTACATGTTCGATAAAGATTAAGTGTCATAAATCTTGTATATGTATAGTCTATAAAGTCCAGTTTAATCATAAGATGAGGGAATTATTAATTCTGATGTGTGTATGAAATTCATCTGAAAATTCCAATTTTTAGGGGGTGGCTTACTGGCAACAAATCACAAGTAGAAAAACAGCAGTCAATTGCCATGCAACCTGCAGAAGCAATGGGTTGTCGATTTGGTTTATGTGATCTTCACAGAACTGCCACAGATATCATATTATCACCAGATCGCAAACTTGTCGCAGTTAGTGACGCTCTTGGTAGAGTTTTGCTGATTGATTCTTTTAAAGGAATAACTTTGAGATTCTTTAAAGGATATCGGGAAGCACAGTGTGCATTTCTTCAAGTTCCTGACGAAAGAAAATCAAAACATAGGATAGGAAATAAAGTTGCCCACTTTTTGATAATATATTCCCCTAAAAAAGGTACCTTAGAAATTTTTTCTGTTCAAAATGGTTCCAAAATAACATCTTTTTCTGCCTCTAAATTTAGTAAATTAGTTTATATTACTCATGGATTAATGGGTTTTACTACTACGTCTAAGTCAAAATATGTTTGTCAGTTTACTACTGTGTTTATAGACAATGATGGACAAGTGAAAGAAATTGTGATACCTTTTCATTTTGCATTAGCAGAAAAAAATAATAAACGTGCTAGAGATATACATTTATATAAAAAATTGAGACATCTTATGAAATCCGGGGATTATAATGAAGAACAGTTATCACAAGAAATTCATAACACTTGCGTAGAGTTAAAAACAATTGAAATTAAATCTCAAATGGTTGATATGTTGTTAAACAGTAAAGACATTCCAGCTGAAATAACATTACGATGCATTCAGTATTTTATAGACAATTTAGTAGAAGAAGAAACTAATACTTTAAAAAATTTATGCGAAAATGCTAGTGTTCTATTAAAGTTTTTCATATTTATTAAAAATTTACCAAATAATGAAAATTTAGATTTAGAAAACGGAAATATTAAAAAGAAAAATAATACTACTTTAAATTTAAATGATAAAGAATTAAAAAATTTACAAAAATTATTAGACTTAAGTACTATTAATGATCATATCAAAATAAATGAGCTACATGTTTCGTTCTCCGATAATTCTGGATTTTCTACAGCTGAGTATTTATCAATTTTTGATCTATCCAAAGCAGACGGCCTTTTTCTTAAATCAGATTTAGACGAAACTGCTCTGTTTAAAGCAGCTGAATTCACTTTTAAACCTTATATTACGGGAGATCTTGATAATTATGAAGACTTGCAAACAGAAATTTTTAACAGCAGAATAAATATAAAAAACTTGTTCAATTTGCTTGTAAACTACTGGGTTAATCGTTGCCTTTATATCAATCTCAATTTAACGAAGAAAATGAATAATCTTTCTTCTACCATATATGCATTAGCAAAAACTGCTGGTAAAGACATAATGTCCACTGAATACAGTGATGTTTCTAAGTTTTGGTCAGAAATTCGTGATATCTTGGCAAATTCAGCTAGACCATTTCCTGCTTTGATGGCGGCTATATTATGCAAACAAGCTGCTGGTAAAATTGACAAAGAACTGCAGATGAATGACTCGGCCACAAGTTTAGAAGAAGAAAATATGGAAGTTCTTTCACAAGAAGATATTCAATGGTCGCTGCTTATTGGTAAACTAGAAGACATTTCATTACTAAATATAATTTTAACAACCAAACCAACAGTAAACAATTGTTTACTACCTAAATTACATCACGATAAAACACATGTCAGCCTAAAATTTGTGCTTTCTAGAGGAAAAGGGTCTATAAGCGAATTAGTAGCTCAGTGGCTGACAAGTACTGGAATAAATCCTCAGAATATTGTTGTTAATGATGAAAATTACAGAATTAATTTAAAAAGTGAAATCAAATCGGAAAATTATGAAAATGTGCAAACTCAGTCGATTAAAGATGAGCCCATTTTTGATCAGTTGAATCTTCTGAGAAAACAGTTCCCTTACAGTTTAGAAGCAAGTAGTATCCTTGCAAATATGGCCTGGGAATATGCTTTGGCTTGGCGGAAGGATATTCAAGATTTAAGTATCTTGGAAGCTGCCGTGACTTGTATGAGTTTTATCGAAAACATACAAATAAAACAGGGTAAGTCATATTATTATTAATTTTTTTATTTTCAAATCTTATTGTCTCAAAATTGTTTATTGTAATGAATGTGAAATTTGAAGGAAAATGAACTAAGATCCTACAGCCTTATACAAGTAACTGTGATTTTGTGTAATACGATGAATGAAGTGTGAAGTGCTAATATATCGCATACCTATATGATTTTTCAAATGTTGACAACAATTTTTACGTTGCAAACTACTTATTAAACATAAAACATCTTGACACTTGCTTCGGTTGAGAAATGCTGCTGTTAAAAAAAAAACTTTTTTCAAGTAGCATATTTAAAAGTATCACCAATTTTAAAAAATTAAATATTATTTTATCTGTTTAGGGAGATAATGCAGTGAGCGGCAAAAGTATAGATTAAATTTATTTCAAAATTGAGCGTTCTTTTTTTGGAAAATCGGACCCATCAATTTTTACTTTTAGTTGTGTATTTTTTAAAGCAGTTTTCATGTATGAAGCAAATAAAAATTAATATCATGGTCAACTTTTTAAATGGAAACCCCTTTTTTTTGTATTTCTATTAAATTGCCATAAGCTTCTAAAAAGTAGTTTTTATGAACATACTCAATTCAATAACAAGTATCCAGATCGTTCAATCAGTCAAACTACTGTAAGCAAAACTGACAAAAAAAATTAAAATTATAAACCACTTAAAACGAGAAGAGTTACATTAAATGTTCAAAATGCCATCCATTGGTTTTTTCACAGTACGCAAGCTTATATACAAAATCATTTTTTACTGTATTATAAAGGTATTTTAAGCTAATATAAATCAAATCTCCTACAATTCCTATCAATGAAGTCATATGTATGTTCTCTGATACCAAACATCTAGGTATGCTAATGAACAATTCCACAGATGTTTGGTATCAGAGAACATACATATGACTTCATTGATAGGAATTGTAGATTAGATTTATATTAGCTTAAAATACCTTTATAATACAGTAAAAAATGTTGTAGTATGTGGAATATATGGGTAGATATTGTGGGTGTAATTCAACGCAGGTTGGGGCTTTTGTCCACTGAGTAGTTAGTTTCACACAATATTATTAATACCTAAAAATATATAAATACAAAATCATCTTGAACATTATTTAATATGTTCCCGTCAATTTTCCTCATCTTTTGCCTTATTCGGTTTTTCAAGTCTTGTGTCAATGTTTTAAGGCCCGTTTGCATAAACCTTGGATTTTAAATAACCTCATAAAAGGTAATTCGTGGGTAAGTTTGAATGATCTTGAAAGCCATCCTGTTAGTCCGCATCTTCCAATCCAACGGCCATTAAAACATTAATTTAAATAAATTGCAGATTTGCCGATCAAAAGAAGTTGGAGATTATCGAAATGAGGATATCGATTTCCAAACACCATAACAGAGATATGTTACATAAACAATACCTAGACTTTCATGGTGAATTGAATATTAAAAAAGTTGACCATATTATAATTTATTTGCTTCAGCCTGTATACATGAAAACTGGATTAAAAATCCGCAACTAAAAATTGACCGACGTTAAGATATATGCTCATAAAAAATTATTTGATGCCACCGAAAATGTTATAATAATAGTTCGAATAAATTCCGAGTATAAATTTATTAAGTTGTGACCTCGGTTGTGACAATCCAATAATACTAGTTTAAATTCAGTTAACTTGAAAAGCAGGTAAAAAAAGTTGGTGTTTATAGCTGCATTGTTTCCCCTCATCTAGGTAGTACGTGACTAATCAATCATCAATCATGTTTAAGAAGGGGGAAGGATTCTCGTATGTTCATAATTTCACAATACGTTTTTTAATTCGAAATATTATCAGTCTTTTAATTTCTGAAAACGCCTTATTTGTGCAACGCCAAATTAACGAATATTTGCTAATTTATGAGGAAACCAGGCAGAATGCTTTTGAACAATTGCTGTAATAGCACTGAGGTATATGACCGTTTTTGTATAAAATATGTTTTTCATCTAAATAATAAATAGTGAGGCGTCAAAAAAAAGTACACCTTAGTTTACAATCACTATAGTATTTAGCGTCCACCACAAATTATTTTCATACATACCGGTACGAAACTGGTTCACTGTAAAACCTGTTAAGAAGGCGCAAAGCATGCAATCGACGACTGGACAAAAAATGGAAAGAAATTCCCAAAGAAATAAATAACATATTATAACACCTTTTATACAGCAAATTCAACTGCTTTTGCCGCTATTGTTATTAATTATTAATAGAATTAATTTGAGGCTTTAATGAATAAATACTTTGACATACCTAATGTTACAACAACGAAATTTTGGGCCCATCTTACCCAGATTCTACAAACTAACACAATTTTTTCTGCTTTTTGTCTGTTTTGAACTAGTTATTAGCAGCACCTATGCTACGTTTGCATAAATCATCAATAGTGTCCACTTCAATGCGATAGACTCCATTTTTTAAATATCTCCACAAAAAGGAATTCAAAATACGGATATAATTGAGCCTCATGTATGATACACCACACTGCTGCAATATGCTGTGGACGCCCTGGACCTCCATCTCTTCCACGATTTGCTAAAGCATTTTCACATCACCATAAATTAAAATGATATCCATCAACTCCGAGTTGCTATACACGTAAGCCATTTTTGACACTTGAAAAACTAATGTAGTTACACGCATCACAAAAACGTTAATACATACTATAAGTAATCAGATTTCAATATTCGGAATCTCCTGGCTAGAGACTACAGTAACCCAGCGATATAAAGGTTGAAAATACTACAACTTCAATAATTTTTTACTCGGAAACTATAAGGATTTTGCAAAAAATTTTTTTACGATATTGACTCGTTTTTATGACATCTATTCTCAAATTTTTTTAGATAAGTTGTGAATCACCCTGTATTTGACATCTCTTAAAAAGTTTTTTTTGTATATTTTGCTACACTTCACAAAGAATGTTTAAAGGCCTGTGCACATAGAATTAGGTTGTTTTAACAAACTTGTTTTACTTTGTAATTTCTTTCTCTTCCATTCATTATAATGAGCAACATTGTAATGAGCTATAATATACACTATTGTAGAATATACAGTTACACTGTAATTATCGAATGCTGCTGCTCTTACATAAATTGCTTTTTTATCGAAATTTTTGTTTTTATTCTTAGGTATGTATCAGCTGTTGTGGAACACTCATTTGAAAATTGTGAATGAAAGCGCTTCTAAGTTAATAAACAAAGTGGGCAAATTGCCTAAAGAGAGGTTATGTCAGCAAGACACTGGCCTATCAGACTATCAGATATCTCTCTTCATACGTATCTGTACAGGTTTTCTAGATTCCTTCATCGATGTAGCGCAATTAAGTTATAATGCACCCAAAACGGTTTTGCAATTTGAAAATATCTGGGAAAACGGTGGACAACCTTTAGTGGAATTAGCAGCTCAACAACGAGAAGTCAATTATAACCTCCTGCATCTACATTATCAGTTGAGTCTCGTTTTACATATGATTACCACATTTTCCATAAAACATACAAAGCCTGTGAATAACCTCTTTGAAGCATCTACGGTGAATTTACTGTTTACCGATTTGCAAAGTAAGATAGATATAAATTGGAACAAATCCGACCTAAGGATTAATACTTCCAGGACCCAATTTTTATGTAAAATCATATCAGCTAGCTTAGAAACCGTTACAGTAACTGAAGAAAGTAATATTTATTCTAAAGAGCACGTTAATTGGATGTCAAAGTGTGTGACGTTAGCCCGTTTCTGGAATTTGGATGTTGATATGTTAAAGAGATTCCAAATCGTTCAGCTTTATTCAAATGGATTTGATAGTATAGCTGAAGAGCTGATTCCTGCAGTTAATGATGCCAATGAATTAGGAATGCAACTTTTGATTATTGCGTCAAAAAGATTGGCACAGTTTTTATCGTTATCCCCAAATTTAAGTACAAATATATCAGCACTTAGTCCGTATCTTACAAAACATTTACAGTCTTTGGTAAGTCATACATTTATTTTCTTCTATTAACGTAATAGAAAAATATATTTGTCAAAGAGAAACACATTGAAAAATATGACAATTAATATAGTCACTTTTAAAAATCAATAATGAATATAATAAAAATTTGGTGTTGCATTTTACTGCTAGAAAGTATTTGTTTAATGAAAGTTATAACTTCTTCAAAATTAATAGTTTTTGTGAGTTTATTTAATTGCCCTGCTAGTTAAAATGACAATAAAAATTGTTTAGTCCAGTTTGACCGCAAATTATTTGTATGGTTTTGATTTTGTCTTTTCAATTTTGTTATATTTTTAAGAAATTTTTTTTGAAATATGTAGAATAATAGTGATTTTAAGTTTTTAACAGCTCACACAGTTATTTTAATCTAGGTACTGTTTTTCGGGTTGTTATGAAATTCCCGCCCGTTATTGCAACCAACTCATAAAAGCTAAGATACTGCAATACAAGGTTTGTCTAAAAAGTTTGTAGAAAAGTTAAAAAAATATATATTTCAGAATTAATTGGGTAATTCAACATAATTCCCTTCAAAGTAATCCTTGTAATGTTTGTTCCACTGCTGGAAACATATTTCCAGTTCCTCTTTAATAACCTCGTCGTCTCCTTTTTAATGTATCAACATCACCCAAATGCCGCCCTCGAATCAATATTTTACATTTGGAGAACAAAAAAAAGTCGCAGAGGTCTAAATCAGGTGAATAGGATGGGTGATCCATCAGTGTTATTGATTTTTTTGGCCAAAAACTCACACACAACAAGCGATGTGTGCGCTGGTGCATTGTCATGGTGCAAGATCCACGAGTTTTTCTGCGCCAAATTCGGGCGCACATAAAAAAACACGTTTTCAACCCTTTCAGGACTACCTGTTTTAGTGTTCTATATATTTTATGATTTCTATGATCGTAGCAAAGATTTTATGGTCATCATTGATCAAAGGTTCTAATAGGTCTGCACCCCCACAAAGCGTAACCTGAGAATAACCGGGGCAGGTCAAAAATTCCCAGATAATCTATGCTGTAGTACCGCTATTATAAGAAATATATAATAGATATAAATAAGTGAAACTAAAGTGCCGAAGGTGAAAAAAAAAGAATGTGGTAGAAAACAAATAAAGTGAAATATGCATTCTGTTGAAATTTTTTTGAGATTTCGTTAAAATGTCTTGAAAAGTTTTACTGCGGACTATACATAAAATGAATGTTTGTTAATAAAATTAAATAAAGCTTGCTAATAAAAAGGAGCAAATTAATTTGGCAGAGTATTTATAAAACATAATTACAATCACAATTAAATTAGCCCAAAGATATACCCATGGTAACGCTGCAGATGGAACAGATGGATCCTTCAATTCATCATAACCAGTAGAAAAGGAGCATTCTGGTGTAGTGCATGCTTATTTGCTACAGCAGAAGCTGTATAATCGAATATGCTAGGCTCTAGCTAGATATGCAGAACATACAGTTCTATTCAATTTTATAGAAAGCATGTATTTTCCTTTGTGTTAACTATTATAAATTTGAGCAGGTTTAGAGACTATAGTCACCTGGGTTCACAAGAAACTACCATAATTTCGGCAGCAGAGCATAGAAAAGTTTTTCATTAATTCTGTGACTGGCTGCGACCAATTACCTAGGCATCACAACCCGAAAAACCATAGTAGATTAAATAATTATCGATGAAATGTAAACTGATTCTTATGCATTACTGTCATCAGTGGCGTAGCTAGGCGTGGGCGAAGCGGCCCCTCGCCCACGTCTTCGCACTTAAAAGGGCCTTGCGCGAGGCCCCCTCAAGGGTGATTTAAAACCGAACGCCATGAACTCTAAATAGTACGAATAGCACTCTAAAAGACCTTACTAAGAAAGAATAAGCTTTACCGTGGCCTTTTGTTTTCAAAATACAGCATTTAACTTTTTTTTTTAATTTTTTGTAAAAGGAATTTTTTTTAATTTCTCCCGATTGTATAAAAATATTTGAACCAAAATTGATGCACACTGTGACCTTGCATGTAGCTATTATGTGTCACAATATTCAGTTCATTCACCATCCAATGGCGGAAGAAAAGGGCCTCGCTGGTG
This sequence comes from Monochamus saltuarius, assembly GCA_025584915.1. Taxonomy (NCBI): domain Eukaryota; kingdom Metazoa; phylum Arthropoda; class Insecta; order Coleoptera; family Cerambycidae; genus Monochamus; species Monochamus saltuarius. Next base: position 51,427,719 of record CM046725.1, on the reverse strand, counting down.
CGACTTCGCCCACGTCTAGATTAGTCCACGCTACGCCACTAACTGTCACTGCAATCATAGTGCATATAAATTTTCCTTGACAATTTTTCCTATATTTTTCTTTACAGGATGATGAATGGTGTGTTGGGGGTTCCTTAAGTAGCATCACTAATTTGGCTACCTACACCTTAGGATGTTTGAATGAAAATCAAGCGGAACATAAATTAGCTCAGTTACTATTAGAAGCTTGTTCCACTTTAGCGGAAGTGCAGTCTTAGAAATTGTTGATAATTTTTAAAAATGTTTTAAATTGTTAAAATTTATATTTATATATCGAAAATGTCTTGTGATTCATATATACAATAAATCATTTTTTTTTTAATTTTTATATTTTATGTAGCTACTTAAAAACAATATTTAAAATTTGATTTACGAACAAATAACAAATATACAATAATATATAAAAATAATATCCAGATCATATTAATATCATTCTAAGGATAATTAAATTAAAGCTATATTAACTAAGGATTAAATTACTATACAATAAAATACAAATGAAACAAACTTAAGTATACAGGGCACCATCTGGGTGTTTAATGTTAATTTTTAACTTCAACTTCCTTATCTACATAAAGTATTAACTATACAGTTGTTTAAAATGCAAAAATTGATAATTAAAATATTTAAAATTTACAAATAAATAATTTTGTCAGTCAATAAAAAAAATACTCGGAACAAACCAAATGAAATTTTATTGATTTGGAAGGAAAAGAAATATAGAAGTTATTGCACTAATTGAAAATGATAGTTGGTGATGATCGAAACTGAAAAAGAGGAAGACCACAATTAAGATGGATATTGTGTTAAAATTGCATGAATAATGGCAATGACTGAGAAGAATGTAAATATTTAAAAAATAGAATATATTAAACTATTTTAACTAGTAATGACGATGATGTCTACCAAAAAACATTTTTCAAAGTCTATTAAAATGAGGCCCAGATGTTTATACCTTTTTTCTGTGATATTTATTAATTACAATTATATGTTAATATAAAATATTAACAATATATTTGCTACTTATTGGTTTAAATTATTAAAATAATAAATAATTTTTAACTTATCACTGACTATTATTATAGCCCTGAATAATTATTGGATGACTCTCCTGGTCTTCTTGCAGAAAAAATATTTTTTTTGTTTTTCAAGTCTTCCCTCTGGTCCCTACAAAGAAAAATTTTGAAATAAGAAGTCCATCTCAAATAGTATTTTTATGATATGCAGTTGAAATTACAAAAAATATATAATTTTCAAAAATAATTTCTATACAAATTAACTAACCATTTCACAAAAAAGTTCATATAATTTTAACTCAACTTGTGTGGGGCATAAATGTACATACCATTTCTGTGGAAGTTATCCCTAATAAATAAAATTTGCTTGTGAACAAAGGAAAAAAGTTGTATTCTCGATTTTGAAAGAAAATAAAAATTAGTTTCGAAAATGCTATCAAATTGAAAGGTTGGTTTTGGCGAGTTTCCTTATTTGCCATAATATCGAAAATGTCTGAATAGTCCTAATCGTGATTCTTGAAATGATTGCTTAGAGAAAATACCTTTGCTTAGATCAAGAGATCAATGTCCAACAAAAGTCGAGAATGTGGTTTAATAGTTATTTATGCAACAAGTACAAAAAGTAAGTGTTTATTGCATGAGACGTGAAATTGTCCAACGAGGCCGTCAGGCCAAGTAGGACAACACGTCGAGTGCAATAAGCACTTTTTGTACGAGTTGCATACAATATTTTTTCTACGTTCATGCAAAAACCAAAAAATGTTATTTAGATGACATTAAGTCTAGGAAAATGTGACGTCGATTTGAACGTTTATGTTTGTCATGATGACAAAACGCTGCAGTAGAATGACAGATGAGTGCAATAAACATTTTATTGCACTAGTGCAATAAAGAACCACTTTTTCCACTAAATAAGGTTCAATAAACTTTTGTTTCTTGCATGAACGTAGAATAAATTAGTTTATGAATATTTTATTTTCTTTTTAAACATAAGGAATCAATTTCAATCATGATATATCGATTTCAGACATGAAATTTCAAATTGGAGCAAAACATTTATGAAGTTGGAATATAAAATTTAAAGAAATTTTGTGTGCGTCTTAGAACATAAAATGTCCACAATTTACCAGTCCCTTTATGGATGGTTTATCAGTTTTTTTTTTACTTTGAGCTTAAAGAAATATTTTACTTACTTGAAAAAACCTAAATGTTGTTCTAGCAAGAATCTACTATTACAGTGTGACAGTTCCGGCCAATGAGCAAGGACTCTCCTCAGATATATTTGTAACCTCTTTCGCCTATCTTCTACCAAAGCCGAGTCCTAAAATAACACTTTACAGACACCCACATTACTTGAACAATTCAGTACCTTTTTTCCTATACTTTTCTTTGGAGGAAAATCAAATGTCCCTACAACTGGATCTAATTTTTTTAAATCAGTGTGGAGTACATAGAATTGAGCATATCTTCGGTAAATGTTCCACTCATCGTTACCTGCCCTTAGATACACTTGGTAAACATGATGAGAATTAGAGCCAGTACCTTAAAATGATGTAAGTATAAAATAAAAAATCAACACTGAATGGCTCGTAAAACAAAAATACATTTTCAAGTGTTTTACCTGTTAAGAAAGCAGAAGGAATCCACACATTGACATTACCACCTTCCTCAGAATTTAAACTGTCGGAAGGCATAGGTCCCCGTAGTGACTCCAATTCACTTCTTAACCTCTCTAAGAGGGTGTCTTTTTGACAAAGAGTTTGTTGAAGCACTACGTTAAAGTCCATTAATTCTGCGTGCATTTCGGCAACCTACATATTAGTATAAGTAAAAATTAAAGCTTTAGCAAAAACATTATAGTGAATGGGCGTTTACGGAAAATTTATTGGGGGGGTCAAAAGATAATTTTAAGCCCTAAATATTAACAGAATTATACGGGTGTCCGGAATATGAGTGCCGTAATTTTAAGGGTTTATAGATTTGTTCAAAAGCAGTAAAGAAACTCATGAAGAAAATGTCTAAAATGAAGTTTGTCTACAAATACATTTGAAAAATAAAATACAACTGCAATAACCTATAAAACTGTTATGAAATTACAAACAAAGGTACAATATTTTTTTGATCAATATTACTGAAGTAAATAATTGAAGTTTCTGAAAAACTCGTGAAAACTGTAAGGTACTGTAACATTCGACAATGTTGCAATGTGTCAGACTGCTGCTAACCTAAAAGTAATATTAGTCATAGTACTGCATATATGGTGAATTTATAAAAAGTCTTAACCCTAACTTAGTCCTAACTTAGCCTTAGTCTTTACCCTAGAAGTTAAATGTACATATTTCTATGTACATTTATAAAAGTCTTGACTTAGTCTTAGTCCTAAGGAGGTCTTAAGACCTGACCTTGAAAGTTCCTATCTTTTAACTTCTTAGGACTAAGACCAAATAAGTACGCCTGCGCGAAAGTGCTCCATTTCCTTCTACATGGCTTCTACAGCATCAGCGATTGGCCAGGGCTTGTAGAGACAAAATAAAGGTTAAGTTACGACTAAATATTTATAAACAGTGTCAAAATCTTAGGATTAAGACTAAGGTTAAGGCTAAGTTAGGATTAAGATTTTTTTTATAAACTTACCAATAGCTAGTACGTTTCAATTTTATCTAGTTTTTGTTTGATGTTTCTGAGTGTACATAAACGAAAATGAAACAATTTATAGTAACCATAACCAGCTGCATAATATGTTAATTTATAGCAAATCATCTAGGCAAAACTCTCTGGCTACGAGACATTTGTATGGTAAACGCTTCTTGAGGAACAGAAATCATTTTAAAACACTTGTAACTATTATTCTGTGTTATGAAAAGAGCTCTAAGAAAACTATTCACAGCAAGTACTATGTTTAGGTATACCTATTTGTAATTATGTATAAATATATAACAATCTTAAGACAATATGTGAGCGACGTCACATATTCGAGATCTGTTTGCTGTTATAATTCTGTTACCGTTTGTCAGAGAAAAAAAATTGTTAAGTAAAATATGTTTTGTTTAGTATGTCATCAAATTAAGGCACTCATATTTCGGACAGCCTGTATATTTTTTATTTAATTGCAAAAAATTTGCCAGAAATGCCAAGAGTAGTAAAAAAAACTTGAAAAGCAATTGAAAACAAGACAAGAGTTAGGGAGGCAAGTACCCCCTTGCCCCATTGTGCAGCACCCATGGTTATAATAATACAAAGTGGCTCAAATCACAATCTCAAGTTCAAAGGTCACATAACAAATTTAATTAAAATATTTTACTTTTAGCTTATAGTTGGTAAATGATTTATTTTATAGATGGTTAAATGAAGAAAAAAGTAAACAAATCTGATCTGTTTTGTTACTTTAACCATTTTAAATCATAATGATTTATATATACATTTTAAAAGAGTTGATTTATCAGTTTGATTGTGTTACATATGTAACAGTAGTCTGTCGAATTTCACAATCCGAAACACAATACCAAATTATTTTGACGTGTTTTAGTTATAAATTTAAATATGCCAATCTTTGACATATCAAAAGTATTATAGCATGCTGCCATAGGTGGAGCAAGAGTAAGATAACGGATGCTGCAATTTAGCAGATAGTCAATTTAAATTAAAACTACAAGATTTTGATGACTGCTAAGTGTTAAAATGACACATTTCCTTTGTAATACTTCAAATCATATGAATTTCAATCTAGAATTCTGTTACATGCTGTAGTGTGGTGACTCCAATGTAAATATTTGGAAACATACATATCAGGTCATAAATGTCAGAATGTGACATTTGATACTGACACTGTAATAGCTTATACATTTTAATAGGGCACTCCAACGAACTGTCAAATCAGTAAAAAAAATGGCGGCTGTAGGACAAACAAACCAACTTGACATATATGACAAGCAGAAATTTGTGCTTTTGTGAAGAACTGTGTGTTTTGCTCATCTTTTAAACCTAATTCGGATAACTCAGACTATTATAATGGTTTTGTTTTGTTGTGTTTTCAATTGTGGGAGTAGAGGACAGCGAGATCAAGTTAGATTTTTTAGGATTCCTGCTGCATTGAATTATAAACATAGAACTGATCTCAATAAACTCTCATATAAAACGGCAAATGTGGCTTAGTGCAATAAAACGGCAAGACCTAATTCAAGAAAAAATTAAATACAGTGTCGTTTGATCAAAACAATTTGTATCGGGTTAGTTAATAAAAAGCTATATACAACAATTTAAAAGCAGATATTTCAGGTAAACTGGCTGCTTTAACAGATAACTTACATCTTGATTGGATTCCTACAATGCATTTGGGTTATAAAATTACCACTGCAACGTTGTCAGAGACCAAGATGGGTAGATATAAACGAAAATGTAGTGTTGTGCTGGTGTGGTAATGTTTTTTGAAGTTTTAAATATCTGCAATATTTATATGTAAAAGTAATATATACCTACCTATGCAGGCCCCTCTTTTCCATTGGGCACTCTGGGCAAGTGCCCAAGGCCTTGCGATTGATGGTTCCTTCCAGATCAGCAACCTTTTTTTGGCGCTTTTCCTATGTTGATATGTACAGTTTCAGACAAAACTATCACAGAAAATTCAACACTTAAAACAATTTACTTCCTGGTAATGCTATAATGGCAGACAGAGGATTTTTTATTAAAGAATTTGTGCAATTATTTGGAGCCAATGTAAAATTACCAGCATTCACAAGAGGAACAACACAGTTACATCCTATAGAATTGGAAAAAACTCGAGCAATAGCTCATTGTAGAATTCACGTTGAGCGTATTATAGGTATGTTAAGACAAAAAATTTCAATATTAAATGACGTCGCACCAATATTTATATTATGTATGGGAGGTGATGAACCAATTTTTGACAAGATAGTATTTGTGTGCTGTGCATTAATCAGTCTCTGTCCTCCAATTGTTCCAATGTGATTAGAAGTAAAATACTATATAAGATGAGTCAAGTATAAATAGTCAAACTTCAACTTCTTACGAAAAGTTATGGGAAAAAATCAAATTTACACGTCTTATTATATTTTGTAGGTACTTATTATTTATGATGGATTATGTCATTAACTAAAACCGGAATCAAATTATAATCAGTGGCGTAAATGTGAGGTCTATAACACCTTTTGAGAAATATATTTGGTATGCAACTGAACAGGTAAAGAAACATGCAATATATAGAATGCCCGATTCTTTACTACTTAAAAAGGCTCTGGTAAAAAAATTTCCATAGAAATGTTTTTATAACAATTGTACAGTGAATGATAAAATCAAACAAATAGGTAGGACATAAAATACACAGGCAGGCTGGCCTTACAACAACCACTAATGTAAAAGTAGAAAACCTAAAATTAATTGTCAGAAGTACTGTTTGCAGTAGCTGGTTATAATTTGTCTCCTTGAACTTGATCATCATTGTATCTGTTGGAAAGCAGGATAAAAGTATGTTCTATTTACAATTTTACTACTTGAAATTTTGTAAAGAATTTATTCCTAAAGTTTGACTATTTAAACTTGACTCACCCTGTATATATATTTTTCTTATATAAGTACATACCTACATTTCAGGAATTAATTGTTGATAAAATGTACAAATGTTTTAAATATATTATTTAAAAATAGATAAGTACCTAAGTTCTTTTTTTCTCCAACCAGTAGCATAATTACACTCCCGCCAGCCCTAGCAATTTAGGGCCCTGGAGCATACTAATAAAAAATCTATTGATAACAATATTGACAGATATAATTAATTAATTAGTAAACTAGTATGCAGTGCGTAGTTTAATTTTAACAATTATATTTGTGCATAGATACATGGCAGAATTTATTTTCAGTTATAAAAATTCTGCGGGGGCTTGAAATTCTTAAAAATACCACTGTTTCTAATTCACATCTATTTGACAAAAATTATAAATAATAAAAGTCCATTTGATAGAAAAAATCTAAAATATATTTAATAAAAGTTATAAATACAATTAGGGTTACCACCTATACGATTCTAAAAAAATTGGGTACATAGATAAATAGTAAAAAATTTTAATAATCAATTGGTTTTGATATTTTAGATAGTTGTGGCATTGCAATAATAATTTAAAGTCTGTTACGGCACAATAAAAAACATTAGCAGCAGGGAAAATCAAAATTTAATGTACCAAGTCCATTTTGATTAGTCAACTATTTCTTCGCTCGGCCCATTTGAAAGAAAAAATTTGTAGATATACCGAAGTGCAGTGAATACTGAGAATAGTGAGAATAATATTAATAATTTTACGAATGTTCAGCAACTAGGACGTTTTACCTAAAATATATACCAACTTTTTCTTATCATAATGAAAATATATGAGAAATAGGCTCATATTACACTTCCTAATATGAGATATGAAAAAGTTGCTGATCTGGCAGGAACTTGGGGCCCCATCAATCGAAAGGTCTTGGTCACTTGCCCAGAGTGCCCAATGGAAAAAGAGTGCATAGGTAGGTAGTAGGCTTTTACATATAAATATTGCAGATATTTAAAACTTCAAAAAACATTACCACACCAGCACAACATTACATTTTCGTTTATATCTACCCATCTTGGTCTCTGACAACGTTGCAGTGGTAATTTTATAACCCAAATGCATTGTAGGAATCCAATCAAGATGTAAGTTATCTTGCAAACACGAATTCCAGGAAACAACTACTCTGCGGGCTAATGCCCCGACCAGCATTGAATTACACCTGGAAAACCTATAGCAACAGCTAGAGTCATTCGTCAGACGCCCACCAGACATATACCGGTTTTGAGCTTATTAGCTCTCATCAGTATGCCACAGGTGAGGTATCCGACGAATAATCCTAGCTGCTTTGAGCTAGGATACCTCACCTGTGGCATACTGATGAGAGCTAATAAGCTCGAAACCGGTATATGTCTGGTGGGCGTCTGACGAATGACTCTAGCTGTTGCTATAGGTTTTCCAGGTGTAATTCAATGCTGGTCGGGGCATTAGCCCGCAAACTAGTTGATTCCTAGAAATTCCATGTTTGCAAAATATCGTTCTCGCCGAATCGCGATAAAGGTCGATAGCTTTCAATGGTGTCTACTGCATGTAGAACGCTTCGTGTCTGTGACATTTTCAGTCCGGCATGGAGTAGCGAACGGCCGATAGATGTAGTTAGTTCTACACCGCGTAATATGTAAGTTATCTGTTAAAGCAGCCAGTTTACCTAAAATCTTTTCTTTTAAATTGTTGTATATAGCTTTTTATTAACTAACCCGGTACAAAATGTTTTGAACAAACGACACTGTATTTAATTTTTCTTGAGTTAGGTCTTGCCGTTTTATTGCACTAAGCCACTTTTGCCATCTTATATGAAAGGGTTCATTGAGATCAGTTCTATGCCTATAATTAAATGCAGCAGGAATCCTAAAATCTAACTTGATCTTGCTGTCCTCTACTCCCACAATTGAAAACACAACAAAACAAAACCATTATAATAGTCTGAATTATCCGAATTAGGTTTAAAAGATGAGCAAAACACATTCTTCACAAAAGCACAAATTTCTGCTTGTCATATGTCAAGTTGGTTTGTTTGTCCTACAGCCGCCATTTTTACTGATTTGACAGTTCGTTGGAGTGCCCTATAGTACTTACTTATCTGATTTGCAAAAATGTATAAACCAAGCTTTTGTTTAAATATTTTATATATTTCATAAAACTGGGTACATATTAATAATAGACTGCTACTCTTGCACTTTCACCATAAAAACACAGTACTCATTATTTTAGGTTGTATCAATTTATAAATTTAAAAATCATATGTAAACAGAAACGTACACCTTAACACATATTTGACATAATTTCTAAGACACATCAAATTCCTGATGCAAACAATTGACAACTACATCTGATTACATCATTTCTACTGCAGTGTGACGCCACACGCAGTAAGTCACTGCCATCGGGCAAAGGAACATACTAAATCATCAGCCACAGCACCCGTGTTAGTGATGTAGCTGTCAAAAAGTAGGTTCGCACAGTAGGATAAAATAATTTTCTTCCTAAAATTATAACTTATGGATTCATACAGCATATTGGTATATGATTCTTTTAAATCAAAAATACGTAACACCTGAAATTGCCACAGTTTCCAAAAAATAATACCAAAAAAAAAAAACCTAAAATTATCTCTTTTGTTTTACTATCTCCATTATTTTTGTGTTAAAATAACCTCGTTTAACGCTGTTTCGTTTAGTGCTGGAATCTATTCGATCATATCCGTTGCATTAAGCGGGACCTTACTTTATGTTATTGTGTAAAAATTGACTTTTGTTACATTCCTATACATTAAAAGCTGCAGGTGACTCTCGCTCCCACACACTGGTCCGTAAAAGGGAGATTTGCCGGATTATGGAAATTTTTCTTGAGCTGCAAAGTGCCTAGTCCTTACTTTATTCTTGTCGTATTCTGAGAACACCTTTTAAGCGTTTTCCTAACTAAATTGAGGTTTCTTGGTAACCGTAGGCAATTTTATCTATGAACAAGGACACCATGTGCCGGAAACGCCTCTTTCTGGATCTAAATAATGCCCTGCACGCCCTTTCCCAACGATATAGCTTAAAATTTTAATATGAACATTTCAAAAAAGTATGTTATGTTTCAGAAAAACTGCATATGACAACATCCAAATAAACACAATTTTGAATTTTGGTTCCATGGCTCAGTGAGCAGCCTGCCAGCTTAGTAAACCCAAGATCGGTGGTTTGCTTTCCAGACTTATCAACTGTTTTTATATTTTGCTTTTAATATTTACTGAAACGAGATGAAAAATTGTATATCTATCAAGCATATACCTTTATCACACTTATACAAAGGTTTTACAAATTTTTATATTTATTTATTATTACAGACACATACAGCCGGATTCATGAAACGGGCGTAGCGTTAGTTGGGCTAACCAGCTTTGCGCCCGTGTAAAGCGCGTTAGTTGGACTAACCATCCTTGCGCCCATTCACGAAACATGCGTTGCTTCTGTTTATTTACGTCCATATTTGCGCCAAAAGTTAGACCCAGTATTGTATCTGTCTAAAAATCGCGTAACTTTGGCCTCTAGTTCCTTGCGTTTCCCATTGTATATTTAGTATTTATATTCAAAAACAGTAGTTTCAGTGCTACGGATTAGTTAACACATCATAAAGTACTTAAGTATTATACATAGTAGTGAATAGGAGTATGCCTTTTATTTAAATTGGTGCAACAGATGCGTACATTTTTCGCGTAACCTCCGCTAGTCTGACTAACGTTACGCCTTGTTGATGAATCCGTATGTTAGTGTTTAACAAAATTGGAGCAGATTATTCTCTACTTTTTTCATAATAAAACATTTTATATTAACTAACCAACAGTGTATGCCCACTTGCATGCCTTTCTAGTTATTATAGTTATAATTCACAATGAAAAAATGTGTCTTCCAATATTCAGCATTGTAGTATTCTAATATATTTTAACTGTAAACATATTTCATATCTAGTTTTAGGAAAAATATTCACAAAATATTGCACCACTATTTTGTGGTTTGAGCCACCCTGTACCTCAAATAGTTTATGATAATCCGTGCAGTCTTCCATTAGAATTCTTTTAGAAAAACGATACAGCATATTAAACAATATGAATACACCAAACAATCACAATCCATACCTGGACCAATTTTTTCTCAAAAATTTTCGCCTCACTCCTATAATCTGGCTGCTGATCAATCTGCAAACCATCCAAAGCTTTCTGCAAACCTTCATCGTCTCTCCTCAACATTTGTATGGCGCTAACATACTTTTTAACTTGTTCTTTCAGAGATTCGTTTTCCTTCGATAACAATACAATCTTCTCATCCCTTTTTTGAATTTCTTCTTGGTTTTTGATTTCTACTGCTGTAAGTACAGCGCTTATGTCTGTTGGTACTTCCAAAATATCATCTGAAATGTCTGGTGAATCAAAATTTTTATTAACCTCTACAGAAACAGGTGTTAATTCCCCCACTCCTGCTTCAGCAATAGGAGTCAAAGTTTCAGGAATTGTCGAGGAAAATTTATCCCGAGACCCGCTGTTTTCAATAGAGAGTTTTTTAATTAATTTAGGCTGTTTGTGATCTTCTTTTACCATATTGTCTACCCCTTCATTCATTTTATGGGTTTTATTATCTTTATTTATTTGACTCAAAGAATGTTTCAATTTTGTTTTATAGGAACTACTGTCCCCTATTGAATTACTATCCGAAGCGGTACTGCTAGAACTAGAAGGAACACTTGTAGAGAGAATACTGTCATCATCCTCAAAAGAAATAAACTGACGAGCTACTTTTCGTTTCTTTTTCTCTTTCTTCTCCTTACTTTCCACTAAAATGTACAAATCAAATCCATAGTATTTATAAAATCGGTGATAGATAACATTCCAAAACAATTTCACATTATATTGTTCCACATCTTTATGATGATAAGATTTTGCAATGTATCAAATAAGTGTTGCTAAAGTACGTTGATAGTAGATATTTATTGATATATCATCTTTATTTAAAAATAAAATGACATCAATGAGTGAATCCCATGATAAGTAATTTATTTCAATACTATCGTTTCTGCGATTCGGGGAAATACACAACTATATATTTGTCATCCTTTTTTAGATAATTAAATTTTAACATAATAAGTAATATTACGTTAAAATTTAATAAATAGCAGTCAATCGTTTATCCATAAATTTGTTACTTATTTATAAAACAAAAAATGTATTTAAAGTTCAATACTATATTCAACAAATGAGAAAATTTATACCTATGTATATTTTGTACTTTTTTTATTACGTTAATTTTTTTTTTTTTAATTAACATACCTGGAACTGGAGCCTCAATGATTGGTTCTGCCTTACTTTTAAATGTTTCTGGTCTATGAGTAACACCACTATTTAATTCAGGTTTGTCGATACTAACAGCAAATAATATAGATCCTAAACCTAGAACAAATAAAATTTTAAGAATTGTTACTAATAGTATTGTATAATAGTACCTGCTGCCATATTAGGCAACATACTATTCTTCTCGTCATCTCGTAATATAGCCCAAGACTCATAATATTCATTCAAAATGTGTGGATTACTCAGTAAAGTATGAAAATATCTGTAAAGATATAGATAAAATAATTTTCTTTGATATAGCAGGAAAGGTATTTCTTGCCTTTCTAAAGAACGTTCATTTAATGCAGAACGAATCCAAGCTCTTCCACAGCCAGTATCAGTCCAAATATGTTTCAGTACTGCATATCGTTCTTGTTCGTGTTTTGTTAGATGCCTTTTAACAAACGGCCAAAATGCTAAAATTCATTAATTTAAATCAAAAGCTAAACAACTTAATTTATGTGTTGTACATACATAAATTTTCATTTCCAATGCTTAAACTTTGGGCTACAATATCGGAAACCTGCTTTAATATCAGTGGGGAGTGGTCAACATTTGCACATGGTTTATTTCTTAATCCATGAAGAAAAACAGTTTCTAAAGATAGGCACAATCCTGCAACACAACTATCGAATTCAGTTGCTAACTCAGTTTTTCCTCCATATCTCTTTTGGCATTCCTGAACACATTCTAATAATTGTTTTAGAAGTTTTTCCGAGTCGTCTACTTTGTTTGAATTTGATACTGAAGTTGCTATTACTGCAGACATTAGCCTTAATGACTGAAAGAAAAATATTTAAAGTAAAATAAATTATTGAATATATCAATACATACCATAATAGTTTTCAAGGAGGCAAACAACCTTGGTTTATATTCATGTCATATCTATATACATTAAATACCTACATTTTATTCAAATAAACAAGTGTGAATACTATCTAAAAACTTATCAAAATACGATATTGGTAACACTACCAGACCACAATTTATTATTTTATCTAGGCACAATATTTGATAACAAATATAATTTAACTTTATACTGTGCCAGTACTATTCATAGTCGTCATCACAGAACACCTGTCATCATTTTCATTAGCACAGTCACTACAGCAATGTACATACAGACTACAGTCCGTCGTCTTCACGTCGGCTCCTTTGATGTCGAGATTTCGTTTCGACCAAAAGACGACTGCGCATTTAGCCGCGCACTCAAGGGGCACGATGATTTGTCAAGAAATAGATTTTCTCCCACTTCGTCGTTTACAAATGAATTTTATTGGTGTTGATTGCGCATTTAGCCGCGATTTAGCCACACCCTCTGGAACGTTCACTCGACGAATTGATAAACTGTAGTCATTAGACATATATGTAGTGATCACTAATGATTTCATATTTTATCTAGGGTGATTTCACAGTGATTTTATGCAAGAATAGAACACCCCCATTTTGACCACTGAAATGTACGATATGGAATGCTCTTAGTTCCACTACGCAATAAAGTGACAAATTTAGGAGCAGATAAAAGGAGGCACATGAAACTCAGCAAAAACTGTGGCAAAGAAATACTTTCATTGGTTATGTATGTGGGTACGAGAGATAATCATCTGCACGTACGATATGAATTGTTTTCTTAATTCTCCATTATTTTGTTTGTAACACGTGTTTGGCGTACAGTGTCGTTAACCAGTACATTCTTTTATCTTGTATCTCGTTAGTGTTTTTCTTTGTATATTTTTGCTAGGAGTCACAAAACAAATATGGCGCTGATCCACTGAAATGTAAATAACCCTGTTCGTTATGTAGGAGTATTTCACTCCGATCAATAAGATCATTGCTCTGAATACTCTGTCACCTCTGTCATTTGTGCTGGAGCAAAAGGAGTAGAGCAGTCAGCTGTATTTTATTATTTGTTGATATAGTCGGTAACATCTTTTTTTTCCCTGTTCATGTTCAATAATTTTGTTAGATATTTACTTATGATATTTTATGTATTTGTATATTGGTAGTGGCACCATCACCGAATTTGAAGTGGTGATTTCTGCTTGTGATCAGCAAAATTACTGATATTCATTAACATGTTTTCTATTTGAAGGATTTTACTAATTAGGCCAATACAACTAATAAGTTTTCTTTTTTCATGGTGGATAACAAATTTGCTTTTTGTATACCCAAATAGAAGAAAAAAATGCTAAAACACATACACTCCTTAAGCCCGCTTTACATTAACAGTTTCTTTGTCAATTAATTGATCAAGTGACTTCGTCAAGTCGATTGACAAATGTAATACTAAAATTTTGACGTCAAATAAATTGATGAAGAACTTCGTCAAGTTATTGTCGACTTAAAACTTGTTCTAATTTTTCCACAATTTTACTTCAATTCAGGAATACCAACCTAAAATAAATGTAAATATTTAATCAGTAACCGAGCAGCACTTATAATAAATGCAATGGAAGCTTTCTTTGCCCTAAAATATAATTATTAAAATTACTTTTCATTTTTAACAGTTTTTGTTTCGTATACAAATGGGAATGATATAATGTCAAAAGTTAAAATTACTTTTAGGTTGGTACGGGTGACATCTGACAGCAAAATTGTTAAGAAACTTGCCAAGCCCTGAACATAATGTAAAACCAAAGTGCGACCTTGAAGAAGTTGATGAATTAATTCATCAATTTCTTCGTCAATAAATTGTTAGTGTAAAGCCCGCTTTACAACTTACAACAAACAACAAATCAAATAAATTTGTTATGTTAAGTTGCTCAGGCAAATTACTTTGAATTACTTCAATATCTGACTGCTCTAATGTATGATCTGGGACGTCACTGCTCCGTACTCTCCTTGATCTAAGATCTCTTGGAGCCACTAGGAGCAGCATCTAACGAACAGGGCTTTATGATGATTGGAATGCGCTAAATACTGCGCGAATGGATTATTCATGATCAGGGCCATATTTTGTTTTGTGCCTCTAGCAATGGCGGAACAGTAGGGACTTAGCTGATTGTGAATTGAAATTAAATTGAATTCAGGATATGAAGAATTATTTCGTGTTATATGCTGGTTAATTTTACAGTCCCTTATAAAACATGACATGTTGCAACAATAACACCCACAAAGAATAACACTAACGAGATACAAGATAAAAGAATAAGAAACCACACTGTACGCCAATGACGTGTTTACAAACAAACCAAAAGGAAATTAAGAACACTAATCATATCGTACGTACAGATGGTTGTCTCTCTCGCACGCACATACATAACCAACGAAATATGTCTTTGCTGAGTTTCTTGTGCCTCCTTTTGTCTGCTCCTAAGTTTGGTACCTTTATTTGGATGCGCAATTAGACTAGACGCATTCCATACACTGAAATGTAATTTTATATTATGATGACTGGAATGCGCTAAAAGCTGCGCGAATGGATTATTCATGATCAGCGCCATATTTTGTTTTGTGCCTCTAGCAACGGCGGAGCAGTAGGGGCTTAGCTGATTGTGAATTGAAATAAAATTGAATTCTGGATAAGAAGAATTATTTCGTGCTATATGCTAGTTAATTTTACAGTCACCCATAAAACATGATATGTTCCAAGAATAACACCCACAAAAATAACACTAACGAGATGCAACATAAAAGAAAAAACCACACTGTACGCCAATGACGTGTTTACAAACAAAATATTGGGAAATTAAGAACACAATTCATATCGTACGTACGTTGGTTGTCTCTCTCGCACCCACATACATAACCAATGAAGTATGTCTTTACTCAGTTTCTTGTGCCTCCTTTTGTCTGCTCCTAGGTTTGGTACCTTTATGGCAATGCGACTGAACGCATTCCATATCGTACATTTCAGTGATTCCATATCGTACATTTCAGTGGATAGAACACGATTCTGATGGCTCACGGACCACTAACGTTGATTGACGGCTATGTCATATTTTCTGTAATTTCTTCTATAGACTATGGAACAAAAATATTTTTGTGATTTAGTGCAATTTGTAGTGCAAACATGTAGCATATGGTTTTATTATTCTGTTACAGTTTATTAAATTTCCGCAATATCTGTTGAAAGCTAAGGTTGAAAGATATGTAATGTAGTGTCCTCTTTTGAAAATTAGTAACATCAAGTACCGTCACACAAATATAGATGAGACTGAAATATCAATTCCGATTACTCGATTCATATAAATCAAAAAATACCTGAGTTGACTATCTAGTCAAAGAATATTAACGTATACGTTAATATTATTTTTCTACGTTCATGCAAAAAACAAAACTTTATTGAACTATATTTAGTGAAAAAAGTGGTTATCTTTATTGCACTAGTGCAATAAAATGTTTATTGCATTCATCTGTCATTCTACTACAGCGTTTTGTCATCATGACAAACATAAATGCTTAAATCATAGAATATATATACTATATTTTCTATGGTTCAAATCGACGTCACATATTCCTTGACTGTGTCATCTAAATATCATTTTTTGGTTTTTGCATGAACGTAGAAAAAATATTATATGCAACTTGTACAAAAAGTGCTTATTGCACTCGACGTGTTGTCCTACTCGGCCTGACGGCCTCGCTGGACAATTTCACGTCGCGTGCAATAAACACTTACTTTTTGTACTTGTTGCAAAAATAACTATTGGTCTAGTGGCCCTTCTTTATATTTTAAAATAAAGATTACATATCATGTCATTTGATACAAATCGAATTGAGAAACGGATCTGACCCCCATATTTTTCACAACCGCATGGCCCAAAAACCCAAATAGGAAGAGGGAAGAGCTTCTGTAGGCTTCCGCTCTATGATTTTAAAACTAGTTTTCTTATTAAATAGGCATGTTAAAATAAAATGTAAAATAGTTATTTTTTCTACGTTCATGCAAAAAAACAATACTTTACTGAACTATATTTAGTGGAAAAAGTGGTTCGTTATTGCACTAGTGCAATAAACATTTTATTGCACTTAAATTAGTGCAATAAAGTGTTTATTGCACTCATCTGTCATTCTACTGCAGCGTTTTGTCATCATGACAAACATAAACCTTCAAATCGACGTCACATTTTTCTAGACTTGGTGTCATCTAAATAACATTTTTTGGTTTTTGCATGAACGTAGAAAAATATTGTAGGCAACTCGTACAAAAGTGTTTATTGCACTCGACGGTCTCGACGTGTTGTCCTACTCGGCCTGACGGCCTCGTTGGACAATTTCACGTCGCGTGCAATAAACACTTTTTGTACGAGTTGCATACAATATTTTTTCTACGTTCATGCAAAAGCAAAAAAACGTTATTTAGATGACACCACATGATGACACTAAGTCTAGAAAAATGTGACGTCGATTTGAACGTTTATGTTTGTCATGATGACAAAACGCTGTAGTAGAATGACAGATGAATGCAATAAAACATTGTATTGCACTAGTGCAATAAAGAACCACTTTTTCCACTAAATATAGTTCAATAAAGTTTTGGTTTTTGCATGAACGTAGAAAAAAGTTATTATATAGTTCTATTTTTGATAAATAATGTTAACTATAATCATCTTCTTTTACTGTTGGGTAACTATTTAGGCAAGTAAGCAACTGCTGAACTCCACTGATATAGATTTCTAGTAAGAGCGTGCTTAATCTACTGTTTGCTAGAGGGCACAAAATTGGTCTATGCAGTCTTCGGTACCGATTTTTTGTTCAGTTCAGTACCAAAATATGGCTGGCTGTTCGATGTAGGCAAATGTCAGTGATATAAAGAACCGAAACTTTTTTATACAAATGTATCATTTATAGTTTTAATTAGTTCATTATTTATTTATTACTGTGCTGTGAGTGATTTAAGTGTAAAGTATGTCGGGAGAACGTGAAATTCCTGCTGAAGACAGTATTAAAGTCGTGTGTAGGTTTCGACCCCTAAATGATTCAGAAGAAAAGGCTGGGTCAAAATTTATTGTGAAATTTCCACAAGGAGGTGACGATAACTGTATTTCAATAGCGGTGAGTTTTTAGACTTCTTGTTCTATTTTATCATTTCATCTGACAGCATGAAATCACCCAATTATTTTTCACATTTACGTCACGGAATATAGCGAGAGTTGATTTTCTGTTCGGTTGCGCACCGCCGATTTTCTTATTAATTAGAACGATAACTTACCTGTTTCGTTGTACTTTTAAAACTTTTATTAAACAATGAATCTTGAAATGTAAGTAATATGCCTGAATACACGTTTTTCAGCTGGCAAATTTCCAATTTTTTATCAATGCGACATTAGAATATATCTTGTAGTGCTTTGTATCAGTAAGCATAGTTTTGTTTTTACATTGTTATATTTTTAACTGAAAAGAACACATTATTGTTAAAATGGTATTTACTGCTGTTAAATCGTTACATGTTAAATATAAATTACCACTCGTCATTGAGAGTTCAAGGACACCACAACTTGGTTTTTGATGTTTATTTTTGAAAATCACACTAGTCACAGAAAAGTATATTTTTCGATACATTGTTGATTATGTTTGTTACAATGATCAGACTCTAGAGTATTTAACTAGCAGCTAAACAATTGTATCTGTTACTGTACGTATCTTTTATAGATAGATATACCTACTTACAACTATATAAAATGATAGTGATTATATTTTCAATGATTTTTTTTATGTATGTACCTAAATACTTATGTTTCAATTGCCCCTCTAGGAGTTAAAGCCATAATTTTAAGAATACAAATATTACTAGCCATTTAGTTGGCTGTGTGATTTTCACGAGGATTTTCAAAAGAAATTTATCAGTAACTTCTAAGGCTTTTATTGACATAGTGCCAATATTAGGCATGGCATCCAAATTCTAATATGAAGCAGGGAGGACAATATCTAAGTACTTAATACCTAATTGTAAGTAAGTGTGTGTTTGTTTGAATTAAATATTCACTAGATAGTTACCTACCTACTGCCTACTATTGTATACCTGTAAATGTTAGTACCTACATATTTTTAATAAAATACCCAGTAAGATACATTAACTGCAGGAAGTATATTGAGGTTATTGATTATGCTTTGAACTTTTGAGCATCAGCCAACTGCAAAATTTTCGTTTTGTAGCGGTGTTTCTGCAGAGGTTAATTGCATTGGACAGTAAATATTGACTAAATTGCCTTCAAGGTATAACCCGTCCCCTACCGAAAAGCCTGGCGTTTTTGTGAATATGTATACTATACATACCTACTTACTCTAACTTTTGAAGCATTGTGCAACAGAAAGGAAAATCCTCGGGAAAATCGATAACGTGGTCCCTCTGCTATACGTTAAGTCCTCATTTAAGACATAATAAAACAAATGACGGCCTTAGCAGTCTTGCTTCTTTTTTCGAAATGTATAGGTAATGTATGTACTTTTTTAAATTACAGACTCGATTGCAGACGATATTTCATTTACTAAATTGTTATTTTTATCCGATCTCTTATATTTAATTTATGAGCTTCTTACAAAATTTTGTATGTATTGCTACATAAAGCCAGAATCATAAGAAAATTATGCTTAGGTACTTATGTACCGAATACCGAAATCTTGAAAAATTAAACATAAAACAAAATTAAAGTAAAAAATAAATAGGGGGGTAGTAATTTTTTTGTTAATATTGGAGAGTTTTACCCTGTTTTACGCTGTTGTAAATAATTACCCAATTTATTTTATTAGGACATTTTTAATATTTAGTCGAGTATTTAGTATTCCTGAGTAAAATAATTTACAGCTTAAAGGCGCCATATTCTCGAAATAGTGTTTTTACAAATACAAATAATTTCGAACATTTAAGAATAATAAGTATAGAGTTTAACAAATAACAGGAATGTTTTCTCATGTCACCTACGAATGTTCAAACGTACCGCAGTAAAACGAATATATGCGGTCTAACCAACAAATTTTTAAGTACAGACGTCTTTGTAAATATTGTTATAACATAAACTTAACATAGTTCTGCATGTAAGGTTGTTCACTTTTGTTTATAAGTATGTGAAAATAATTCTTAAAATGTGGGGTTAGAATAGCAAAATATTGTGTCTTACAAACGCTTTTTAAAAGTTATTAGTTATTATTGTTTTACGTGTTATATTTTTCGAGATTTCTGTACCTAAAATACACCAAAAATTGATAATTTTACGGCGAGAAATACGCCGCCTTTAACGTGATCACTGATCATACATTGTTGAGACGTTATTGGTGTGAATCTTTATGTATTTATAATTGGTTTATTAAAAGACGTAAACTAGATTTAATTAAATCTATTAGTAACAGATAATCAAATGTCTCATATCCGAGGGGGAAGTCGCTGAAGAATGTTGGTGTACCTGTACAGGAACCAGGAATTCTGTGGAATTGCGAGGAATTTTGTGGTTTTCAGCGAAAATCGCTGTATGTTTCATCATGTCATCGTCTTTTTCTAAAAGTGTTCCTAATATTTTGATTCATAAAAAATGTTAATATTCTTCCACTTATTGACATTATCGCAAGCAAATTTAATTATCACTCACTGGTCACGGTCTATTTAATCAGTTTAGTTACAAATGAAGTAAAATATGTTGTTTGCTGAAAAGTTAATGTCTTTAGCTTTTAAATAGATAATTACTAGATTTAATACGGAGCAAATTGAGAATGTTTTATAAACAATACACCGAAATATTTGAAATAAATGACCAAATAAGTAAATTTTTCGCTAAAATGATCCTTTTCTATTTATCCTTCTCTTCATTCTTCAACATAATGAAACACTTAGAAAATATGTAAGTGTAAATAGATGTGGAAAATTACAATGAAATGTTGAAGCCATCAATAAATTTAAATTTTACCTACAACAATAACTTGGTCATCTGGTTTTCCCGTTTTTGAAAAATTGGATGACAACCAAAACATTTATTTTTAATTTAATAAAAATATGTTTGTAAGTTATAACCCAGACATCAGAAGAATAATGAACTGAGGAATAAACAGAAAAGGACAATTTCCAGTGATTTTTCATAAAATCAAATTTCCAGAGTTCAATTTCTAAATTTATATCAACAACTTTTAAGCTTATTATTTAAATTATTGTTATTTATGAAATTATTATTTATTAGACTATTTATTAGGTACCTTTTTTGTTGTTTTAGTCATCTCTTTCTAAGATCGGTTTTGAATAATTGTCAATGTTGATATACGTACTTGTTGTCACTACAAAAAAAACCCTCGAAAAAAAAATAAGTATTTATCTCTGAAACTCAATCTGAAACAAACTACAAAATGTTCTTCCGCTGAAATGATTTCTCGTTTTTCGTTCATTTCTCGGTTTATCTTTTTACGCATGCCATTGATGCATTTTGAAGTACTCTCAAAAACTTTAATAAAATAATAAATACTCTTAGGAAAACGTGCACGTGCTTTTTATCGTGTTTTGGGTCCTTGAACGATGTTTTTGAGGTTAATATGACGCATAAATACTTGAGAATAATTGACTTTAATAGATTATTTCAAAAAATTTAGCAGTGTTTTGAAAAATTAACTGATTGACGTCTGTTACCGTGGCAAGCCAACATCATCGGCGGCCAAAAACAAATAGTTGACATTTTGTTGCTAAATTGTATAACTAATTTCAATTTTGTAGCTTGTGCCGTTTTCGAGAATGGTGGCTGCTAATAGTGTCCTTTCTTTGGAAGGACAGCCCTTACGTCAGCCCTCGCTTCAACCTCTGTCCTTACGTTTACTAGAAATGTCCTTATTTGGCGGAAATGGTTAAATTCATGTTAAAATAGAATTATCGGGACACAAGGAGACGAAATATGTAAAAAAATTGTGGCTGCTAGTGTAAATATTACGGTACTTAGTACACCATACTCCTTACAAACATTACTCCATAACTAAGAACGATAACCAAACGATTTTTTCGTTATATTTTTATACCCAAAAAGCAACAAAACCTGTTTATATAGCGTAATGTTATACTAGCAGCCACCATTCTTTTCGAAACCGGCACAAGCTACAAAATTGAAACTAGTGATATAAATTAGCAACAAAACATCCAGTACTTGCTTTAGGCGACCGCTGATGATGTTAGCTTGCTAGGGTAATAGACGTAAATGATTGTCTCTGGAGTTGCCTAGAAAAATTACATTCTGTTACTTTAATAGTTAAGGGAGTCCTTCAAATATGTCTCTTACCTCCTACTCACACAAAAATAGCAACTAAGTAACTTTTACCGGTATTTTACTTCTATAGGTACATCCACAACCTATAAAATTTCTAAATACATTTACTTAGTCACTAAATAGGTATATAAATTACCAGAATTTAATCGTTACCAATATCTCAACTAAAACTCTCACTCTCTGATGATAGGTACTGCTTAAAATAGTCACAATCAAAACGTCGAAAGCGTCTCGAATCGTCTATACAGTTCTAGGATGAAAATGCAATTTATCTAGTGGCATGTTTGACATAGTTAACTGATGTCGCGGGTGGGATAGATTTGCTAGGTATTATTTTTGAAACGCGTTTTAAAACAACTTTACATGTTAATTGATATGATTTAATACAATAATTATTATAAAGGAATACATATATAGTCGGTGTCGTGACATCAAGTTCATCAGTTCAAAAGAACCGATCATTTCAGTTACCCGTTTCGTGTATTCAGAACCGAATGTTTTGTTTACAGATAATGCTAATTATATTCAAACCCGAGTCAAATTGAAAGAATGTGAAAAATTTTGTTAGGAAATGAAATGCATTCTACACTAAATCTTGTAATACTATCGCAAGCATTTCCTTACTGTTAATGAATGTATCAAATTAGAGGTAAAACAAGTCAGTGAAACGTTTTAATTGAAACGGTAACTACATGAAAGAAGATCACCAGGCATTCACATGTAACTTTTTAATTATTATGAATATCCCAAATTAAATTCTGTGACACGAGATTTATTGTAATAATATGTAATTTATGCCTATCTTTATTTTTTTCATTCCATGCAATGGATCATGGATATACATATATCCTAGCTTAATTTTTGTTTATTGTTTGTCTTTCGGTATATGTCCAAAATAGCTGAAATAGATACCTTGATTGGTAAGATGCTGAGGGTGTTCCATCTTCCATCCACTGAAATGTACGATATGGAATGCTTTTAGTTCCATTGCGCATCCAAATAAAGGTACCACACCTAGGAGCAGACAAAAGGAGGCACATGAAACTCAGCAAAGAAATACTTCATTGGTTATGTATGTGGGTGCGAGAGAGACAATCATCTGCACGTACGATATGAATTGTGTTCTTAATTTCCCATTATTTTGTTTGTAAACACATCATTGGCGTACAGTGTGGTTTCTTCTTTTATCTTGTATCTCGTTATTTTTTTGTGTATTTTTGTGGGTGCTATTGTTGGAACATGTCATGTTTTATAAGGGACTGTAAAATTAACCAGCATATAGCACCAAATAATTCTTCATATTAATAATTCAATTTCATTTCAATTCACAATCAGCTAAATCTTTATTGCTTCGCCATTGCTAGGAGGCACAAAACAGATATGGGGCTGATCATGAGTAATCCCATTCGCGCAGCTTTTCGAGCATTCCAGTCATCATACAGTGCTTTCGAAAAGTAACGAATAATTTCATAATTTTTGAAATTGAGAAGTTTTCGAAAAAATCCCCTGGCACGTCGATTTTGTTTTTTAAAAAGGCCCTTTTTGACATATGACCCACATTTGTGACGTCATCGACAATTTTTTTAAATAGCAACCTCCAATTTTGACCATGCCATTTGAAAGAGTGTGTCATTCTACATCATGAAAAATTATGGTGTTACATAACAAAAATTTCAAGAAAATAATGTTTGAAGATTTTAAAATTTTAATTTTGATAACTGTACCGACACAGAGCAGGCACGTGTAGGGGATCTTAAACAATGCCGCTGTGTTATGTAACATTTTTCTTCTGGAGATGAGTGTTAAATTTTGAAAAACAATAATACCTATAATTCTCGAGTAACCCTTGAAGAGTATTTTGTTAAAAAATCGTAATTCAGCCAGTTTGCTAGCATAACTGGCCCAACTAAATAACCTCTGACAATACCAGTCCATGCACACGTTTATTTTAAATTCATTTTGAAAACAACGAGGGATTATTTATCGCATGTGGAGTGGATTTTCATCTGAATATTCACGGAAATTATGCACATTTGTGATTCTCCTTCGAGTGAGACAGGCCTCGTCTGTAAAAAGAATCTTCTCGTGAATCCTAATATCCGGAAGCAAAATGAAATTACAAAAAGTTAATCTTTGGCCTAAAGCTTGGAATAACAATTGTTGGATATGAAGGATGAATCACATTACGTCTTATAATTCGGTGAAGCGTGGCGTGTGGTACATTAAATTGTATAAATAATCACCTAGTGCTGATGCTGATATGAGGGTCATTTTCAATACTTCTCTCGTTTCGTGCGTGTACTGCATGATTAACACGTCCTCCTTCGTTGTTGACTAGAAGTGATCCAGTCTCTCGAGCCCTCCTCTCAACATTAGTAAAGGTCTACCGGTGTGGAATCAAACGATCGGGATATCTTCTTCAGTACTCCTGTACACTTACTAACAACATTTTTCACGAAATAAAGATTAAATAATATAATAATTGAAAAAAGAAACATGTAATCACAGCCTACTAGTCGTAAAACTGCATACTTTACTTTTTGTCCGTTTCAATTATTAGTAATGACGCTTTTTCACAAAATCTCGATTTTCTCAAAAACCATTATTTTTTCGAAAAATTTGTGCGAATAAAACAATTTTAAAATTAAATTTCCTGCAACATTGGTACAACTATTTAATAATTGGCATATTAATACAAATATTGATATCATTTTAAGGACGCCCTGTCCGTAGTCCGGCCCTTATTTCGGCCTCCAATAAATTTATATTTTTACCAATTAAAGATAACAATAAACGCAAATCATGTACCAAATTTGGTTGCTCTATGTTAAGGCATTACTGTAATATTGTTTTTCAAAATTTAACACTCATCTTCAGAGGCTAATATCTCCAACGCTACACCCCAGAAAAAAATGACAAAGCGGCATATTTTAAGACATGTGCCTGTTTTATATCGGTAGGGTTATGAAACACCCTGTATACCAAATTGTGTAAAAATATATCCATCCGTTTAAAAATTTAATATTATAATTTTTAATTTTGATTCTCAAAAACTGCGATCTTTTGTTTATGTAAACTTAATTTTGGCCATAGAATAAATTCCTGCAGGGTTCTCAGCGTCAGGGAAAACCTGAAAAACCTGGAAATGTCAGGGAATTTGAACTTTGTCAGGGAAACCTCAGGGAAAGTGCCAATAATCGTCAAAAATCAGGGAATTTTTATTGTCGTCAGGGAAAATTTGTGAACGCGGCTCATGCCGTGTCAAAATTATTTATTTAATGAACGCACCCAGTTGCCTATTTCTGTTTGCTTCAATCACACGCACCCGCAGATTGATAGAAAGAAACGGATATATCTGGAGTAGGGATGTTCCGATACACATATACTACACTGAATGTTTGTATTATACATATATTGAACTAAATTGCAAAATATGATTGTTTTTAATGCGACCAAATATCGAAAATTACATTGACAATAAAAACAATTGCGTAACGTCAGCCGTGACGTAAGACGTCTGAATTCTTGCCACGAGTATAGTATGATTGGGTTATCATTAGGGTTATGTTATGTATTTTCGTATTCATATCATGGAAGTTGGAAACGCGATTTCTTAAACATTCACAATGCCGAAAAATTCAGATATTTAGAAAGTATATAGATGACTGGATTTTTAAAGTGCTTTTAACACTTTTTGTTTTCCAGTGGTGACACATATCGGTTTTATTTTTTGTCGTTTTTTGACCCTGTTTCTATTATTTGATATGTAATAAATTCTATAGATACTTAAATTGGATAGTTTCTATTGTATGAATTTACATATATATAAAGTAATATTTAAAATTGTCTTTTTCTCGGTTAGGTTCATATACCTTCAAAAGTTTCTATATCTTGTATAGGAAGGGGTACCACGTCGATATATCGGGTATCGATACTTCAGAGGTCGATATTTAGAAGTATCAATACTAGATCGTTTGATACGTATCGATACAATATATCGATACATTTCGAGTCGAGGAACATCCCTAATCTGGAGCACTGAAATGTACGATATGGAATGCGTAAAGTCCATTGCGCATCCAAATAAAGGTACCAAACCTAGGAGCAGACAAAAGGAGGCACATGAAACTCAACAAAGACATACTTCATTGGTTATGTATGTGGGTGCGAGAGAGACAACCATCTGCACGTACGATATGAATTGTGTTCTTAATTTCTCATTATTTTGTTTGTAAACACGTCATTGGCGTACAGTGTGGTTTCTTCTTTTATCTTGTATCTCGTTAGTGTTATTTTTGTGGGTGTTATTGTTGGAACATGTCATGTTTTATAAGGGACTGTAAAATTAACCAGCATATAGCACAAAATAATTCTTCATATCCAGAATTTAATATCATTTCAATTTCAGAATCAGCTAAGTCCCAACTGCTCCGCCATTGCTAGAGGCACATAACAAAATATGGCGCTGATCATGAATAATCCATTCGCGCAGCTTTTAGCGCATTCTAGTCATCATAATATAAAATTACATTTCAATGATCTCGAGCACTGAAATTATATAAAATTACATTTCAGTGATCTGGAGTGTATAGCTGTTTTTTTGTGACGAACCGTATTCATCGACTATTGCAAAACGTATTCAATGGTGACATTACTTATGTAATGCACCAAGAAAATGTATAGTTTCAAAACGTAATGTCATCTCTTTAACATCACTCTCACACTTTTTGATTTTAAACAAAAACAAATAGTTACGTACATGTTCGTATGAGTGACAAGATGCTTTTGTAATGTAATTTAAGATGTCTAAGAATACGTTAAAATTTGCAGAGGTACATACAATAATCCACAACCAATTCCTTTTTAAATGAACAAGATAAGAAGTATAAAAATATCAACCATTTTAAACATAAAATCTGAAAATTTAAATCACCGATTTTGGAATCTCTACTTTTTAGGCAACTGCTACATAGACCAATAGCAAAGCATCCAAAGAGTTCAAACCAGATTCAGTGGATGTTTTAAACACGGTTTAAAAAGCAACCTGTGTGACGTACGTCACTGTTTCAATGCGAAAATGTAGTGTTTTGAACCGATTTGAATACATTTCATCATAAAAAAACAGCTTACAACTGTCTGCTCAGTAGTGAAATCTATTTTTATTGGTTTTTGTTGTGTCTGTTTATACATATTTCCATTAGATCTATTATTAAATATTTATATTTGTTAATATTTAAAATAATACAATATATTCAATGACTGAAATACATATTTTTTTATAAAATTAAATATTTACGTTTTTGTCAGCGAATGGGCTCATTTATGCATTATCATATGACTTGTTTTTATTTTAGTTTGTTTTTAAAAATATGAATTTTGTATGCTCTTTGTCAGGGAAAACCTGGAAATGTCAGGGAATTTGATTTTGAAAAATTGCTGAGAACCCTGTCCTTGATATTCTACACGTACCTAAGTAAGAAATACCTTGTATATTTAAGGTTCAAATAATACAAATATTAAAACAGATTCTTATATAAAAGAAGCTTTAGTAAAACAAGTACATAAATTTGATGTATGCCTGTAAAATTGTGCACCATCAGTGTAAGGTAGATTAGTAACCAATAATCTTATCTGTACTTGAACCTAAGTGTAAGTAGTCTCGCGAATCGAGTGATATTTCACACGTACTTATGTACATGGCGCCGTATAAGTTAAACGGTTCACATATTATGCAACTTGTTGTAAGACAAGTTGTAGGTACTACACATTGGACAGATAAAATCGATGCAACAAGATGTTTGGACCCGCAAACACATCCCACATATAGTGGCCGCAACATAAAGACTTCCTACCTAGCACGAATACTACTTTTAAAGGGTGAGCTGGTGAACTATTAATAGGAATTTTGGGAGACACAATGATTAGGTTGTGTCAATACGTGCCAATAATTGTTTTTGTTTTGACACATTATGCGTGACGGACAAGCTGTTAGCCGTCATAACTTAAAATATGATACTGATTCAGACAAAGATACCACATATTGATACATATCTATTTTTTCATTCATCATCATAAAAATGAACTATTTACCATAAAACTGCGCTCTTAGCACAATTTGATCCACCGGAAAATTGGTTTGAAGATAGTTAGGAGAGTACTCAGTTTGAAATCGATTCCATGTGCTTTACTCCCATCAATTAATTAGTAAAGAGAGTAGTATATAATTGTTTACATTTTGAATCACCTCGTTCTACTTATTAATCTGACCGACTGGAATGTTTCTTACGGAAATGCAGGCCAGCTGCCATATTATAATTTCTGTAACAATTTGCAGATTTCTATAAATGCAATATGGAATATATTGTAATTACAATTTAAATATGAATTAAACACTTCTTTGCACCAAGGTAGTATATGATTTATTAGACATATTTATTTCCTTGGCACATATAGTCAATTCGATGTGCGGTGTTGCTGTTAGTCGGATTTTGTTTTTTGTGGTTTCTTGGTTTTTAATCAAATTGTTAAGAACATTTTACGTCAGTGTCATGTGTGTGGAAAATTGAGTTGTTTTCATCCTGAATTAACATTTCGTAGGTAATTTTCACTATTTCTCTGTCTCGGCTTTGTCATATACGTCCACAATGATTTGAAACAAAACATATGGCAATTTATGAATGAACGATTATTTTTGTCTTTATTTATAAGTCTATTGTTTTTCGTGTTCCTGTGTTTTACAGAATATCACAAGTCTGGAGAATCTTAGAAAGATTATTTTTTGTTGAGTTAATACCTACATCGGGATGTTTTTGAAATTTTTTCAATCTCGCGTATACAGTGAAAACATGCTACCACATATTCCAAAAGATCTGGACAAAATGCTACTACATGTTCCTAGAGCCAAGATATGATGATCTACCCCAATTTATCTTAGTCCCAAATTTGATAATACTTAATTGAATAAAGTATGTAAGAGGACAATGGGTTTATGTTTATCAAATAAAACTTTAAAAAAACTTTAAAATCCTATCCCGAGTCCTATCCAAAAAACGGTTGGTCAAAGACATTTTTTAAGAAAAGGTTAAAGAATAAGAATTATTGAATAAAAAAATCAATACACCAGTGCACTCAAAATTTATGACGATTTAAATACATGTAAAGTACTGTAGGTGGCGCCCTCTACAATTGACAGCTAATTCGTGGCCATATTTGAATTTCTCGTGCCAGAAAATTTACCACTACCAAGTTTGATGGATTTACTATAATTTATAATAAAGTTATTGAGGAGAAAACACTAAAAAAGTTCAACACCCTGTATTCCTGAAACTATAACATTTTAGACTATGGCAACTTGATTTAGGCCATCATATTTTGGCCCCTGGAATGTGTTTTTTTCCCAATCTTTTACGGACACCTTGTATAAGTATAGTAAAATTTTCGAGGTAATTTTTATCAAATTCGAAATCCTTAGAAATTCCTTGAAATTACACGAAATTCCGCGAAATCTTTCGGAATTCTCTATTTTTCAAAATCTTATCACAATTTTGATTCCAGTGGTAACTTTCTCGCATAATATATTATTAAAGCACTCAATATAATGTGTAAACAAAATTACTGTACTGTATTGAAAGATAGTGACTTTCGGGATGTTGTAAGTTTGTGCAGATGCACATATTTGAATTTTGATGCAATGTTTGGATTAAAGCGTTTGAATTTATCAAAATTAAATCTGAATGTCAAGACAATAATTAGATTACTGTCGCAATATAAATCCTCATCCAATTTGGTCGAAATTAAATTAGCTTTTCTGTGTTTGTTTCGGCGTTTGCAGTTATAATTTCTAGTTAAGGGAGAGTTGTGTAACAATCATTATTAAAATGTTTATTGAAGGAAATGAGGAGTCTTTCGAAATTTTGTCCAGACTTAAATTAATTACAGTTCAAAGAAAAACAGTATAACCATTGAAAACAACTTTGAGAAGGCATAGACCGTTTAGGATCAAGTTCAGTGACTCCAAAAACGGATGAGTGTTTCAACTCAAGTGCAGAGCTAAAGCTAATTTATTTAAATTTCTTGAATGAGCAGAAAAACAATCGTTCATTCTAAATCGATTTCTAAATAAAAAGCGGAGGATCAGTTTTATTTCTCTAGAACAATGTTTACCGGTCGTTTGCTATTTGAATAGCCAGTAGAATGTTCTGCAATAATTTTCTTTTTGAAGTAGGCACATTTCACCCTGGGTTCAAGTAGTTTACAAAAAGAGATGTTGACAAGATAACATGTTCTTGTTTATTTTCATGGCACCTGCATTTTTGTTTACGAATTAGAGAATTACTTCCTCATTGTGTGCGAAAAAATGTTATTAAGCTTGCAGCCGTAAATTAGGTTCTGCGCTTTTTTAACGCATCTATTGTGATTAGATCACCAGCTTGAGAATAACAAATATTTGCCTAGCAGAGAAAGCCAGTGAGCCAGAGGCTAAATCCAGGAAAAAATAAATTTGGTATGCATGAATAAGATACAAGGTGACTCGTATTAAGTGCTGCTATTTGCACGTCTGAAAAGATATATACAGTGCGAATGTCAGCTGTAGAACGCTTTAAATATACAACCCTGTTTACCTAAGTGCAAAACGTTCGAAAAAGACGATTTTGTTTTACGAAGAAAAATTGACGCCAAGAAAAATTTAAACGGCCAATGTTATTTAGATATTTTGGGTCACAAAATAAATGATTTTATTACCTACACAATTTGATAGGTCGACAGGATGATATCACAGCAAGCTGGACATAATGTAAGATAAGTTCTGTAATATTTGAATAATAGTTATATAGAACTGTTAGGAAAATATGGTACCATACGATGGTAGACGAAAAGTCCAGACTTCACACCATCTGATACATTTTTGTGGGGCTATGTAAAGAGTAATGTTTATAAAAATAGACCAACCACTATTTTAGAAATTCAAGATAGATTACAAGAAGCTATAGATCACATAAACCAACACCCCAATATGATGCATAATAATTATTTCGAAAAACTATATAGGTTTTTGTATAGAAAAACAAGGAAATGAGTTTGAACAATTTTTACAAGCCTTATTTTTTAAATTGCTCCGTAAAATGAATCCAAATATCTAGTTTTGCATTCTTTATAACAAAATAATAATAATAATTATGGAATTACTTAATCATCAATCTCGAGAATAGTATGTTTATATCAATGCAATCAGGAAAAAGTGGATAATTACTATACTATACAGGCAATACCATGTAACCAGATATTTGCAGAATTTCAAGAATCATTAAAAAAATTGAGTACCTTTTTCAAAATTTGATGACGTCACCATGAAGGGGAGAGAGTGGGTAGTAGAAAAGTGCATTACCGGACATGATCCATTTTTGAAAAACCAATGGAACATAAAATGTAATAAAATAACTAGAACAAAATGTAAACGATCAGAAACATAATATATTAGACGAGTGGAATAATTTTGTTGTACGTACGTTGGAAAAAAGCAAAATAGAAATGAGTCGGGATAATTGAAATAGTGTAGGTACAAACAGAGAAAGAGCTTTCTAAAAGCATATATTTATGTGTGTACGTTACTTTGTGACTACCAGTGATCATAAAATATAAATAATTGCCTTCAAACAGTTAAATAAGATTTAATAGCCTAGCTATGTTTCTTTGAAGGGAGTAACAAATATTAGAGTAGACAAGGCTGACTTTTTATGAACGAAGAAGCACCCTTTTAGTAAAATGATATGATGTTTATAATGCCGTATACATTTTTCTGTGTGGAGTTATTGGTATCCGAAATTCAGAAAATATTATGATGAAACTGAGGATGGAACATAATACAGTGAAACTTCTCCACAGCGGGCACATAACAGAAGGGGAAAAGTGTGTAAAAGTAGAAATAAATTCATTTATCAGTAGCTGTATGGTATACACATTATCACAAATATTTTATGTTGCATTTACTTATATATTATTTCTAATTACGTATTATCTATAATAATAATTATTGAAAAAAATCGGAAATTTTAGTTTGTTTTGACAGTTATTTTTTACAATTACGGATTGGGATTACACATGCGATGTTACTTCAAAAATGGTTTGTGTTGCTACCATATCGCCTTTAGAAATGAAAACCAACTCTAGATTTCTTAGTTTTTGGTAGGCCTCACTAATTGACAGTAGAAAACACCTGTTCATCGTCACTCTCAGTGTCGGAGATATGGACAGTTTGATTTTTCAACAATGATAAATGCTGTGAATTAGTGAATATTTACTATTTTACAGCTATCTTAGTATACTTATAGCTGTAAAATAGCAAATATTCACTAATTCACAGCATTTCTCATTGTTTCAGTTTTAGAGGGTAGAGGGTATATGGAATAAATTACGAGAAAGTGATTTTTATCGACTTTTTTAGGTTTTCTCAAATATTTGCTGTGTAACCCCCAATTTTAACTTCAGATTCGTGTTCAGCGGGAAAAAATACAAAAGAAAAATATAGTCTAACTCCTAGCACACATGACTTCTTTTTTGTGGACCTGAGTAAACCTTTGATGCGATTTTTTTATCGTATTTATGGGTTTTCTCTAAAATTTGCTGTGCGACCCCCCATTTTGACTTCAGATTCGTGTTCAGCGGGAAAAAATACATGGAAGAAATGTAATGGGACCCTCAGCACACACCACTTTTTTTTTGTGGACCTGTATTCAATACATGAAATAAAAAATATATTTTCTGTTTCATTCTAATTAAGATCTTTTTTAACTTGTCTAAAATAAGTTTTCTTTGGAATGGAATATCATATATCATCGTATCAAGTTATTTAATAAAATGTAATGAACATATGCCGCTAATCCAAATAAAATAGATAAGCAATTTACAAACAATAAACAACGGTAATCCAATACGATAGAAGCACAGTTCCGAACATATACATAGTTTCTGTTTTAATATTCTTAGTGACTCGTAATATTCTTCACGACCTTTGCCAAGTATGACATAATGATGCCAATTAGGCAATTAAAAAATATATAAAATGCACGTACAAACAAGACCTTCGAAATTCAGTTTTATATGGGTTTAGTTTCAGTTCCCTTTCTAATACATAAAAAGTAAGGAAATCAGTAATACTGATAATATTAACAGTTGATGCATTTGTTGTTTAATAGTAAATATTATGGGCTTTTATGTATTTTCTTTCGAATTTTCTTCTCTAAAATTGTGGATGTCGTGTGAATCAAATAAAATAAGTTTCAGTTAGCTGATGGCGGCATCTATTTATTTTATTTTGAATATTTTTTTGCTGTATCACATAAATCCTCGCATACATTATCTGTTCATTTTCAACTGTTTAAAAATATACTTATATGTATTGTTCAGTATAATAAAATGATCAAATCAAAGTTGAAAACGTAGTTTTTTCTAATCAACTGTCCAATTTAAATGAAATTTAGTATGTGTATACAGGGTGGTCACTTTTACGACGTCCAATAGTTCCAGTACAGGAATATCGGAAACGGTAATATATAAAGGAAAAAGTTGCGCATTTATATGCCGTTCAATTTTCTGAAAAGAAATATAAGATACTTTGTGTAGTTCCTGAAATAACGGCTGAAAATTGCATTTTCTTTTTTCTTCCGTAACTTTTTTATTTTTAAAGTAAAAAGCGTTATGTTATGAAATTCAGCCATAAAAAAAACAAAATTTGACTGAAAAGTTGGAAATCTAGTAGACGTAGAAGTTTGATTCCACTAGCAACTGTACTTTTTCAGTTTTCATCCCGTATTTCTGGAATTACACAAAATATCTCATACTTCTTTTCAGAAAATTGAAAGGCACATGTGCAGCTCTTTTCTAATTTAAGTCATCCTGTACATATTACCATTTCTGAGATCCCTGTACTGGGCATCTTAAAAGTGACCACCTTGTATATGTCACTTTTTGACACCGTAACCGAAATAACTGCATTTGCTGAAATAGGAAAAATACCTCCATTCTTAAGCAAATATATTTATTTGGATATCATCATTCTTGTATAAAAAGACTATTTCATAGGTATTATGATTAGTAGGAAAAACGAGGTGTCCTTGTTTTTTTGAAAGCCTTTCAAGATATTGTCTGAAGCTATTTATTTGTGGCATGTTAGTTTTTCTTTAGTTTTATTGGGTGGCAAACACCCTTCAAGATCTCAAAAAATTATTATAATCTATAAATTCTGCAGGATGCTGTTCATATTCTGAATAAATAAAAAGCAAAATTATGAACGTATGTATTTAATAACATAACATGCTGTTGCAGATAGTAGTAAGTGTAAGTAATTGTTACATTTTTTTTATATTACACAGATGTCTTCTATATTATTGCTGCTGGGGTGGGTCTCTTTGTCCGGAACACATGAATTTAACTCACACCCACATATGGTATCATCATTCGGTGGGAGCTTAGATTTTAAAAAATGTCGTTTTCAGTTGAAACATATGTGTTGCATAACGTTTTTTTTATGTAAAATAGTTTTTAAGGGTCGTCATTACATAAAACGCAGTTTTTGATCAATTACCTAAGGCCCATTGAAGACATTATGTATACGTAAATTTGGGATCTAGTAATCTTATACTTAAATGAAAAATTTAATAAATACCGAGCATTTTACCAAGAAAGCATAGAGAAAGAAGGGTTTTTATTGGTATTGGCCTATCATATCGATTAAGGTCGCCGTATTTCCCTCCGTAAAATGATCAAATTTGTTGTTTTTTTTGTACAGAAATCTTAAAAAATAAAACACGTAGAGCAAAAGTAATGTCAAAAATAAAATTATTGATGTTTTGTATATTATTCACTTTTACTATTTAAATTCTTCTCAAATAATATTACTAACTTTTAAAATGCATTTGTATGACACACATTATTTTACTATTCTAATCTCTCATTTTAACAATTATTTACACATACTTGTAATCAAAAGTGAACAATCTTATTCGCAGACTATTTATGTTATAACAATACTTGAGATTTGACAGAACTATTAGCTAAAAATGAAAAGTTAACAAACTACTTTACCTAATTTTATTGATGTGTTTACAACTAGTTTACAAAAAAGTCACAAATAAAAAAACTGAAGCAAAAAAAAGTTTATACGAATTCAAACCCAAAAGTCACTGTTTTTTGCTTTTGACCACGAAATCGTTAGTTTCTCAACCGATTTCCAAATACGATGCATCACTGTATTCGCAAAGGGCTTTAAAATGATGTGCCATAAGTGGTTACGTGGGGAAATTTTAAAGATGGGGTTGCTAGGGATGCTAGAGGGATGAACATATCAAGTTGGCTTAACTGTCAAAAAAACTCCCCAAGAACAAAAATCGATGGGTCGGCAAATTTTGAAATATTTTTCGGTTTTTTAATTATAGGTGGGGTCAAGTTTTCGTTGGGAGACCCTGTACATTCATTTTACTTCTGTAGCTTCGAATATTCGCAGGTGGAAAGGGATAACATTCCTGTTCTTTGCTAAACGCTATATTATTCAGTTTTTAAATTTCTAAAAATTACTAGTATTTGTGGAAAACGCTATTTCAAGAATACGACACTCTTATTCCATATGAGATCCAATGGAAAACCAGTTAATAAATCGAAAACAGTTAAATTTTGCGAGATAAAACTAATATACCCTACATATTTGTGTAAAAAAAATTACATTTTATTAAAACTCATACATGCAATGAAAAAACAGGTCTGGCCAATATTTTTTTCCACCAATAGTACATTTTGTAGCGCCCTCTAGCGTCTAGAGCAAAGTTAATGGATTCGTATTGCTCCTTGTAGAAAATCATCTAATAACCAATTAACTTATTGAGAAATTTATAAAAATTTTGAATTCAAAATTTTAACTGACATTCTGTATCTTTTTCCTCAAGTGTTGGACTAAGGTAAGTTACGTCGTATTATTTTCTCGTCAGGAATCTACTTTTGTTCTACCCTTCATTAATTTTGGAGCATCCTGTATAAGTCTTTTATATAACCTATTCAGGCTGTCCCGAAAGTAAACCACTATACGTTAATCATTAATTCTACATCGAAAAATAACCCTTGCTATATAAACTCAACATTTTTTTAGTTTATCTTTACTTGCGTTATATGATAAAATGTTGACAGAACTATTTTCTTCAGAAACAGTGAATTTAAAAATATATTTTAAGATTAGTAAAACCAAAAAATCATTTTGTGTTGCAAAGTATGCGTCTTCCGTAGCTATCTAAAATGTCATATCTCGAACGGTTTTGAAGAAATTTAAGTTTTTGTGTGTTTTTTTCTTCAATTAAGAACTATGTATATGGACTGTAGTTTATGTAGCAAACTAGGGTTATTTTTCGATGTAGAATTTATGATTAACGTATGGCGGTTTACTTTTGGGACACCATGTATAAACAGGTTGGAATGCACTTTTATAGAAGTTAGATGTAAAAATGTAAATATGGAATTATTAATAGAAATTTAAGATAATTTTATAACCATCAGGCATCAATGTAATTTTGAACAATAAAATTCTGCTGCATGTTTAGGTGACCCAAGTTCTTCTAGAATTAGAATTATTGCCCAAAACATGTTAACTAGTGTGCTTAAAGAAAATCACGTAGACAATTTACAATAGAGTATCTAACAGTTCCGTCTCTTTTAACGTAGGGACATTGTTCTTGATCATGAAATCAAGGACGTTATGAGAGTACCTCAAGTGATTGGGCTGAGAAAGGTTCTTAAAAAACCACGAACAACCAGCACTTATGTATGATTCGATTTCTTTTCTGTGGTGAATTTGCTCTGTAACGTACAATTACAAGAATAAATTATATGTGTAATTAATTATTCATTGAACTTCGGTGAACTTTGTCTTCTACCATGTCACACAAAGACCAACATAGCACAAATCAAACTGGCACAGTACTGGCTTTTTTGGTATTTTAGGTACTTTTTATAATTATTTTTGGAATTTTTATATATTTTTAGCATTTTTTTGTAATTTTTCTAGCATTTTTGAATTTTTTTTAATATTCATTGGAATTTGTTTGTTTTTTTTCTGCATTTTTTCTCGTTGGACTAGTCCAATCGGTTCTAAAGGGAAGATAGGATAAGATGTTCCTAACCTATAAAACTCATTATTCAACTGTTTCGGCGAATGTACTATGTGATACAGGATTGCACTTAAACATAAAAATAAGTATCTAAGTATTTTACTAGTAGTATAATTAATTGGTGTCAGATGCTACATCCATTGTTCTTAGTGATTATACTATTTTGGGATGTTCGTAAAGTTACTACTATTACACATAAAAAATGTTGAATATAAGAACAAAATTAATTAATTTATAAATACAAAATTAATAACTATGATTTTTTCGCTTCAATACATATTAAATTTTGAGGATAATATTAATTTTTCTTTTCTCGGTGTCACATTATTTATAAGTAAATCGATATTAAAAAAACCGTTCATTTTTTGAGTTACATTTTCAATAATTTTCAAATAGCGTAATCATAAAAAGGAGGATCGAAAAAATGTTTTTTTATTAGAGGCTTGCTCTCTATATTTTCCATATTCTATTAGAGTTTTTGCTCTCGAATATAGTAATATAATATTTGGTAACGGTAAGAAAGCGATGATCAAATAACCATACCATGTGCTGGACATACAGGGTGTTAACGATAAAA
The DNA here is from genome assembly GCA_025584915.1 of Monochamus saltuarius. Classification (NCBI taxonomy): domain Eukaryota; kingdom Metazoa; phylum Arthropoda; class Insecta; order Coleoptera; family Cerambycidae; genus Monochamus; species Monochamus saltuarius. Next base: position 51,389,807 of record CM046725.1, on the reverse strand, counting down.
TTGGCCAAACTTCTTCATATTCTATCAATGAAAATAATTGTGATTTTTTATATAATAATTTATTTTAACTTAAAACTTAATGAAGGAGATACAGGGTGTTATTATTTTTTGATTTGACAACTTACATCATAAAATGTCGTTTTTAGGACAACTGTCAAATTGTTCATGACAAATACACTTGTCAATTACTTGATTTTAAGTTTTGTGCTTATTGTTTCTTGTTCTAAATTGCTAATATCATTATGCATGTTTAACAACCCTAATTATCTCAAGACCTGTCAATGTGTCGAACATTTTACTGGAATAATTTTTTATCAGAAATTTATTGGAAATTCTAAAAATATCTTGAAATATGGATAGTGTACTTTATTCTCTTTAAAAATATACATTGCCCATTACATAGATAAATAGTTCATGTTGGAATAATATCTCCGCTCAAATATTAAATATTGTTTTTCTGCATTTAAGTTATAGATAAAAAAAAATTGGAACACCCTTATTAAGCTTTAAATAAAAAAAATATTATATAACAATCCCCAATTATTTTTATCGATAGAAGGTACAGATTTTGGGGTATATTTCCCTTATTTTACTATTAGTAAATATGAATCCAATAAACTTATACTATTGAATTGGGAAGGAACCCCCTAGGTATCCAAATATGAAAAATAAAATGTCCCAATTGAAAAAATAAACACTATTTTAATTAGCTCTACTTTATGGGATTACTCTGTATCAAAATTGCTACTTTGCCAGCCAGCCAGTTTTTAATGTTTTCTCATAAATAATATCCATTTGGAATTATTATGTTTCTATGTTCTCTTTGGGAATATTAGAAATAATAGTACATTGAAAATATATTTTTGAACATAATTTGTATTATAAATATGTAGTTATATTATTATTATTATAGAAAGAGTTATTAATTTAATTATAGCCCCTATTACATATTGGATAAAGTCTTTTGTTATTGGCAAATTTCCAAATCATTTGAAAATGGGTAAAGTTGTCCCCATATATAAAAAAGGAGATCCTCTTAAGGTAGAAAACTATAGACCAGTTACCCTAACATCCGGGTTTTCTAAGATATTTGAATATGCATATTTGCACCGTTTGTTAAATTTTGTTGATAATCATAACATACTATTGGAAAATCAACATGGTTTTCGTGCTAATAGATCTGTACATACTGCTATATACGCTTTTTATGATAAGCTTATTGAATGTATCGACATCGACGCAGGCGAATGCCCTGTTGGGATTTTTGTGATCTCAGCAGGGCATTTGACTGTGTTGATCATGACAAATTACTACAAAGCTTTACGCTTATGGAATCCAAAATAAATCCTTATGTTGGATATCTTCTTTTCTTAAAGAAAGAAAACAGTATGTTAGTCTTTCAAGCACACATAATGCAACTGTGGCTCAAGTAAATTCTAAGAATTCTGTAATTAGTATGGGGTGCCACAGGGTTCTGTTCTTGGCCCCATTCTGTTTATATTATACACAAATGAAATTGGCAACTTGATACCTGATGGCTTTGTAACATTGTATGCAGATGATCAATCTCTGATTTTTCTAATAAATCAGATTCTGTGCTCGAGGATAATTGTAATAAAGCGTTGAATATTTTGAATAATTGGTACTGTTTTTACAAACAACATTTAAATCAAGAGAAAACTAATTTTGTGCGATTTCATAATCGACAAAAAATATGTGCAAATTTAGATATTCAAATTTTAGATAGGAACTGTCAGTTGTCAAGTAGTGAAAGGGGAAAATTTTTGGGAGTAGTGATGGAGGAGTGCCTCACCTGGAAACCACATTGTGAGCAGCTAATTTCAAAACTAAATTCTGTTAGTTACTTAATGAGAACTTTGAAACCAGTTATGACTATGAATCAACTTTTGCAAATATATCACGCGCAAGTCGGATCGAGGCTACGATATGGCATATGCCTATGGGGTAATTCAACCTTAACATCGGATGTTTTTATTGCACAAAAAAGAATTTTGAGAAGCATGTTAGGTCTTAGTAGTATTTCTTCATGTAGATGTGTTTTTAAAGATTTAAAACTTTTAACTGTTGTTTCAGTGCTTATTTATGAATTGTGTGTTTATGTTTTTAATAATAAGACTAAATTCTTTACGAATTTTGATAAACATGGAAGGAATACGCGACAAAATGGTAATTATCATATACCAATACTGTAAATATAAAAGTGCGATAAATTCACCTAATTGTCTGAAACTTAGGGTATATAATTATTTGCCTTATAATATTAAACAATTCAATAACGTTATAAAATATTAACATAAACTGAAGTTTTATTTAACTTAGAAATGTTTTGATGCGCTGGATGAATTGTTTGTATATTAAATTTATTTTGTGACTATTCCTATACAGTTTGTTACTGTCTCTGAGGAAAATGTATTATTATTATTATTATTATTATTATTTATTGGTATTTTCTGGAATTTTTGGAAGTTTTGAGTACTTTCTGGTATTTTTTTTACAAAACTTGGATTTTTTTGTACTTTTTGGCATTTTAGTGGTGTATCCCTCATGAAATACAGAAATTTATTATCCATTAAGTAACCAGTAAACCTCTTAACAAAAAATCGTTAAAATCCATGAACATACTTCCAAAAAATTAGTAAAAAATAATTTTATTTTGTAAATCTTTAAAGCCCAGGAGCCTATGATCAACTCTACTCATATTTTCGGGACACCCTCTATAGTAATGTTGTTACATAGATGTCAATCTTTGAATGATCGTAAAGCTTTTAGAAATTATTTTAGGATCAAAATTAGACGTGTTTTTGTTTTCATCATTCCATACAAACATATATGTATAGATATAAGTAATTCTGTTCTTATTATCATTAATTTGCACGCACATCATTAGTGGTTACAAATGTAAATCTACAGTCACTTGGCTTTAGTCTCTAGTTAACACAATCTAGACATCTTCAAGAAGAATGTTGCTACAGATTATTTTTAGGATTTTGGTATCTGAAATACCTATTCTAAAATGTATTTTCGTATACATATATTATGTATAACCCCCCTTTCATTTAGTAGTAGTATAGGAATAGAGTAGCGAGTAGCGATAACACCTTGATAGATTTTATTTACGTATAATTAACTACGGTATGTCGATCTTAAACGTCCAAAAATGAATGGACTCGCAAGCTCGTGCCTCTGTTGTAAACGGCTTAATTTTAAACTGCATGACATCACACATAAAATTAATTTCATGTCCTAAGTTCATAAATTTATTTTTAGGCAGGTAGTATATTCGTATAATATGTAGGTACTCTGAAATGAATGAATACGGTATTAATAAAAACAAATGTTTTGTAATTAAACATAACAGAAAAAATTAACTCTTTTTAGCTAATGACTTCCTGATTATGTGTGTGTATAAACAATAATAAAGTGACGTATACATTTATGCGCATGACGAACGACGGAAAAGTCTCAAGGAAAATGGACTGAAAATATCCGAATATTTATCTCTGGCCTTGTTTTAAGTTGCGTGAGTTTGGGAAGCTTGATTTTTTCAAGCAGAGTCGTATTATTAATATTGCTTATTGCTTTTTTTAGAATAGGATGATCATTTTTAAACATTACAATTACTAGATGGATCATGGACTTCTAAATACTGTTGAAAATGGCATATAGTTTATATTTTAAAAATAATTCAAGGTCAAGTTTTTTCGTGACGTGTATACCTAGTCACCAGTAAAAAATAGTTCGAAAATTATGATTGTGACCATCACCCACTAAGAATTGTGATATTGAAAATTATTTATTTATTCATTCTGGGTTCGTTGTGTTAAATAAACAAATCGTTGTGCAGAGGGATGAAATTTATAAGCAAATTTTCTGTGGATTTCGTGGAAGAGCCAGCCGATTTTGATTACACTTTCCGTTAGACTAGTAACATATCCACAGGTCAATATTATTAAAACATTTGGGTTATTATATCACTGTGTCGGGTAATTACGTGTAACACAAAATGATAAGTACACGCACATACTAAAAAATTCCTAAAATAATAGAAATGCCACGATTCGTGTACGTACGTGTTACGCTGTTATTTAAGGTTATAACTGAAGTATGACTTCACCGAAGACTGCATGCTGACTTATCACATGTCGCTTATCGATGACGTATTGTGAAATAGTTCATTGACTTTTTAGGGTATGTTATGGTTACACATGGTCGGCTACGATATTTGCAATAACTTAGTTATCTCGGTTATTAAAAAACATTTATTAGAGCAATATGTTGTATAATGATTTATTTTAATGCCTACTGTCATCAGTTAAAATTAATACCCACTTTCAAAATCACCCTGTACATATAATGAAGTTTGAAGTTTGTATTTCCAATTGTTAGTTCGCGACTTACTAAAAATTGAACTTATCTTATATATCTGATAAAACAGTTTATAAAAAATATGTTGTTTATTTTGAGATAATGAGGAATCACTACTTAAAGTTTGTGTTGCTTCTACATTATTTGTTTTGAATATTATTTCTCCAAATTAACTCCATTAAATAGTTCTTCGATGCTTCATTCTTGTTCGGAAATAGAAGTAAATTTTAGTTGAATAATTTTTACGCGTAGATTTACACACTAATTTATTTAAATCGTCCACTCTATTCAATTTCGTTTTTATTTTTTAAGACACTCCAGAAGGACATGGTATATGTTTTATTGTTCTTACATATTGCAGACGTCTTTTCATCGTCTCACCTCTCTACGTGTTACGTTTTGAATAATTTCATTTTTTCAGCATGTAATGATTTTTTTGTATCGCAGTCCATTCCATGATATATGCATATACAAATAACATTATTTTTTCACACACAAACTTTAGTTCATCATCCTTCCGTCAAACTAATTTAATGATGCTGAATAATTAATGACTGATCATAAATATTAATGTACCCACTCGTAATCTTTCTTGCTGTCGACGACTAATGGAGGTATACTTGACTCGATACAAGATACATTTTAGTACTTTATATTAGAAAAATATCAAACTTACATTACTTATACAGTGTATTCAGAATTATAACTGTCATATTTTAATTGTATTTTTCTTGAATGAAAATAAACTGTTTTAGATCAAGTGGTTTCCTAAAAACTACGTGTACAGTGCAATACCACATATTTTTTAATTCAAAATATACCGATTAGGTTTTCACCTATATCTGCTATTAATCCGTTTTGAATTTTCAGTTACACATAATTCTTGATCTGTGAATAGAACTTGCACCTCATTGAGGTTAATAATGTAGGCATCAATAACTGTTCCTGTAAAACTATTCGAACCATGCTATTTAGGAACTACTAGTCCCGAGACTAATTCACTTTCCAGGCATGTCTGCAGTGACGTCCTAAATTTTAGTTTTTTTTATTGAGAATTCCACTTTTGTGAAGGTTTTTTTTGCGATATTTGCAAAAGTTTATTAGTTGGCCCTACGATTAAAATATCTCTCTGAGTAAGTAATGACACTTTCACGATCATATCTACTTGTTGATTGTATGTGTATATATCCATGTTGAAAAATAAAGTAAAATGTGATAATTCTTATCGTATCAAAAACATAGGTATAAACTCCGCTTTAGATAAGTCATTAAATATAGGAATAAGAGGGTCCGTATAATTTGAGGTATAATTATATTATTGTCTACGTGCCTAAACTTTTGACGTGTGTATGCAATGTCACAATCCAGAAGGTATCGCGGTAGGCCGCCTGATATTTATTTACCTGTCACAAAACGGAGCAATTTTGTTCTTAATTGCTCACAGAGTAGTAAAAGTAATAAGTGTATTAAATAATAATGATATATCCTTAATATGTCTTTTGTCATATCTGAGGCATCAATCACAATGCTCTTTGCATCTGGACGGATATAACGTCAGAAAGCGATCTATCCGGCAAATTTTTAGTACTGAAATATTTCAAAATACGTATTTTTTAAATTCAACTATAGATGTAAAAATTGTTATAAAGTTATCAACTTATATACTTAGTTCTGCATATAAGATTGTTCACTTTAGTTCATTACTTATAAAATGTGAAAATAATTGTTAAAATGTGGGGTTAGAATAGCGAAATAATGTGTCTTACAAATGCATTTCAAAAGTTTGAAGAGAGTTTAAATAGTAAAAGTGGATAAACAAAACATCAGTAATTTTATTTTTGATATTACTTTAGCTCTACGTGTTTTATTTTTCGAGATTTCAGTACCTAAAAATCACTACAAATTTGAACATTTTTCGGCGAGAAATACGGCGACCTTTTAATAAGTAACAAATTGTCTATTTTTTGTTGCACGATTCCTTAAATCCCATAATTCCCTTGGGTTTACAGGGTGATCAGTTTTTCATAACTTACCATGGGCATTTCGGAAACCGTAAAATATACACAAGGTGTTCAAATTAGAAAAAATTACCATTAAGATAAACCAAATAAGTCCAAGACATCTGCTGCCGTTGCTGAAATATTGCGGATAAACTGAAAAAATAACGAAAATCCCATCTAGCGTTATTATTTCAAAACAGAAAGAGTTAAAATTTGGTACAGAGTGCTAAGAATATACGAGTTGTTGATTTTCGTGGAAAGAAAATTTTCTGCGCCCACTCGTTTCGGTTATGTAACATTCAATTGTTTTTTTTTCTTATGGGCGCCATATTGGATCTTGACAGTAACAAATGTGTAGAATAAATTTACGAACATGTCACAATATGTATACTACTATTATTTGAAGAATAACCCATAAAATTTAAGAAATACAATAATTTAAATTAAAAATCTAGTTGTAAATATTGATCTTAATGTAAAACAAAAATCAGCACGTAACAACCATATAATATACAAATATTCAACAAATCGTGCAAAAATCCTCAAAATAGTATCAATTACCAATAGAAAATGATTTGTCATTGTTGCCTGAACCGAAAAAGTTATCGACATATATTTTCACCATAATATATGGAAATTTCCAGCAGTTGCTTAAGGTTGCGGTATTCTAAATAAGAAAGTACCTCGATCGTTGACAGACAATGATATAAAACTGTGTACCGGGAAGTGCTGGATATCTAGCGGAGAAAACTTGAACTGCAAATATTTAAAGAATGTCACAGTTGGAGTACAGAAAATAACGGGTAGCCGAAACTGAGTTGAAGGTCATGCGTTCGACCCTGCGGCAAAATATTTACAACACTAGCATCTAAATGGGATATCGATTTTTCCGTATTCTAAATTTCAGCGTTCAGATTTTCAGATGCAGTTTATCCTTTGCAAATCTATGCTTTGCAGCAGTAGTGGTTTTCTGTATTCTTTATGTGTGTGTAATACTAGTGAAAATTATAGGACAATTTTATTAATAATTGAAAGTTCGTTAAATTTAGAAAGGTATGTATATAATTATTTGTAAATTGAATTAAAGTAATAATTAAATAATAGTTACTTAATATTTATACAGTGCGGAAGAAGAGTATGGAATAAATTCATTATTTCTAAAACGACAAAGTTTCATGAAATTTTCTCGGATACTTCGATTTTGCTTTTTAAAAAGACTCTTTTTCTATACCAAAGCATTTCCGACGTTCATTTGTTTTCGCGTTATGACGTCATCGGATATTTTTTTAAATAGAACCCTATATTTTTTCATCGGATTCTTGTAGAGCTTAACTTGCTGAATTCAAAAATGTATAATTTCAACACTTTATTTCTTCCGATATAATAACCGATCCAATAAAATCGGCTTGAAAAAAATGTGAATATTCCCATTTGTGTCTGATGGATGGACTGGTTGAGAGTAAAATGGATATAGAAAATTCATCGGCAGTATCACAAAATAAGGAGTCTTTATTTTTAAAACAATATAACAATAAGCAACTAATTAATTAATTAATAATTAAATTCTGGTTGCCTCAATCGTATTTGACTCTAATTCATTATTTTGTTTTATTAGATTGCATGTTAGAATATTACATCTTTTGATAGCAAAACAACAAATTAAATCAAGTCGCCTCAGAAACTGTTTCTGGCAGCTAAACAAAATCTAATCAGAATTGACATCTGTCAACTGCAGCGTTTATTGGATCGATTATTATTTTTTTTCTCGGAAAGCTAAAGGAATAAAGTGTGAAATTATACATTTTGAATTCAGCAAGTTAAGCTCTACAAGAATCCGATGAAAAATATAGGCGTTCTATTTAAAAAAATATCCGATGATGTCATCACGCAAAAACAAATGAACGTCGGAAATGCGTTGGTATAGAAAAAAGAGTCTTTTTAAAAAGCCAAATCGACGTGTCCGAGAAAATTTCATGAAACTTTGTTGTTTTAGAAATAATGAATTTATTCCATACTTTCCTTCCACACTGTATAATTATTAAGTACCTATTATTTAATTATTACTTTAATTCAATTTACAAATAATGATATACATACCTTTCTAAATCCAACGAACTTTCAATTAATAAAAATGTCCTATAATTTTCACTAGGGCAATTAGCAATAACAACGAGAAACCTATGTTATTTTGTAGTTTACACAGGTGATAACAATGACCTGTTCATAGAAGAAATATATCGAGACAATATATTTAATGAAAATATGTTCGAAAAGTTTGAAAAATTTTATATGCACTGTTTAGCTCCAGAAGTGATATTAAATAGAAGAGGAACATTTGAAATGTAGAGATCATAATTATATTTTGGAGGCCCAGAAAGAAACGGAAATAAAAAAGAAACTTAAATTGCAGTAAACAGTTGTTCAGTTCGAAGGCTCCTGAAGAAAGCTACGACCTGTCTCAAATTGTCATTTACCCATTGGAGTATCAATTTCCACCGATTACGAAAGTCGCACTATGACGGAAAGGGAGGAAGGGTTGTTCTAAAAAAATGGAAAATGAATAATTTGTGTTTTTTAAGGTATATATCACTACATATTTCATGAGTTTTCAATTTAGAATTAATTAGTATAGTATTTTGTATGTTGATGCATAACTTCAGGTCAGTAGCGAACATAGTTTCCAAAATATAATAATGTATATTTTTCCTATATATTTTTAACAACTCTTATAAAAACCCCTCCCAGTGCGATTTTTACAACCAGTGGAAATTAATACTCCAGTGGGTAAATAATAATTTGGGACAGGTCGTAGCTTTTACCTTAAAGTAATAAATTTTTATATTTCACTTTACTCACTATGACTAAGTACAAATATTCTAAGAGGAGATAGAGAAAATTAAGAATTAACGGAATCACCCTTCAAAAAAATTTTTAAACTTATTTATAAAGCAAAAAAAAAAATCGATATACTTGCTCGCAATAAAGTTATTAGAAAACATTAACTAAAAATAATTTCTTAGACGCCTTGGAACTCGAACGAAAATTTTATAGAACAGTGTGATATTAATTTTTCATGTAAACTGAACTCTCAAAATCATATCCGAACAACCCTGTATAATGTAAATATATTTTTATTTCATTATTTATCCCTTTTAATAGGTATTTAATAATAAATAGTGAGACAATTCACAGAAGACAAATAGCAATATACTTTTGAAAAATTTGTGTACCTCCAAATTAAAGATAATAGTAAAAACAATCGTTTTATGTTTCAACCTGACCCTGATATCTATTACATCATTATTTGTGTGGTGGTTTTAAAATATGTAAGCAAACTTATACGGCGAAAATTAGATGTCAAAATATATTGCTGAGATCTAATTTACCTAAATGTCAACCTCCAACGAGTTAAAGTCATTTACAAGACGATTGCTAATAAATATTTTAAAGTAAATGTTAAAAAATCCACTGGCGGCATGAGGATAATGTACACTAATATACAGATAAGCCTCATTTGTTTCCTGCATCCCTGTATAGGTACTCCATTTTACGATAGTCAGCAGTATCAGTGGACAGATAATTTAACTGTAAGATTTTCCTTTTGAAATTTATAATTTTGAAGTGGTTGTCATTTCACTTTAAAAATTTTCAAATTCTGTCAATTTTCAGATTTTTTTTCAAGTTTGACTACATTTTTTTCAACACCCTGTATTTTAAGATTTGGAACAGATCGATTTAATTCTCTGAATTTTGCAGGTATTTTTACGTTAATAGTGTTCCAATAGCCCTTAGTTAATATTAAAGAGATTTTTTAGTTCCCTTAATTTTGAGGTTTTTTTAAAGGTCAACATTTTCTCATAACTGCATACAGAACGTCTTTCGCACGTTCAATAACCGTTCCGAAGTGGAAAAATCGAAAATTTATATCAATAACAATGCAATCAAATGCATGTGGTATGTTTAATTCGTCTTAATTTCTAATATAATACTTAATTCCAAATTTTGCTCGCCCTGTAAACAGAATTTACTCTACCGCCACCTCTTAGTCAGAGGCTGAACTATTTATTGTTAAATTGAGTCAAATTTTTATAGTTTGTGACAGACTTCTAGATAATGAAGTTGGCTGAACTTGCTGAGAAAATGACCCTTATGGAAAAATGCTAATAAATTTTTAGGTACTGAAATTTATCAAACTAACTACTTTTAAAATTGATATATAGTTCTAAATACTCCTATAACATAAACTTACTTAGTGTTACATATAAAATTGTTTAGGTTTATGTATATGCACGATAAATTAATTGATAAAAATGTGACATTAGGTTAGCAGCAAAGACCAATATGAAAATACGTTTTTTAAAAGTTAAAACTTTGTTTAAACTATATATAAATAGTAATAATGAATAGACAGAACTTTAAAGATTCTATTTGTGTGGTTATTTTTGTTCTTCGAGCTTTATTTTTGAGATTTCAGTACCTAAAACACTACAAATACGGGTCATATTTTGCCAGAAATACGGCGACCTTAAAGTGTTCAGTATATGGAAAAAAACGAAGAGATTTTAGATATAGATGAATTAGCCTAAATCGGCCAATTTTGAGTCGAAGAATGTATGTTCGCTTAGCCATATGCAACTTACCCTGTACATGTATATTTTTAATATATTTTAAATATAAACTAAGATCATTAAGAACACCTATAAAGTGTATTTTGTTTTTATCATTTTTTTTTCATTGGTGGATATTTTGAGAAAATGTTGTAGAAATCCTAGTAAAAAAGTAAGGCAGTTAAGTTTCAGTGCGTCCTGTGTATATTTTCACACATTTTTAATTTTGTTTACAAAAGTTGCAACACGCAGAAAATAACCTTTAATAGCCTTTAGGGTTACAGAAATTCTTGGAGGATGCCGAATTCTATCCAGTTTGTTAGGAACTGCTAAAATATGAATGACAAATTCGTTAAATAGCGTGCGATATTTACGGCGACTTTCTCTTATGAAAAAAAAGTATCTAGTTTATGGATGGCTAAATTGCCTTAGACGCCACTGTTACATCCGAGTTTAAATAAAATCAGAAATATGTATGTAATTTTGAAAACGACATAACTAGAAACGTAAAAATGTCGTGCGTGTGAAGTTGGCCCCCCAATGTTCGATTTTTGTTAAAATTTTTGTAGTGCTGGATTGTATATGAATAGTTCTGAAGTGCTCTATAAATTTAAACAAAAGTTCTATGACGTTTAGTGAAAAATTTTTTTTAATATAGGGGCCAACTTCACGCAGCCCCCCATTTATGAGTTCTGTCATATTTTTTGCTCGTTTTGGGACGTACTTCAATAGTTCTACAGTTCTATGTAATTTTTAGCAATAGTTCTGTACCATAACAGGTTTAAAAATCAACATGTAGTTATTAAGCAAAATAATTTCCAGAATACGTGCCCTTGTGAAAATAGGGGCGATATTGTATTGTATTCCAATAATCCTACTATTCTATACAAATCGCATCGATCTAGGTGCTTTAATTTCGGAAACATTGAATTTAATTAATATAAGAATTTTTAAAAAATTTTGAGTTCTGGCGAAAATAAGAGCAGCTCTGCATTGTGCACCAATAGTTCTACTATTCCATGCAAACCGCATCGATCTAGGCGCTCTAGTTCCGGAGTTATAGAATTTAATTAATATAAGGATTTTTAAAAAATTTTGAAAAAGGGAGTTCTGGCGAAAATAAGAGCAGCTCTGCATTGTGCACCAATAGTTCTACTATTCCATGCAAACCGCATCGATCTAGGTGCTCTAGTTCCGGAGTTATCGAATTTAATTGATATAATGATTTTTCAATAATTTTGAAAAAGGGAGTTCTGGCGAAAATAAGAGCAGCTCTGCATTGAGCTGCTCTTATTTTCGCCAGAACTCCCTCTTTCAAAATTTTTTAAAAATCCTTATATTAATTAAATTCTATAACTCCGGAACTAGAGCGCCTAGATCGATGCGGTTTGCATGGAATAGTAGAACTATTGGTGCACAATGCAGAGCTGCTCTTATTTTCGCCAGAACTCCCTTTTTCAAAATTATTGAAAAATCATTATATCAATTAAATTCGATAACTCCAGAACTAGAGCACCTAGATCGATGCGGTTTGCATGGAATAGTAGAACTATTGGTGCACAATGCAGAGCTGCTCTTATTTTCGCCAGAACTCCCTTTTTCAAAATGTTTGAAAAATACTTATATTAATTAAATTCTATAACTCCGGAACTAGAGCGCCTAGATCGATGCGGTTTGCATGGAATAGTAGAACTATTGGTGCACAATGCAGAGCTGCTCTTATTTTCGCCAGAACTCCCTTTTTCAAAATTTTTAAAAAATCCTTATATTAATTAAATTCTATAACTCCGGAACTAGAGCGCCTAGATCGATGCGGTTTGCAGGGAATAGTAGAACTATTGGTGCATAATGCAGAGCTACTCTTATTTTCGCCAGAACTCCCTTTTTCAAAATTTTTTAAAAATTCTTATATTAATTAAATTCAATTTTTCCGAAATTAAAGCACCTAGATCGATGCGATTTGTATAGAATAGCAGGATTATTGGAATACAATACAATATCGCCCCTATTTTCACAAGGGCACGTATTCTGGAAATTATTTTGCTTAATAACTACATGTTGATTTTTAAACCTGTTATGGTACAGAACTATTGCTAAAAATTACATAGAACTGTAGAACTATTGAAGTACGTCCCAAAACGAGCAAAAAATATGACAGAACTCATAAATGGGGGGCTGCGTGAATTTGGCTCCCCTTATTTAAAAAAAAAATTCACTAAACGTCATAGAACTATTGTTTAAATTTATAGAGCACTTCAGAACTATTCATATACAATCCAGCACTATACAAATTTTAACAAAAATCGAACATTGGGGGGCTAACTTCACACGCACCAAAATGTCTAAACAAAATTTAAAAAAACGAACCAAATTTTGACAGGATTTGAGTTATCATTAGAAATAGAAATAAAAATGATTTATGCTTTCTACTCCCTATTTTAGGAAGGAAAAAATTTAAAATAATATATACATAAGTACTTATATTTTTCATGTATTGATGAAAAATGCGTATTGCATACTTAACTTTAACAGAGAACGGTTTATAACTGCAAAAAAAAATTATTTTTAATATATGTATGTGTGCCATATCTTAGAAAAAAACGTGTATGATAATGACAAATTTAGCATGTTTTATTCAAACATCAGAAAATTGGAGAGAAGAGTTTAATTATATACAATTTGCACTTATCTCTAAACTTTAGTCGTGTGGCTTTAGTGATCAAGTGACCTGTTGTTTTTTTATTTCTTATCTGACTAACAGAATATAATATGTTCAGTAAATGGTCATAAATCAAAAGAATTCAATGCATACTTCGGAGTACCCCAAGGATCAACTGTGGAACCCCTGTTATTATATTTAAAATGACCTCGGAAAACAGATTGGACGCTTTTATTTCGCAAAGTAGTTAGATAGTACCTGTAGTATTTAGTACAAAATATATCCAGGATAAAATTATAAAGATAACGTAGCTTATACAGGGTGTCTTGAAAGTCCTTACAATAATTTTAGGAGGTGATAGAATACTTGATTTTGAGTCGATTGAAACAAACATACGTAGGTATATACCAAGTGTTACAATATTTCTGATAATTATTTTTTTAATTTAACCGTGTTTTTCTATAATTATTGAAGTGTAGAAGAAAAACAAACCTTTTTATAACAAATATTTCCGTACTTGTTTTATTAGGAATGAATAGATTAATTAAAAAACAGAGGACAGCCGTTTAGTGTGTAATAAAAATGGTTTAAAAAATGAAGACATTGGCTAACAAGAACGCAACCTTTAGAAAATATTGGAGTTATTAAAGTACCGGAGGATTCAAAATATAAATATTTATTTCAATTATTCAAATCTTAAAAGCTAATTAAATCAACATTTATGACTTGTTTCATTTAAAAATATGTTATTGCTAAAATTTAAAAACACTCAATTCCATCACAAAGTAGAATGGAAAAATCTCCCCACGAAATGAAAAAATATATGAAGAACATGTTCTGGAAGTCTGTCGCGCATATGCATAGGTAGTAGACAATGTCATTCAAGCTATCGATTACTAAAACGTCAAAATCAAAGCAGTGCACCTAGATTTCATTAAAATATGGATTAATGTAGTAACTCCCCCTCATTCTGAATTCACTTTCTTCTACAGATAAAAACTCTTTGATACGTAACATGCCCATGTTACTAAATCTAAATACACAATCATTCTTTCGCCCAACGAAAATAGAACTGGCGGCACATTGAAAACTGAAGAGAACGGTCAAGGGCGCGGCGTTGTTATTGATTTAAGGCCCTTGTAACAAATTCACACAACCCAGAATAACGTAAGGGGGTTTACGGAAGAAGCCCATAGTCATTCTGAATTTATTAAGAACAAGATAAAGCGTTTTTGTAGTCAAACGATTTTATATGTCGGAATCTCTTACATAGCAAGGCAATGGAGCTTCGGCAATATTTGTTACAGAAGCGCTTTTTTAATTTCTCCTTGGCAATGCCGTGTCTAATAAGTAATATCGCGTTTTTGTTGAATGTGGAAAATAGTAATTACACGTAAGTCGTTAGTCTGACAATTCGGTGCAACAAATTTAATTTATTATCTACACACATTATAAAATGTTAAATATTTACGGTACCATGTTTATACTGTTTATAATGCCATTCTAGTTTTACGTTTTTGATGTCATATTCTACCGTTATACGTATTGTTCCGTCTATGAACAGTATGAACTGTATAAATTTTATTGTAGACGTATTCAGTGTAGATTCCTTGTAATGTTATACCATGATAATTTTTAGTTTCTAGGTGTTTGCAACAGCGGAAGATTACCTCACGGTTCGTGATATAATAGGTCAGGCATCAGCAAAAAAAGGTCTTTGTTAAAGGTTTTGCATTATTCGGGGAAAATTACATAAGAGATTATACTTAATTGCATTTAATTTACCTTGATTTCTAGGTAGGACATATCGAACGTTAGACAGGGTGATAAAGTTTTAAAATGGATAAATTCCGAATATATGATTTTGAAAATGTAACTACTCTGTGGAGTAAAGCCTCGACCAGTAAAATAATAATGAAATTAATACAGTAAAAAATGTTATAGCATAGTCTAAAGATATTTTATATCTTTGAACGATGGTTATAGTTTTACGATTCTATCGACTTCAAGATTATCCTGCATCTGAAATATCGTTCCTCCAAAGGGATAATAAAGAACATGAACATAAGGAGTTTTCATAATGCTATCTGTTGTAAAAAGTGTTATATATTTTTAGGATGAAGGAATTATGAAATAAAAGAAACAAACAATTTTGAAACCGAACCGTCTGGAATTCAAAAGGGAACTAACTGTCCCATGACTCCCATGTACTTACAGAGATCGTTCGATTCCATCCTCTAGCAAGGGGAGTGTTTTTTGTTCTAACTTCTTAATTTCTACTGGCCTGTCTCCCGGTATTCTAGAGCAGTACCTCTGTCTGTATCATCTTGAACACCTATTTTACAATATTATTATTTACTTTTATGGAATCTCTATGTTTGTGTCCGTGGCTGACCAGATAGCCTGAAGGGCCCTTTTAGATACCTGTTCTATTGCTCTACCAACTGGTAGGTTCGAGAGAAAGCAATAATTCATCATTTGTGCAATTATTGGTGACAAATAGTGCTTCTTAAATTGACAATTGTATTTAAAAATATCCTTAAGTTTAATATTTATTGCTTTCTCTTTTCCACAATATTCACCTGAAACTAACAACATTGGGCTTAGCAAATAATAGGAATGGTATCTCATACCACCTGCGTATTTTCAAGGATAACTCGGAAAACGGATTAAACAAGTTTTAGAATGAAATGAAAAAACATATTTTTTAAATTTAACTGCGGTTTAGTAATAAATTCATTGAGGAGCTTATTTTCACTATTCTTAACATCAATTTGTAATTTTAAGGGCTAGTATGACAAAATGTTATGCAAGAGCTGATATTATTTTAACCGTACCATTCTGGAGTTTTCATATCACGTTCCGGTACACCATGTATATCTATCTATCTCTTAAAATAAAAAGAAATATTTACCTAGTGCTGTAATTTTTAAATTCTAAAAATAACAACTCAAACAATTAAAATTTTAATTTAGTTTTAATTTTCTTCCCCTCTGTTGTAAAAGTTCCAAAAAAAAAAACGATTGTTCAAAACGACATTTACCAAGTAGGTATACCTTTTTTTCAAAGAAAAACGTCAAAGAATAAGAATTATTAATTAAAAATACCTATACATTAGGGCACAAAAAAGTTATGACGATTTAAATGCATGTTAAGTACTGTGGCGCCATCTATAATTGACATCAAATTTGAGGCCATATTTCAATGTCTCGTGCCAGAAAACTCCCCTCTACCAAGTTTTATGGATTTACTACAATTTTCAGAAATAAAATAAAATTTTAATTTTAACACCCTGTATCTCGAAGTGTAAAATTTTGGACTGAGGTATCTTGATTTAGACTAGGTATAATATTTTGGCGCCCGGAATATGTGGTAGCATTTTATTAAAAGCGAAATTTGAAGAAAACGGTTTAGAATTTTATTCCTACTTAGTTGTTTACCGACTAACATCGATACCATCTGGTAAGGGAAATTTAAATTTATTGAGATAATTGCAAACGCACATACTCGTATTTAATAGTAAGAGCAGTGAAAGTTTATTTACAATACTACCTGTACAAAAAGTGTTTTTTTTATGGAAAGTCTTTTATGCCCGCATATTTTTCTAATTTAATCAAGGTTCAAGAATTTAGTTGTATGTTGCAGAAGTAGAATGCAAACAAACTGGGTCATATATAATTATAGCAGTTAGTTATGATATGATTCATACATGTTTATGTCTTCCTTGGTTAATGTTGAATTTTTTAATTTTAGATGTTACACTTTTTACGATAATAACTATTCATACCTATTTAACCAAATGGGCTAAAAGCTTTCGACTTATAAATCATATTTTATGAAAACACGAATAATTATTAAACACGAGTTCTAAATTAGTACCTATGTGATGATTAATAAATAAAATAAGCAATTTCCTTTATTAAATCAACAAAAGCCTTGTTAGTTATACTACTTTCTAACTGCAAACATATTTCTTTATTAATAATAATAATCTTTCTAGTATTTCTATATTTTTTTGTAACTGTCGTAATTAATTAGAAAACTTAGTAACAAATAAACATAAATATTTAACAGACTGTAGGTCAGGGGCGCATCCAACATTTTGGTTTGGGAAAAACAGAAAATAATTGGAATAGAATTAGATAATTTTTTTATTACAAAAAATAAATAAAAGAAATTCTCATAAACAAAAACAATTATTTAGTAACAAAATCCTGTCTTAGCATTTTGTTAATAATAATAATTACAAACTTCATTATATACAGTGTGTTGCAAATTAGTAGGTCAAGGCGTTAAAAAAAATAGTGGGACTTTTCTTATACCACTTGTCAAACAAGGCATAACACTTAACATTAAGAACTATTAGTTTTTAATCAAAATAGGCTGAATTTTTTGCAAAATTGTTGAGAATTGCAAAAATAAAATCTAAACAAAATGTACAAAACCTGGCAATAACTTTCGATTCACTCTTAATACATAATTTGCATGCATCACCATCTTTAGATGAGTTTTTAACGGAAACGGCTGCTCCTAGAGACTTCAATAAGGTGTACATTTCTTAAGTAGAAAAGGTAGAGGAAAATGTTTCTCTATTCCAAAATTACATACACTGTGGCACAAAAAGTTGAAGTGATTTAAAAGGATCCTAATGGTCGCTTGTGGCGCCCTCTTGGAGATACAGCTAATTGTGCATAAAATTTGAATTTTCCTAAACAAGAAACTTCCACATACAAAATTTCATGAATTTAACTCAAAGTAGAGTTATTAAAGAAAATGTAATATTTTTTTTAAAATTTGACATCTTGTATATCCTAAATGAAGCGTTTCCAGACCTATACTGAAGTATGTACATCTCCTCCTGAAACACCCTGTATAATTCGTTCCTTTAACTGTTTTTAAAATTAATATAAGAACTATACAATAAACGAAATCTTTCATGAAACCCCAGAAACTAATGTTCAACGGGTTAAGGTCAGGGAACAGGCTGCCACTTAACATATTATGCAAGCTGTCCTTTACCAACTCATAAGAACACACTCTAAAACAATATACCACCATGTCATAGATGTGCTCAAGAAAAATGGGGGAATCCGTGGGTATTACAACCCCCTTTTTCTCTCTGTTCATGCTTTGATATCATAGACCAAAATTATAGTGTGCGGCATAATAAAAATATTTGCCAAATTTCAAACAAATATCTAAAACCACCAATCCATAAGAATCAGTTTTAAAATTTTTATTTTGACACCCTATATTTTGAAAATAGAGCTCCAAAATAATAAATGGCATAAGAAAAGTCCCATTATTTTGGTCCAAAGACCTTGATCTACTAATTTGTAACACCCTGTATTGTTGTCATTTGATGGAAGTCTGGGGGAGATATGACCCCATTAAATGCCCCCTCCTCCTCCTTGGATGCGCTTATGCTTAGGCGATAGTACTAGGATATTTACATACTATGTTAATATTGTTAGAAGAAATTTCTCATACAGTGTGAGTCATAAATTCTAGGAAAATAATTGGGTACATTACCAACTTATTTAACCATTATTACTTTGTTTTCTCAATTCTAATTTAAAATTTTATTTTAAAAAAATGTGCCGAAAGAAATAGTGCATAGGAAAAGAATTTAGACGTTTTGAAAAAAGTATTCCATATAAAGTAGCGTCCTCTTTGCCATAGACTATTCAGAGGATATTTGCAAAGAACAAAATTTCAAGTGGCCCTGCTAGAACTTAGATTTCGAGAAAACAAAATAATACCCTATTTTTGTCCTAGTAGTTCTGAATCACTCTGTATTTAAATATTTTTACCAACTTTAAAATAATGTATAATTTTTATTTCAGGGTAAAGTTTATTTATTTGACAAGGTATTTAAACCAAATGCAACACAAGAAAAAGTATACAATGAGGCAGCCAAGAGTATTGTCACAGACGTATTGTCGGGATTCAACGGCACCATATTTGCCTATGGTCAAACTTCTTCGGGTAAAACCCATACGATGGAAGGTGTCTTAGGTATGTACTCGTTTTGCAAATGTGAAACGTTTCATTACTCCCTCAATTTTTTTAGGTGATCCGCAGAAACAGGGCATTATTCCCCGAATCGTAAACGACATATTTAATCACATTTACGCTATGGAAGAAAATTTAGAGTTTCACATAAAAGTATCATATTTCGAAATTTATATGGATAAAATTAGAGACTTATTAGATGGTAAGATGAAGTGTATTTGCTAATACAAGATATAAATAATTGTTCATTTCAGTGTCGAAAGTAAATTTAAGCGTCCATGAAGATAAAAACAGAGTTCCTTACGTAAAAGGAGCTACTGAACGCTTTGTCTCAAGCCCTGAAGAGGTTTTTGAAGCGATAGAAGAAGGCAAATCCAATAGGCACATAGCAGTAACAAGTAAGTTACGTATTTTTAAGTGTGATAGATCGTAAATAATTTTTATTAATGATCGTGTGAGCCTATGCAACAAAAGTTTTTATTGCACACTTTTGTTGTGTGATTTAAGTTAAAAGGTTTTACATATTATTAATTTTTAACAATGTATTACTATTATACAATTTTCAATAAAAATTCTAGAGGCAACGACAGAAACAACTGATAATGCCTAATGTAGGATCTGGCATATAAATAGTGACAATGACTCTACACAAAATTTTATTATTATACTAAGATTTTGCTTGCTCTATCAGTACAGTAACTGACAGTTATGTGTTGTTATTGGCACCGTATTTTGTATAAATTTCAATAATACAGAGTGACCCATTTGAAAGCAGTCCACCTTTCTAACTTTTATTTGATGGCCGATTTAAAGGTTTTTTTTTTAAATGATAGTGATCAATGACTCAATGCTGAGGCCAAATTTTAAAGGATTACTTTGAATTTTTATTCCTTTATTTCTCTGTGCACCATTGGATTGAACTTAGTTCAAATGATTGTAACCGAAATTTAAAATGGTGTATTGGTTTCTAACAGAACTAGAACAGATAAATAATTTATTTAAAGTCTAATAATTTGACGAGACATTTATTACAAATAACAAATAAAAAAGAAGGGACCAATGATTCTAGTATTTAATATAGGGCACCGGATGTTTACTTTTTTTGTGAATATTACCTTCTACAATTTATTACTCAGCGTGGATTTTTGTCTGCCTTCACTCCAAATTACCTTTAAGGTGTGAAATTTTGGTTGAAAGGACTTCATATTGTTATATTTCTACGACTTAATGGAATTAATGCATTAAAATTACCTCCTTCATTAAATATATATTATTAAATACCTAATTTTTTTTGTAAAATCCCTCACACAAACGAATGGGAAATCTTCTCGGTGTGAATTTAGGTCGGTGGATGTTGATATTGATTTTTATTAGGTACTACTTAATTGTACTTAAGTTTAAGTTGACAAAGATGTACATTTTTTTATGCAACATTAGCGTTACCCAATGCATCAGAAAGATGCCCATTAAGTATTATTGATTTAGTTCAGTTGCTCGAATCATATTAAGTGTCAAAATGACATATACGAAAAAATGGTACATATATATATAAATATTCATTAAAAGTGTACTATTTACACGATCAAAGATAACACGTAACATACACATGTAAAAAGTCTCTTTACTGCGCTCACATAGCTTTTAAAAACATGACTTAAGCTACTTAACCATTTGTACAATAAAGGAAGATATCTTTGATTTTAAATTTAGTTTATTTTACAGAATTTAGATTCATGAAGCAATATAATTTTTTTTAGATATGAATGAACATTCTTCTAGGTCCCATTCAGTATTTCTTATTAACGTAAAACAAGAAAACTTGGAAAATCAGAAAAAGTTATCTGGTAAATTATATTTAGTAGATTTAGCTGGTTCAGAAAAGGTGTCTAAGACTGGAGCTGAAGGTAAGAAATTAAATTTATATCTGCTAAATTTTACTTTGTCTTGAAATTCGTAATTTTTTATCAGTTATTATTCATCATATTCAATATGATTAAGAAAAATTTATTTCATATTCTTCCATATTTTAGGCACTGTACTGGATGAAGCCAAGAATATAAATAAATCTTTATCTGCTTTGGGTAATGTAATAAGCGCTTTAGCTGATGGCAACAAGACTCACATACCTTATCGTGATTCTAAACTTACTCGTATTCTTCAAGAATCTCTTGGAGGTAATGCCAGAACCACCATTGTAATTTGTTGTTCGCCGGCCAGTTTCAACGAATCTGAAACGAAATCAACCCTAGAGTTTGGAAAAAGGTACGTCACTTCCTACATGCACATTTAATTCCGTTAAATAATCATTTTTTCAGGGCCAAAACCGTCAAGAATGTTGTTTGTGTCAATGAAGAACTTACTGCAGAAGAATGGAAGAGGCGGTATGAAAGAGAGAAGGAGAAAGTCGCCCGTCTCAAAGGCAAAGTGGAAAAACTGGAAGAGGAACTCAACCGCTGGCGAAACGGAGAAACCGTTACGGCTGAGGAACAAGTTAATCTCAACGATTTATCAGATGCTGCCACTCCGGTCTCCGGAATGGAAGATAGCACAATTGCTGAGAAACCTTCCGGACCTCTACCTGCTACTCCAGCTCTGATGATTGGCTCAACGCTTGGTGTTGAAGAAAGGAATAAGTTAGAATTAGAAAGAGAAAGACTGTATCAACAGTTAGACGAGAAGGATGAGGAGATCAATCAACAGAGCCAGTATGTTGAAAAACTCAAAGAACAGATGCTGGAACAAGACGAACTCATTGCTGCTACTCGCAGAGACTATGAGGCATTACAGGCAGAAATGAACAGAATACAACAAGAAAATGAAAGTGCAAAAGAAGAGGTTAAAGAAGTACTGCAAGCCTTGGAAGAGTTGGCTGTTAACTATGACCAGAAATCTCAAGAAGTAGATGCTAAAAACAAAGAGGTAAGGAAAACTGATGAATATGATTTTAATACAGGATGTTTCTCACATGAGTGCATTCCTTCAAAGGAGTAACAGTGAACGTGAAAATAAACGATTTTTATTAAGCAACCTGTGGTCTAAAGTGGCCTGTCTTCCAGAAAATTAAGAGTTATTGCACGAAACATATCTATCTTGTATCGTCTCATTTAATCAACTGTTTACACTGCAGGAACTGGACTAAGTTCAGTGTTGCAGAGTGCAGGTGTGGATATATCTAACTTGCTCCAGATTGATTTACGTTTTTTTTTATTTCAACTGCCTTATTCAAATTAAGAATTAGCAGATATGGTATTAATGTACGGGAGGTGTAACTTCAGCTGTTTCAACAGTTTCTAACCAATAATGTCTAAAAGGTGTTGTGAAATTCTTAAAATTGCACTCTACACAACAGTGCCAAGTTTTCTGTTTCTCTTTTTGAAAATTTTTATTTTAAAAATCTACGAAACGTTTAATAAAAAATCACGTTCTCTGTTACTCGTTTGATACTTGTAATATAATAATTAATATTTTTTTATTTTAAGATGGAATCGCTCTCTGAAGAACTTATGCAAAAGCAGGCAAATCTGAACACGACGACTAACGAGTTGCAGCAACTGCGTGACATGAGCAGTCATCAGAAGAAACGAATAGCCGAAATGCTAGCCAATCTTTTGAAAGAATTAGGAGAAATTGGTTTCACACTTGGCAGCGATAGCCAAGAAGTGAAAATCTCAAATGATGCAGCTAAGTTAGAGGAAGAGTTTACTGTGGCCCGTCTTTACATTTCTAGAATGAAAAGCGAGGTTACCAATCTTACCCAGAGATTGCAAGATATCGAAAACAAAGAGCAGGACAGCAATAGGAAAGTCACTGAATATGAGAAGGAATTGGCCGAATGCAGACTACTCATTTCTCAGCACGAAGCGAGGATGAAGAGTTTGCAGGAGTCAATGAGAGAGGCCGAAAATAAGAAGAGAATGTTGGAGGAGAGCATCGACTCTCTTAGAGAGGAATGTGCTAAACTGAAGGCAGCAGAACAGGTAATTAATAGACCTCGTATCTGTATGTTGATATTTAAAAATTTTGCTTTTTAGGTTCATAGTGCTACTGAGAGTGAAAAGAAAGAGGCTAACGAGCTTCGCCTTGCTCTTGAACAACAAATGGATCAACTACGCGTAGCCCATCAGAAACAAGTGGCCGCTCTTAGAGATGAAATTGCTGAGAAACAATCTCTCATAAATGACATCAAAGAGTAAGTACATTTTACAGAGAAATATCGATAATTCGGAATATATCGCTCTGAGCCTATCTGTTGAATATTTCACACTACTCGATAACCAAAAGAAATAAACTAAACAATGAAATAAAAAATGGACAAATTGTTCTGCCTTTGCCCAGTTACAATACTTTTTCATATTTATTGATTTACCTCTCTGACAATTTACATACAAAGTGTTTAACACAATTAGATCAGATTATTCTTTACTTTTTTCATGAAATCAAATTTTGTATTTATCTTTCTAATTTAGTTTAAATTGTGTAATAATGAAATGACAGGGGGCAGTCGTTTGATTGCTGTATATATATATATATATATAGTGTTAATCAAACATCTAACATTTGTATTTTTGAAGTAAAAAATTTACAGATTTAAAATATATATACAGGGTGATTGGGGGGAACTCCCAATTTTCGAAAAGGGGTAGTGGAATATCAACGGTTACTGAGGTAGCAATGAAAATATGTTTTTTATTTAGGTCATGCATTCTAAACCAAACTCACATTAGTGATTACTAATTGTCATATTTATTTTGACGTTTGTGATTTAATGCCTATTTTATAACTGTCACATTTGTTCGTTTAGTCGTTATTATACACAAATAATTTCATATTGCCTGCCACATTTAATCATCAAGAATATGTTGATATTATTTTTATTTATGGATATTGCAAGGGTAGTGCTAATCATGCAGTTGCTGAATATTGACGTTGCTTCCCAAACAGAAGAGTGCCAGATAGAAATGTATTCCAGACAGTCTTCAACAATGCACGTGAAACTGGAATGTTTACCAGCGTGAGAATTACATCTGAGAGGCAAGCTGGTCCTGGTCTAGCAGTGGAAGAATAAATTCTAAATATGGTAGAGCGTAGCCCGTGTGTAAGATACAAGGCACATTGCAACCCGTCTTCAAATTAATCAAACTACAGCATGGGGAGTCATTCACAAAAATGGTTTTAAATCTTTCCATATTCAGCATGTCCAGAATCTTCAGGACGGTAATAATGACTTGCGGTTGCATGTTTGCAATTGGATAAACGCAAACCATACACTTTACAAATACATTTTGTTCACTGAGGCTCAATTCACTCGTGATGAAGTAAGTAACTGTCACAGTGAACATCGTTGGTCAGATGAAAATCCGCACGCCAAGGTGAAAAGTAACTTTCAGCATCGGTTCAGCATTAACATATGGTGTGGTATGATTAGTAATCAATTATTTAGCCCAGTTGTGCTAGATCACAGTATACTAAGCAATCAGTAGGGAAACTCAGCTTTCCCGCGTCTTCCAAAAATCCGCCATGTTATTGGCGACTGACAGTTATTACTATAATTTCTCAATCAATACCTCAATCTACATGAAACTACACTGGATTACAACAGTTAATTAAGAATTAATGCAAAGTATTATAACTACGAAACAACTTTGGTTATGTTTACGCCCAATTATTAGCTATTTTTTCGTATGTTCTGTGGAATCCGCCATATTCTTGGTGACTTTTTCTAGAGTGGGGGTATTTAAAAACTGCCAGACGTATTTCATTCATATATTGTCTAAGATTCCGTACTGATTGCTTAGTATACTGTGTGCTAGATGGTCATCTTACTGGAGATGTAGATAGATGGAAAATAATTTAACATCTACTGGACGATGTTCCATTGGAAATTAGGCAAAATATGTACTTTAAGCATGATGGTGCCCCTGCCCATTTTAGTCTTGTAATAAATCATCTTATGCCCGTTTGCACCGACATTTTACTAAGAACAACTTAATAAAGCTGTTCTTAAAGTTAAGTTATGCATATTTTTTAAGAGTATTGCACCGACGTATTATAAACCATACTAAGGCCCGGTTTTTCAATTGATGGTTAACTTGTGATTAATAGTAAACCGATAGTTACATCGAAAATTCGGTTTTTCAATTATTGGTTACCAAAAATTTAGTAGTTAACTTTTGGTTAAGATAACCTGTCCATGAAGTAGGGGTTAACTAAGGATGTGACAGTTAATTCAGTAATTTAACCTAAACAATAGTTAATTTATTACTATTTATTATGGAATACGATATTAATGCATACAGCAGCGACAAAGAAGATATTAGAAGACCTAAAATAATACGAGCTAGACCAAACTACTTCGAAGAATATGACGGTAACGACTTTTTTAATAAATTTAGATTGTCACCGCGGACAGTTGTAGCAACCTGCGATATTTTAAGAACACACTTGACAGTTGTCATGAACAAATTTGAAAAAGTTAGGTTACCAATTTGTGAGTTTTTGTTGCCAACATAGTGCATTTTACATAACAATCGTAGCAAAATACATAAAATGTGCCAGCAATTTCGCCATCATAAATAAATAAATTGTAAACCTTCAGATAGTTAACTGAAGTAACAAAAAGTAATGAAAAGCGCATTTGGGAATTAACCATTAGTCAACTTGTAGGTGCATGTTACTTAACATACAAGTTAACCTCATATTGAAAAACCGGGCCTTAGCAAAGTACGTCTTTGTATTGGCAACAACGCAAAAATCCAGTAACTTTCATTACTTTATGTTATGTATTTTAGTTCTTTCTGTTTTTCTTCAGTTTATTACATGGAAGTAAGGTTAGATTTCGGTGTAAATGTCATGTCTGTGGTGTTTGTTTTTGTTGTTGTCATTTGTAACATAGATATGGTTGTTGTTGATGTTTATCAAGACTAGTTAATAACAGAGACAAATTAATAATAATAACGATTTACTTTATTTTCTGTGGTTAGTGTGGCCAAATCATCTTCATTCAATTCATCCATTGTATGGAAATGATCAGATCTCGTATAATTTAATTTGAGAAATGCAAAATCTATAAGTTCCAAAGTATCCAAATCATCAAATATAATCTAATATCCATTATAGTTACTTTTTTTCTACTTTAATATTACACTCATTAGCATTGAACACTATATTTGCACTTTCCGCGTTTTTTACATTTTTATGCTTGTTTTTCGCACATTCTAACTCTGCTTGAATTAAAGACTTTCATAAGTCACTATCAAACAGGGGCTCAAATTTAAGTATTTGTTTTCACACTTAAGAAGATCTTAACGTATGGTGCAATAGGAAAAGCATACTTAAGCATGTCTCATTTTTAAGTAATGCTTATTAACTTCGGTGCAAACGGGCATCAAAATCTATAATTTCCAAAGTATCCAAATCATCAAATATAATCTAATATCCATTATAGGTACTTTTTTACTACTTTAATACTACACTGATTAGCATTGACCACTATATTTGCACTTTCCGCGTTTTTTAAATTTTTATGCTTGTTTTTCGCACATTCTGTTTGAATTAAAGAATTTCATAAGTCCATAAGTCCTGTTCGACAGTGGCTTAAATTTAAGTATCTGTTTTCATACTTAAGAAGATCTTAGCGTATGGTGCAATAGGAAAAGCATACTTAAGCATGTCTTATTTTTAAGTAATGCTTATTAACTTCGGTGCAAACGGGCATTAGCAATCACTTTCCACAATGCTGGATTGACCGAAGTGGTTCCAAAATTGGCCACCAAGGTCACCAGATTTGAATCCTCTTGATTACTGCCTTTGGAGATGGTTTAAATCATTAGTATATGCAACAAAGTGAACACAAGAGAGGCACTATTCGATCGGACTGTCAATTATGCAGCACTCATAAGAGAAAATCACTTCAACGTGCTACCCCTGCAATCCACAAACGAGCTGATGCATGCATTGAGGCGGATGGTGGTGTATTTGAAAATTGAATTCATTAATTTCGGTTTATTAGATTTTTAATTAATGTTATAATTTATAATACTTACAAAATAAACACTTCTCTACTGATGCTTTACAATAATTAACTCGGAAAAAAATATTTTCATTGCAATCTCAGTAACCATTGATATTCAACCATATGTTTATAAGACTTTTTTGTTCACTTTTGCCCCCTAAACGCCCTTTCGAATATTGGGGTTTCTCCCCCAGTCACCTTGTATATAAAAAAATCCTGCTGTTTAATAAAAATATAAACATTTTGCATTTATAAGTTGCATTTACGGTGTACAATTGTTTTCCTAAAAATTAATTTTCTAAGCTTTCAAAGGGCCATATAATTTATACAGGGATTTTGTTTTATAGTCGCAAAAAGTATCAGCTGACCATTTTTATTGAGAAACCGTGTATTTCTGATTATTGGGTTTGGTCATTCTCAGTTTTGGAATATTGAATTTTCAGATTAGCAAGAGCTCGTGTCCGAATAATCGAGATTCGATTGTATGCGATTTTATGGCTCGTTTTCCTAAATATATTTTTTATTTTTCAGCTCTAACCAGAAGTTGACTTTAGCTCAACAGCAACTTCAAACCGACTACGAGAAAGTCAAATCCGAAGAAAGCGAAAAATCTCACAAGCTCCAGGAACTCATGTCAGTAGATAATTTAGACCAAAACTTCTCCTTCCCTTCCGATAATAAGATCCATTACGAATCCTCTAAAACCCGCTATCCCCCGCCCCTCTCTGGTCCTAAATCGCCATCTTGGGAAGAGTTCATTCCGTACAAAGACGAGATAAATTCAAAAAGTTCGGTGCCTAAATGTAATTCGAAGCTAACTAAAGACGCATTGAACAGTCTGAAGAAAATGTCCAAAGGCCAGTGTACGATGTCAGTTTTCCACATACACACGTTACACTTGCATTTGTTCATATCTTTGACGTTGCTGCTGGTCACTCACAGATGCCCGCAGTATTTAGTCGTGATCTAAATTTGTTTTTTTTTTTGTTTTTTGAGACGGGATCGAGTCTGATTGGTACTCTTAGTTGTAATTTTTCGGTAACAAGGAAAATGTATGGTGAGCGACTTGTTAATTTTTCAAAATTTACCTGCAATGTCGCAGTATTTGTTAGAATGATTTAATCTGTTAAGAATTTTTGTCCAAACGGTATACCCTAGAATTCATTCCCTTTATTTTTAGTAATGAACTAGTCAGGTAAGTACTTATAATAAATATCTAGATTTATTTTTACAGAGCGAAATCGAACATTACTTTAAAATCATACGGGATGATCAGGAAATGAATTGACAATTTTTTTCCCCGGGCTTGTCTTGCTGACTTATTATAGTTCTTGAAAATGTAATATGAGAGATGTTATTTAATAGGCGATTTGCATGAAATTCTTAAATGCTTAAAAGTATTGTTACTTTATTATTTGCTAATTCTGTAAAATTGTTCTTATATTTTTCATAATTAATTATTTTATATAGCAATTTATTCAAATATAGTCACGGGTTCGGAAACAACATTCTGATTGGTCCACGTCACAGTATATGGAAACGTCCATGGTGACACATGTCAAATTGTCAAATCGACGTAGTTTAGTTAAGTCGGTTAGCGAACTCGTTCCGTAACTTCCATAATCTGTGTTTGTGTGGTGTCCAGCATTGATTATAACATAAGTTTTGATTTGCCGAAGGGGATGGAACTGATAAAACACAAATTTTATAAGTATTGTGTGGTACCGAAGTGCAAAAACACTACGGTAACCACCCCGGAAAAAAATATTCTTCTCAGTTCCGGAACATGAGAAAATGCGTAAGAAATGGTTCATTTCAATGAATAGAGACGAAAAAGAGAATGCACCATTATCGAACACAACGGCGTTATATTGTTGTGAGGATCATTTCACCGTAAGTCATTTTTCACTTTGTTCAGAGATTATAAAGATGATGTGTATTTTAAAATTAATAGTTGGAAGAAGATATGGAGAATTATTGGACAGTACAGCAGTACAAATTAAATGGGAATGTACAAAGACTACAACTAAAAAAAGTGTAATACCCCCATAATTTTAACTGTCACGGTAAAATGGTACCTGAGTAACAAAATAATGCAAAACGCAGACATCTTGAAATTATTCACCATATAATTTGGAATTTCTTCCAGAAACGAAAACATTGACAATGAGTCAGTCTTGGGCAGGTTATCTGATTGTCCTTTGACAAATCCACTCTGTTGCCATTATTTACTATAATTATATGGATATTTGACTTTGACAGTTCGATTTTGACATTTATATCACGCATATAAAACAACATGACATGCTCATATACTGTGACGTCACATAACCGCCATTGGTATTTCTCGCGTTTTTGTGGGTGGGAAAGACGTAATGAATTTATTAATTTATTACCGCTTTATTTTTGCAGAGAATGACATAAAACTAACACAGTACACATAAAATGAACTAAATAATATTTTGGTAATAAAATAAAAAAATATGCAAATTGCCTATTGTCCTTGCGGGCAGTACCATAACAACGTTTTTTCGTTGAAAGGGAGCAAAATCTTTATATTTAATTTGAAGTTATAACTTGTGAGGTCTTTGAAATGCTGTATTACAACAAATATTAAATGAGTCGCTCTATGAACGTTCAATTGACACGTGATATGCTAATATACGGGGAGTAGCCTTAAGAACCGGATTTATGAATTTACTCTAATTCCCAGCAATTACAATTTATTTACACCAGTAGATACTCGTATGCTGTTTGAACGCAAGAATGAAACTGCCTACCCCAAGGTACCTACAAACTTGGTTAAATTCCACCCTTGGAAAAAGGAGTGGTCATTGGCTATTCCTGGTATTTTAGGGTCTCGTCTCTGACTGTACAGGGTGTCCGGAAACGATGGCCAAAAAATTCAGAGGATAATTCTAGATCGAAAATAAATGCTACCTCTTTCTATAACATTTTTTCCAAAACTGATTATTAACAGAGTTACAGAGTGTTAAAGTTAAAATTTTATTTTCGATATTTGTAAATAACCTTTTAAAAAACCCTGTTATTTACATAAAATTTGTGAATTGGGGGTTTTTGCGGACGAGAAACTCAGATATGTTTCTTTTGACGTCACTATAGAGGGTCACTTATGGTGATTATTTGAAACAATCGATTCTCCTACCTGTTATATCTGAAAAAAGTATACCTTATTGAAGTCATTAGGAGTAACAGTTTTCAAAATCTTATTTGAAATATTCAGTGCACCGATTGAAAACTGTTATCGTTTCAGTTAAAGTGCTTTTTCTACTGAAAATACAGCAAAATGGAGATGTGCAAAATTTTTAAAAATTGGCTGCTTTGATAAAATCTGCTTTGTTGAAAAATGGTTTCATCGAATCTCGTTGATCTTCTTGAAACTTTGCACGTTTCCATAATTTACGATTCTGAACAACTTTTTCAAGTAATATTTTGCTGTATTTTCAGCAGAAAAGGCACTTTACCTGAAACCAAAACAGTTTTTACTCGGTGCAGTGAGCATTTCAAATAGGATTATTTCAAAAATGGTTACGCCTACCAACTTCAGCAAGGTATAACTTTTCCAAATAACTGTTTTAGGAGAATCGCTTGTTCGATAATCAGATGGATACATTAAGATGCAAAAAAGTTCTGCCATTTAAAAGAAACATGGTGTGCCACAAGTGGCGCTCTCTATTAGTGACCTCAAAATTAGAAACATATTTGAATTTCTCGTCCGCAAAAACCCCCAATTTACAAATTTTATGTAAATATTAAAATTTTCTTTCTTAAGTTATTTACAAATATCAAAAATAAAAGTTTAACTTTAACATCCTGTAACTCCGTTAATAATCAGTTTTGGAATTTATTTTCGGTCTAGAATTATCCCCTGAATTTTTTGTTCATTATTTTCAGACACCCTGTATATAAATGTAAGACATTTTCTAATCGAATAATCTCTTTTTCTGGTGCCAAAAGGCCATCACATAGCCGGAGGTCTTTTAGTCCTATTTCTTTGTAAACCGATATTATTTGAATGGATACAATAAATTATTCGTTTGAGTGACCCTTTGGCGACAAACTGGTCTCTTAAAGTGACAACCTTTACGTACATCTTTAAACTCATTATAAATTATGGCTAGGAAGTCTGGTCTTCCTGTTAAACCGACAACCCGCTTTGGCTTTGCTACAAAAATTAGGGTTGCCAGTAGAATTTCTGGTTTTTCGTAATTTTTTTATTCTCGAAAATCGAGTAATTAAAATCGAAAAGTTTTCAAAGGGCCGTATAATTTATACAGGAAGTTTTTTTCATAGTCAAAAATAAAAAAGGTATCAGCTGACTATTTTTGGTGGGATAACCTTTATTTCTGATTATTGGGTTTAGCCATTTTCGGTCTTGGAATATTGAATTTCTGGATTAGCAAGAGCTTGTGTCCGAGTAATCTGAAGATTATCGTTTTAAGAAAAAATCGTCATTAAACATATATCTAATTTTGCTTATTTAAGAAGTTAGAAAGCTTCAAAGCGTTGATTTTATAATTTTAACTTGAATAATTAAAAAATAATAATGCTTAAAACTCAAAATCAGGAAAATACACGAAACACACATTTTGCAGGAGACGGAGGACAATTTGAACATTTACTATAATTACATGTGTATTTCCCTGGTTTTGAGTTTTGCGCAATTTTTTTAATGAATAAAGTTAAAAAATAACAACCTTGAAGCCTCCTAGCTCCTCAAATAAGCAAAATCGGACATGTCAGAATGACGTTTTTCTCTTAAAATGTCATGATTTTTGATATGGCAAAGTTGGTCGATGAATTAATAAATCATCCTGCATACTGGGAGGTGTAGTAAAAAAGGTCATCCCATTAACTGCTTATTTTTGGCTGCAAAATATGACGATATAACTACTCACCTATACAGGATGATTCATTAATAATTGGACATACGCTAAGGGGTTAATCCTGGGTTGAAAATATGAAGAAATGACACAGCGCTTAGATAAAATATGGCTCCTTACAAAGTTATAGGGTGTGTTATTTAAATGATTTTTGCCCATTACATTAGTGCTGGGTGACTCAGACTATACTTACACATGTATCTCCTTTAGTGACATTGTCAACATGGACTATTTCTTGAACAAATACTTTTTTATAGCACCACAATTTTCAAAATTAGGAACTCCTATATTTATTCATTTATTTTTAGTTCTGAATTATATTTTATATGTTACCATTGACTTTATAACTGTATAAGACCAATGATGTTACTATTCTATTTTAGTTAACATGCATTGTGTCAAGGTCAGAATTTAACTTGGAAATAGCAATATCAATGGGTTAAAATTAATCAAAATGTTTGTCGATTGAAGGTGATGTGATTGCCATGCATTAGTTTTGGTATTACTGTATTTTAGCAATAGTATCACTCTAGCCAAAATAATTGTTGCTTGTCTTTTGTTGAACATGTGATACTGCTTTTAATTGTTTACACTTGAAGCCAACATTTTGATACTACAGATCAAAGATGTTAGTCCAAATTTATGGGGGTAATGATATTAGGAAAACAAGAAAGTATAAACGGATTAAACAATTTTTGAACCGTAGATTTGGTAAAAATATTGAAACAATTTGTATAATTGAAGGAATATTTTGGAAATACATATTACAGTATCTTCTCAAGTGCATAAATTTCAAGCATTTTTCTCTTAACTATAATAAAATTCATTTTAATTTAAATTACACAGAATCATTTAAAATGCAATTTTGACTGAAAGAACAATTAGAATATCTCATTTAGACAGAAAATTGAGTAATTTCTGATTAACCTAGAAGTGGTAGAAATATTATTTGTTTAAGAAATTCGCTAAGGGTGTGAAATAAGTTATAAAGTTGATCTTACAGTTGCAATTTGGTTTAAATGGTTACATAGGTTAATTCATTTTCTTAAGAGAGTGTTCTCTGTACATTCCTCGAGTAGCGATCGGGGTCGGGTGCACGGGCTTTACGGCTGGAGGCGGAGATTATCGCTCTCTCACTACATTGCCTTTACGGTGGACATATTTAGAATATTTAGATTTAGTGGAGTAAAATCGGCTAGCAATTATGCCGTTTTGTTTCCCACTGAGCCACACATGGTTGCAGCCTTTAAAATATATTCGCTTCTGAAGTTGTAGACGTTCGGCATTTAGCATAGAACTTTGAGTAATTTTTAACAATTCGATATAATTTTGGTATCGTTGCAAAGCTAAAAGACATACTTACTTCCCTCTTGTAACCAATTTTCGATTTAAGCCTTTATTTTTAAGTAAATAAATTGTAAATATGACGATTTCTTGCACAGTTTACTTTTTAAATTTAAATAATTAAAAACTAATTTTGAAAAAATATTACACAGCAGCCTTAGGTAACAACTTTGTCTTTCGATTATTTTTTTATTTGGACCGCTATGTTCATTCGTTGTCTAAATAAGTGTTATGGGCCGAGAGTAAAAAATCGGTTTATTTCAAGCGCGCGACTTACTCTTAATGTAGAGCTGGTAATATCTATAAAGTTACAATTTTGAACACACAATCCTTAAGACTGATCAGTGCAGATGACTGATGCAAACCATATAGTTGCAGGCATCTATTTTTCCAAAAGGCTATAATTTGTATATGTGTGTAATTAATAGGAATACTAAATAATTAGTAAGTAAGATGGTAAAGCAATATAATACAATTTGATTTCCAAGTAGTTTAAGTATTAGTTTAATATTAGTGAAATATTATAGGGCCTGAGTGAATATTTGTACTGTGTATATTTAAAAATGTCTATATGTATAAATAAGCAGCAAACTTCATATCTTTTTAATATCGAGACGCACAATTTTTTTGCAGTAAAGGCAGCATTTTCTGAATTTATTGTTAGCTATTTAATTTTATTAGAGTTATAGAATATGAAGATAGTGTGGTTTTATAAAAAAAATGGAATATATGCATAGAAATCATAAAATATATAGAATGCCAAAAGAGGTACCAAAAATAGCCAACTTTGGAGGAATTGCGTAATAATAACTTAGCTTTATGAGTTGGTTGCAGTAACGGGGTAGCTTCACACTAATAGGCGGGAATTTCAAAATATTATAATTTTACGTCCAATTCGCAGAAACATGATTTCTATGGTGCAATTACACACATTCCGTTTTGGTTTAAGTTGTATGCTGGGATTAAAATGCAGTATAATCAACAGCTTAAATTAAGTTTTCCCTAGATGGCTGCTTCTTAAGATTCTTCCTAGTCTGACTATTTTTGAATGCCTAATGTAAAGACTTCTATATATTTTATAATTTCTATTATTATATGCCACTGACAAAATACAATACATACGTGTTCATATGTTCATTTTACTTGACTTAAGTTCTTTTCACTAAATCTTCTTTGTTTGAACAAACTATATTTTTTCAAAAATATGTGATGGGTCATATCTATTTAATAGATATCATATGGGTGTCCCACTATTAAAAACAAGAGTTAGAAATATATTTAAAATGAAAAAAACACCTTTAAAATTGTACTTAAATGCAATTATTTACTAATAAATATTTTTAATAAATATATATTTTTCAAATTGACCAGATTTATGAGAAAATCTTTTTTTTTACAGTAAAATGAACAGCTAAAAATAGTAGGTATAACAAGAAAGTATTATACTTATTCAAAGTAAAAATATTTATTTAAAAACAATTATTATAAGCTCCTATTTCTTCAATATTAGCCCTGTTCGCGGTAGCGATTCCGAACTAGTTCAGGATTAATTTAATGGATGTGCTCAGGCGCAGTTTGAATTTGATCGTCAGAAATGCAAACTGCGCTTGCTCTCATCCGTAAATTAATCCTGAACTAGTTCGAATACCGCTACAAGGCTATTGTGTATCTATTTTCATAAGTAATAAGGATTTCAGATGCCTAAATATTAGAAATAAATTATCAAATAAAATTAAATATTGTTGGAATGCTTGTTGTAAACTTCAGTCGAAAGATAAATTTTAAATTGTATATTCACATTAGTATAATTTTTGAAAAGCAACATGCACTTATAAACCTGTGATTTAAATTTCTACATATACCTGCTACAGATGTAAACAGTATTTAAAGAAGATATGGAATTTAATTTAAAACAATTTTGTTAAAAAGTGGTATGACCATATTTTATGACAAAGTAGATTCATGGTACCGTTTATTACGTACTTTCATAATCCAGTAGACTCTCAACTAGTCGGCTCACAGCTATCCAAACTCCGTGTTATCTGTCTTTGCCTTGAAGCGGACTCGCGAAATTTGTCAAGTTGATATGATTTATGTAATACATATTTGCATACTATTGCAATAATAATGACACTTTTTAAAATTAATTTAGCGACTTGCTTTGACCTGATGGCATATTAGAAATTAAATTTACGTTTAATTTCTAGTACCTATTAGCATTGGTTTTATAAGCTTTACTATCAGATAAGTCAAAATGGGGTTTCCGTTTTGCCAACAAATTTTAGGCCGTCTGAATCTAGCGGGAATTGCAATCAATGTGGTCAGATCTAACAAATTTAGCATTTATTAAATTATTATTTATTGCATTTATTACCTTTACTACCCTATGAAAATAGTATGTTAGAAAGTACCTCTTTTCCTGGCACAGGTTTTGAGATCCACTTGAGATCTGCCAATGTCCATTTCAAATTCTTAAGTTTTATAAACGTCAGAAGTTATGGGCCATATCAACAATTGTACAGACTCTCTTATTCCTACAAATCTAATGGTCTTAGTTGTCCTACTCAGCAACAGATTTCATTACGAATAATGGCTGTCTTGCATGTGCAATTTGTTTACCATGCAATTTAGAACTTCCTTGATTAAAAATTTCTCGACATTTATATCTTCCGTACACATTTGACGAAAAATTGTTTGTAACAATGAGTTTCTATGAACTAGCTTGTCTTTCTGTACTAATTTTAAGAAAACGGGAAAAAGAGGTAATCAATGGTGGGTGCCATCCATACGTTGATGAAAGGTTACATAATTCATTTTCCAAAAAGTTTACTGTTTTACATAGTCATTTTTTCTTCACCTCGTTATCTGCGTATTCCGGTATTCCAATATTGTACAACACCGGCCGTTTCTATTTCAGAAATAAATAATTCTGTATAAAAGGACAAGATTGCTGCTGTTTATAAAACCTGGTGAACTGAGAGAAAGGAAAATACTGCCTCCCTTACAAGCTATTCCTAAATTGTCGACATTTCTAAAAACACGTAGTCTGTATCTAGTACAGCGATAATTGCACCCATTTAATTTAGTGTGAATTATTTTAGGCGATTAAAAATTTTATAGAAAATATTGTTCGTGCGCGACAGCCCTAAATCAATAGTTCAAAATAAGTTGCTAAATGCATTTTAATGAGTGTCATTATTATTGCAAAGGTATATACATACATGCATGCATTCGTATTTAGTTTAGTGCATAGATAGCAGGTTGCTTGCGAATTGATTTATCTTGTTATGCACAATAAATGGAAGAATATAAGTTATGTACAGGGTGTTCTTAAGTAATCTGATATATTTCTAGGGGTGATTCCTCAAGAAATGTCATGAAGAAGAGTTTAATTAAAATTGTAATGCCTTGTAACGCAAAGCACATAGAAAAAACTGATATAAACTTTTCTTCTTGATATTACTTGAGGAGTCACCCCCTGAAATATTTCATATTACTTAGAAAACACTCTGTATAAATAATGGAAGAAGAATATAAATATTCGAATATATAAAATATAAATATGTATGTAATAAATTACATACACACATATTACGTATATAATTAGCAACATTCGGCATTTCCTTATCCGGACTAGCTGTCCGCCACATTAAATAGGATAGTTGAGAGTCTACTGTATATAGCAACGTATTGAAGAAGTTAATCTTAAAGTATTTGTTTTAATTAATATTATTATAGTGAGATAAAATTAAATTAATAATAATTTTATTTAATATATTCTGAGTACAAAATTAATTCAAAATGTTCACCATACATTTTCCTACAAAAATATCAAAATTGTGATTACTAAAACAATTACCAAAAATGTATGCATTTAATCTTACCTTTTCCTCTAGTCATGATATCTTTCCTGTGATTATGATAGTATTTTTAAGTTTTTTTTGGTATTGTCACACCACTGTTTGGTTGAGTTTTATTTTAGAAATAACCTTCCGGAGAAGGCTAACTCGTATTTCTATTGTGCACTGTTAGTCAGTGTTTTTGCTTTTTTATATCATAGTTTAGCACTTTTATATACTTTATTTTACAGTTTTTATTTTCTTTTAAGTTCAAAATTTGATACATGTATGAAATAAGACCATTTTGCATAGCAGAGATTTCTTTTGCAACTATTTTGTGTTTATAGTTTTTTCTGTTATCAAAGATTTTTATTTTAAGTATAATTTAAATTTTTTCTTTTTACTGAATTTTGAATATTATAATGTTTGCAAGATTTGAAAATTATTGAATCGTAATTTCCAATTAAAAAGTTAATTCTTGAGAACTAAAGTTAATTGGCCAATTGGAATGTCAGTGTTAAAATAATAGTATTATTAGTTGTATATTATATACATCAATGTCGTGACAATATATGCCTTTGCCTTGCTCAAAAGCTCTGCACGAAATGGTTTTATGTAAAAAAGTATGTAAATAATGAGCCACATACAAAATGTAAATAATATGAATATATTAAGTATTTTGATTGAAAAAAAATATATTTTTATTGGGATTAAAAACTGAATTAAAAAATAATTGTTCTCGAGACGTAAGAGTAAAGCAAATACATTGTTGACTAATTTTAGAAGTACACTAGTAAGTCGTTTGTGCAATACATGACTTTATGTGATATTTTTCTGTAGCATAGTGTTAGGTAATATTTTTGGTTGCGAGACGATTTATTAATAAAATGAAACCTAACCAAACTTTTATCTGTGTGAGCGTGGTGTGGCAGTCACAATCATGAAAAATGCTGAAAATGGATGTAATTCTGCAGTGCTACCAATGAGAGACGCGAACAAGCCAGGAAGGATCTCAAAGGGTTGGAGGACACCGTGGCCAAGGAGCTTCAAACCTTGCACAATTTGAGGAAATTATTTGTCCAAGATTTACAGGTAATTACATAATTCTATTACCTACCACTGCAAATAAAAATACGTTTCATTCATTTCTAGGCTCGTATGAAGAAGAACATGTCATCAGAAGACAATGAAGAAGATGGTGGATCCCTTGCTCAAAAGCAGAAGATTTCATTCTTGGAGAATAACCTTGATCAGCTGACCAAAGTTCACAAACAGCTCGTCAGAGATAACGCTGATTTACGTTGTGAATTGCCCAAGCTTGAAAAGCGTCTACGTGCCACTATGGAACGTGTGAAGGCACTAGAAACGGCACTTAAGGAAGCCAAAGAAGGTGCTATGAGAGATCGTAAGAGGTATACAAGTTATCCTGTTTACGTTGTGACATATTCAATATAAAAAAAAAATTCTAGATACCAATACGAGGTTGATCGTATCAAGGAAGCAGTAAGACAGAAGAATTTAGCTAGAAGAGGACCCGCCGCTACCATCGCAAAACCTATAAGGGCAGGACAACATCATACAGTTAACATTGCCACTGCCGGAATAAGGACCGGACCCAACAACTCTCCAAGACCTAATGATGAGGCTCAAAAGCGCAGATCCCTCATTGTTGGAGATAAAGGTATGTTTTTATAAATTTCTTTAAATTATTGATTATTTGAAAGTTGCAACTATTTTTTTTTGTCAAAATTAAATAATAAGTACTTAATATCTTTTATAATAATGTAATGTAATATTTTTTATTACCTACATAATATTCACTTTATGTTTCATTGACAATATTAATAAATTCATTGTTTGGAATACACTAAAGAAAGTGTGCAATCGAGTCATAGCATAAAAGAAACAATTAGAAAGTATATCACCTTTGTAAAAGCCGTTTTACTGTTCAAAAGTTTTTCTTGAGTCAATTTTCTTGTTCAAGTAGAGCAATCATGTCTTCAGTTATTCTTATGTTAAAAAATCAAAAATTACATTTTCCAAGCAACAAGAAAAAAACTACATTTCTTTATTAAGGTATTTAGAAAAGTGAGTTCTATATATTAATCGTAGTAATCTATTGCCAAGAAATTATTTATGTTGCTATCATTTCTAAAGAAGTTAAAATTTATCCTTAGTTTATTTATGTATTTTGACCAGAGTACGCTACCAGAGATCAAGTTTACCGGTTGAATTAATGGACATACTGTATAGTAAAAACACAGAACATATACAAATCAGAAGTGCCACTTGGGTGACCTCTATTGTTAGACATTTTTTAATATAAGATGTGGATAAGGCAGATTAGAACAGAACTGTGCACAAAATAGTGACTACACCATTAGAAGCAAGCAAACAAAATGAAGTATTAGAAATGTAATAATTGTACACATTTTGCATAAAAAAATTTTTTATTGTACTATTTTGATACGGTAGTATCAAATAATATACATATATTTAATTTATGCGAATATACTAATAAATTTTAAAAATTTTCTTCTTCGTAAAGTTGATTAGTTGGCACATACCAACACCAAACAGATTTTCTGATTTGTATATATTGTGAAAAAAACTCATATCATTTAAACTAATATTGATAATGTTAGGTGTAATATGTGATATTGCAGTTGTCAAAAAAAAAATTGTTTCAATTCTATTAAATTTGTATGATATGTAGTTGCATTTTAAATTATATATTGAATTATTTTGTCTGTTGGAAATATAATAAAAAAGTACTTTTATTTCATACTAATACATTATAAACAAATAAACCTTTAGTTACCGTAACTATAAACATGTTCCCTTGGGAGACTAATGGCCATTTCCATCGTTTGTCTAAGCTACGCTTACGCTTTAAGGAACCTTAAAAATACAATTTGCCTTCCACCGTTTACTAAACCCGACATAAAATGTCTTAAACCTTCTTAAATATAAGCCCTCGAAATTCTAGGCTTATCTCTTTTAACGATACTTAAAGGTTCTACATAACCTAATTCAATAATTTGGTTTTATTATTTTCACTGAAAAATAAACAAAAAATAATAAACTATGATGAAAATGATATATTTAATAATGATTTAGATATATTAAAAATAATAGAATATGGGTTTTCTCGAAAAGTGTACGAGAGAAGTGATCACTTCCATACGATGGATAATTTAACTTTTTTTAGAAGTTAAAAAAAAAATGTGTATAAAGAAACAGCTGCACATTTTGACCTTAATCGAAGAAGATCTTGAATTTCCAAGTAATATGTAAGCTCTTAAAAAGAATCACTGATAAAATTTCAAAAAAAATACATTTATTTTTAATCTTTAGT
Organism: Monochamus saltuarius; assembly: GCA_025584915.1. NCBI lineage: Eukaryota > Metazoa > Arthropoda > Insecta > Coleoptera > Cerambycidae > Monochamus > Monochamus saltuarius. Next base: position 51,348,684 of record CM046725.1, on the reverse strand, counting down.
AATAATTCTGTATCACCAATAAAACGGACTTCCTTTTTTTTGGTTTCAAAAAACTTTTTTAATGATTCTGTTCTGTGAATATTATTTGGCGACAGTGAGTTAAATTCACCTGCTATCATTTTTCTTGTAGTAACAACTTGTGCAAAAAACCGAATAATTATGAATATTGGCTTTTTAGGTAGACTTTACAAATTAAACTTAATAATTGTGCGGTGGAAACATTACTATTTTAAACTAGGCCTAAAATTTTAACCGCCCTTAGTTAACTACACTTAAAGGGCAATGCGGTGGAAATGGCCATAAGTAGTTATAAATCCTTAATTCCCTCTAATGTATTTACAAAAATAAACCGACAATTGCCAAATTTCCCACTGAAATTATTTACTGAATTGCAAGAATTTTCCATTGAACTGTTGTCACTGCCTATGACTGTAGTCAAACATGAAGTTGATGTTCCACTTCTTTCATGTGACATGCCAGCCAACATTCTTGCAGTTTTATTTTTCAATTCCATGCTGTCGGCCAAATACCCTTCTCCATAACCGAGCCCCTATCTTCAATATGATTAATCGTCATGTTCAAAAGTTTTTGACCTCTATAGCCCCCGAAATAACCCATAATCAAAACCACCTGTACAATAGGGCAATAAATGTGTAATTCTTATAGTTTAATGCATTACCTTATGTAGTAAATGTTCTTCATTGGAAGCATTCTTAAAAAATTTGGCAATGTCATCCCGACTAAACACTAGACTTTTTTGGTTCATAGGTTTTACTTTTTTGTTTGAGAACCACTTCCAGTTCATGAAACTCTCTCTCATCTGTATTATTATAAATTGTCATCATAGATTTTAACATTGACCACTTAGTCTACATGGAATTCGGACTGTACGATTCAGGCTGTAAACAAAATAAATCGATATCACTTACACCAGAACGTGGAAGAATAAATACATAGCATGTCTTGAAAGTAAACCAACATTATAGTTTCACTTATATGTTTGTTTTCAGTACAGTTAACTTTCAGCCACTGCAGGAATTTGTCATATTCTTTTTTATACTTTGGTTTTGACTTTGTTGGTAGTAGTTCGACACCGAGCTTTCTCAGCCTTTTGTAAATTCATTTCCACAAATTAATAAATTTGTTAAACTTTTATTTACAAAATTATCAGTTGGTAATGGTAATCATGCCTATTTAATTATTAAACATTTGTTTAATTTTGAAAACCAAGAATATTTGCTTTCCATATTTCATTAGTATGAATTGAAATATAACGAAATGGTTTTCATGTTTTATTAGTATGAAATAAAGATCTTTATTATCTATCATGTGAGTTATTGGATGTTAATAATCTTAGGCAAATTAACAATTTGTAATCTGTTGCCCTCAATAACTACCATCCTCATAACTCCCTTGATACATAAATAACTATTTCTTTAAAGTAGTTGAAGGGAATGATGATGGCATATTCTTTTTCAGATTGAACAGCCAGCCACCTTTTATCTGGTGCTTCAAAAATGTAGTAAGCAAAATAAATCGTAATACCAAAAATATTGCCGATACATCTATATGGAGGCAAGTTTATCATACAAAATTAAAAATCAAAAGATTTTGTATGATTAGACTTGTAATTTATGTGCTTACAGCTTAGTTATTTATAGATTAAGGTGCACTTAAAAGAATAATAAGATAATAAAAAAATAAAGACGTAAGCAAATTGTTTCTTGAGGTGTATGTTTGCAAAATTGTTTTATACGAAATGGTGTCTTGCAGTGCAAGAAATAATTTGTCGAAAATTTGTCACCGTTTTAAGCTATAACTGCGCGAACATAATCAATTCGACATAAAAATGTTCACTTTGTAACGATTTGCTTATTATTGTTGTTTAAATAATACTTACTACCATTGTGCAAGAACGGTGTTTCCTTCTAGTTTAGTTAATTATCGTTTTATAAAACACTGTAGGAATTTATTTTTTTAATGGAGGTACTAAATAATATAGTAGGTGTTTTATAGTTTGGCACTCTAGTAACGGTACTTTTATTTGTAGTTAATTCTTTTCAATCGAAATTTGTGTAAGTAATTTTATTCGTATTTTGAATTCTAAATTTTATATATTTATTGTGATTATTTTATGAATATTATTTTGAAATTAATTACTCTATTAAATATTGTCATGTTTTACTGTTTTAATTTTTTCATTATATATTCAGAGGGCTAGCTTGACTGGCATAAGCTAAGAGTGCCTCTGAATTTTAAATATCTCATTTCCTGGCACAAAAATGAAGATGTGCAATTTTAGGAAATAACAGTACTTTAGTTATTGTGATAAAAATGACATAATTTTTTTATTACTTGATCTTACTTGCCTTGTTTTTAATTTATTTTAAAAGGTAATCTTTCATGAATACTGTATAACAGAACTGGTGCACAATTACGTTTTCCATGAAGCATTTTATTTAATAGTGATTTAATTTATCCAAGGATCATTATCATGTTCCATAGCCCAATCTTAAACTTTTTATAGCAAATTCTATGTAGTTGTATAATTACATATTTATTAGTGGATGCTTGAATCATGATGCAATTTATTTATTTAACTGATGAAAATTATATTCTAATAAACTAATTAAAATTTGTGTGAGTGTTTTTGTATATCCCTCCATTATTTATTTTTTGTTGGATTATCATTAAACATTATTCAGGTACGAGGTGTGGCAATTAAGTTTCGGGAATTTGTCAATGAAAAAACAAGCAAATTAAATTTTGCCAAAATTTTATTATCGACCTTCACAATAGTCTCCCTCTAACTCTACACAACGATTCCAATGTTGCTCCCACAAATGGAAGCACTCATAATCCTCCGCAGTTAACCCGTTCAGAAGCACGGTTACAGCTTCTTTGACCTGTATGCCGCCATGATGAGTTCCTTGAGGTGCGAGTTCATCTTGAGGAACAAAAAAATCACAGTGGGCAATATTGGGGCTATAGGGAATGCCTTTTTTTGCCAAAAACTCTTGAACAATAATGAACGAGAAATGGGCTGGCGCATTGTCGTGGTGCAAGGTCCAGCCGTTCTTGGCGAGTTCGGGTCGCACACGGAAAACGCGGGCCCACAACCATTCCAGGACGCTAACATAGAACTGTCCACTCACCGGCAGGAACATATTCACTATGAATGATGCGGTGGATATCGAAAAAAAACGATCAACATTGCCTTCAGACGTGACTTGGACATCCTCGCTTTCGTTGGCCGCTCTACCCTTTTCCACCCACTGCTGACTTTGTTTATGGTTCTCGGTGTCACACTCAGTAGTAGTAGTAGTAGTAAAGTGCGGGCGGCCTTAGCCTGGCAAGTAGGCCACACGTGGGCCCATTTTGCCTACCCTGGCATCCCATCACCCCTCCACTATTAAGCCCTCGGCCTTCCTCGAACCTACCCGGACGTCCTGATGAACGCCAGGATCCTGGTCCGGTGTCACACTCAAATATCCAGGTTTCATCTCCAGTGACTACCCGACTTATCCAGTCTATATGGTCGCTCCGAATGCAGGACAACAAATTTGCATGTCTTTCTGTTCACGGGTGAGAACTTTTGGCACCATCTTTGCGCAAATCTTTCGCATATTCAAATTTTCGTGGAACACCTTGTGAATGGTTTCTTTGTTGACGTTTAACTCGTCAGACAACGCACGAATGCTTAGGCGTCGGTCAGACGTGATTAGTGCATGCAAACGGTCAACATTTGTGTCAGTAGGAGAGGTGATGGGAGCTCCTTCGCGTGGATTGTCTTCTACCAATTCACGCCTCCTCTTTGAACCGTTTTGCCCATTTAAACATGCATGTTTTCAACATGCACTTTTAGCCAGACGTTTTACAGTTGTGGGCCTTCTTGGTAATTCTACAGGAAGTTTTATATTTAATACAGAACACACTGCTTTGTCTTACTATGTAGATCTCAGCCGACATCAATATTTTTCTTAATTTACAGAGCCTATTGTAAAATCAAGGAGAATTGGTAAAATTCGAAGTGGTTGACATCTGTTGATAAATTTTGGAACTGCTGTAGAGCTGACCAACAAAGTAGTGTGAATTTTTGTTTTTTTTTTTAATATTTTCTGTATAAATAGTATAGAATAGTTTGAAAATAGTTTAATTTTATCTTGAATGAAGAAAGATGCAGAATGTGCATAAGACAATTTATAATAAATCGGGCGCGGGGTGAACAACAATGCAACAAATTGGTTTTGTATGTGTAGGTGTAGTGGAAATTTTCATTTTTTTTTGTATTTTGGGAAGTTCATTGAGATCGTATGATATTTTGTTATAAAAAATGTACAAAAATGCAAAACATACGCAAGATTATTTGCATAAAATCTGTGCTGTTCTTCAGTGCTCCTCTTACTGTATTTTTGACATTTCCCTGCATAAATGTCTGTAGAACCGAAACTGAAAATCAGAAAACTGATAACAAAACAAATAAAACTATGTAGCAAACATTTTTCTGTAGAGGATTTTATGCCAGGTTATAAGGTTATGCTGTGAATTATTTAAGGATGTTTTTAAATATGTATTACATAGACATTTTATGGTGTGGCTGAGTAAAGCAAACATCTGTAAACACAGGCTTTTGACAACTTGGAGCTGCTCACATTCTACCCCACAGAAAATTATGTACCCTGCCTTAAAAACATCTCGTCTTCTTTCAGAAGTCGCACACATTCTATCTAGTACAGATATCTGGAACAGAACCATTATATCTGAAAGGTTACAAGCATACTAGGAATTCATAGTATATATGCACTCTAGGAATTTGTATTACATTAAAATAATCCTATTAATAAGTCCTAAAAATACACTTATTTTCAGGGTAGAAGTTGCCTTGAATATTTTGACATTTTCTCAACTTTCTATAAAATTGCAGGAAGAAGATCTGTTTAAACTGTTGTGTATTTACCTTGGGTGGTTGTAAATGTAGGGTGGCTACCCGAAGCTCTCAGCATATCATTATTTTACTTACCTTGGAAGTAAAGTAACATAGGTTTTAAAATTAGTTTAAAGAACAAGTCACTATTGAAAATTTATTTTTTTTCCTACAAAATGTGTGATTATGTAATCACACAATTTAATATAAAAGAACTGAATATATTGACAGATCAATATAGTCAATAAATCTGGCAAATTACAAAGTGACAAAAATCCTACATATTTATGACCATAAGCAGCTAGAATATTCTTATGAATAACTCAGTTATTACGAATACCCAGCGCTTGTTCAAGCTCCGCTCTCTTTTGCTGCACTTTAGTGTAGAAGTACCTGCACACTGCTTCCTGCGCCCAAGGCTGATAAAAGAAGTCGGATCTTCTTTCCTCCTCAGGATTTCCCACAACATCAGTCATGGTCTAAAAATAAGCATATTGAAAGATAAGACAGTTACTAATACAGATGAAGGAAACACAACTAAGGGCAAAATTCCATTAAATACAATCGATTTGAAAACTCGGTGGCAGCACCTTTGATGATATATACCCATTTCTGGTAATCTTGAAATGATCATTTTCTCTGCGGAAGTTAACTATGTTGCTTATACAGGGTGATTTATTAATAATTGTACATACGATAACTGGACAATCTTGGGCTGAAAATATGAATTGACAGAATGCATAGATAGAATATGACCCCTATGGAGTTACAAGGTGTTTTATTTAAAAACTTTAAAATTATTTATACTGGGTATAAAGATTAGATACTTTAGAATATATTAAAAAATTCTATAAAATAGTTCACGGCTACTACCAGAGGCATACGATGTGGGCAGAGGATCAGTTTCCCATTCCTAACTTCTATATACACCACTGGCAGAATTATTATTTTGGTACAATTTTCAGTTCTTCAATACTATCTATGCAATTAATTCCTTCATAGCGATAAAGTCAATAATTCTTGAGATTTTTAAAGTTAAACAATATAATTTTGGGTTTATTATGTAATTTATTTGTCATATTTATTATTTAAAATTTTTTAATTTTATCTAAGTGTTATGTGTCAACTCTTCATATGATCAATCCATTTAGCGTATGTACAATTAATGAATTTTAAAAATTTTTGCACATCTCCATAATTTACCGTTCTGAACAACTTTTTCAAGTAACATTTTGCTGTGTTTTCAGTAGAAAAGGCACTTTAACTGAAGCCAAAACAGTTTTTACTCAGTGCACTGAATATTTCAAATAAGATTATTTCGTAAACTGCTGCTCCTAACGACTTCAATAAGGTATACCTTTTTCAGACATAACAGGTAGGAGAATCGATTGTTTCAATAGTCAGATGGATACACTAAGCAGCAAAAAAGTTCTGTCATTTGAAAGAAACATGATGTGCCATAAGCGGCGCCTTCTACTAGTGACATCAAAATTAGAAACAAATTTGAATTTCTCGTCTGCAAAAATCCCCGATTTATAAATTTTTTGTAAATATTTGGATTTATTAAGAAGTTATTTACAAATATCAAAAATAAAATTTTAATTTTAACACCCTGTATCTCCGTTAATATTGAGTTTTCAAAAAATTGCTATAGGACTTTGTGACCCTAATTTCTTGTGAGGAATCACCTCCTGAAGTCTTGACGCATAATTTCCGGACACCCTGTATATTGATTTTATTTCGGTACCTTTGAATATCCGCAGGAGGCATAAGATAACATTGATACATGGTGATTTTCCAGGTTGTTATGCCGTGACCTTGGTAACTGGTAGTTGCCAGAAACAGAGTTAAAATGCACATCCCTAGCATTAGCTGAGATTCTTTTACCTGCCCTGGTTGTTCTCGGGCTAGGCTCTGTGGGGACAGACCCGCTATCGGTGTCTCTGAGTCCTCAGACGCAGCGAAGTTTTTGCAGAGTTACCAATGAAGATGCCGACAGTGAAGAGCGGCAAAACGTTTGGAAGCATGGGATGGGACCAGTTACAGCGGCGGCTACGGTACGCCTCGGAGGCCATCATTATTCAAGGAACGGTTCTGACCGTAGCACTCGTAATACCAACAATAGGAACCGAAATCAATTTATGGGCAGGCCCAGACACACCGATAGCGGGTCTGTCCCCACAGAGCCTAGCCCGAGAACAACCAGGGCAAGTAAAAGAATCCCAGCTAATGCTAGGGATGTGCATTTTAACTCTGTTTCTGGCAGCTACCAGTTACCGAGGTCACGGCATAAGAACCCGGAAAATCACCATGTATTAAATTACAGCACTGGCCGTGAAAGCCTATAAAACACTATAAGATAACATTCTTATTATTTGCTAAACTCTATATTATTCAGTTCTTAAATGTCTAAAATTGTATTTGTAGAAAACACTATTTTTTCCACCGATTGTTACGTTTACCGGGGTAGAAGCAAATAAATCAAATTCAAATTAAAGTTTCTCCCTGTTGAAGTAACTCACCTTTAGATCTCTGGTTTGAGACACTATCCATTTATGAATAAACTGTTGAGGATCTTTTGCGAAACTAAGGAAAAATTCTCTGTTAGTTTTAAGTTGGTTTATAGTGTCGACTGTTTCATGAATTTTAGAATCCAATCCTTGGATTTCTTGCTGGCTAGCAGTACTCAATAGGAAATTGTTCATTTGAGTTTTTAGAGTATCGTCGACCTAAAAAGAATGATGACGATTTAAAAATCTCTCTATTTATACAGGGTATTTCAACGGGAACTCCCTCGATCGTTATCAAGAAAAGTACTGAACTGGAATATTTGAAATTTTGACATGTCAAAGTGTCTGGGGTGAATATATCTACAGCTCTCCAGCATTTCCGATTATACCGGAAGTTGACACCAACTTTGTTATTTTAAATGGAACACCCTGTATATTATTGCATTTTTGGATTCTATGGAAAAGTTTGGGGTCATTTTGAATAACATTCCCTATAGTTATAAATGTTTCAATATTAATTTATTAAAAAAAAATTTAAAATTTGAAATATACTAGAGTGCACAACTTCCTCCTGGAAATGGTACATGGTAAATTTAAAGATATTATACCAAGCGTTTCATTTTTGCCATTACATTTTGACGAGTTCAAACAGTTGTAACTCTTTTATTTCAAATAAAACTATGTATATTTCGCTCTGCCTTGTGCACATTGAAATTGTCATTTAGTTGTATTTGCCAGAGACTTTGCCATGTTGCCAAATTTTAAAATATTTCGGATCCAGATAACACTCAAGGGAGTTCCTGGTGAGACCCCTGGATATTGTCATTTATTTAAGTTTACACTAAATTATGAAAAAAATATATGTTAAACACACCTCTACATCTATATCGTAGCAAGCTGTTTGCTTGCTTTCGGCTCCCCCTTCTACTGAAATGACGTGATTAATAACAATTGGATCTGGAGGATGAAGCAATGGATTCAACCTCTGAGGAATTTCAGCAAATTTCATACGAGTGCAGTTGAATATTTGCTCCAAATATTTATCACATACTATGTATTCACGCTCGTGAGCATCTTGCAGTCTGCAAGAAATATTTAAACAGCTCAATTTGTAGTTTTGAGAATAAACCGGAAAGACAAAACGTGTACAGCAGTACAAATGTATGATTTTAATTTATTTGCTGTAATTTAAATACTCAAGAGTGAAATTACTTTTAGAAGATTTTAAATACTTTGTTAAAATACATTATTAAAATATTCGAACAAAATATTTTTCAGTTGAAAACCAATATAATTTTATATTTAAAATAATATTTACTTTTTTTTATTTACAAAATCCTCCCAGCTGTGGGCTTCATATACATACAGGGTGAGTCTAGTTTAAATAGTCAAACTTACAAAATTTCAAGCAAAAAATGTAAATACAGCATACCTTTTATCGTACTCTTCAACAGAGATAATGGGTAATCAAGTTCAGGGAAAAAAATTACGGTCAGCTACCACAACAGTACTGATGACATTTAACAGTGGAATTTTTAGTTTTTCTACTTTGACTTTAGGCAATGGTTGTTTTAAAGCCAGCCTTCCTGGATATTTTATGTATTTGTTTAATTTGATCATTTATTGTAGTCGTAAGTATTTCTATGGAAAACAGTGCATCTGATGAATTTTTTACCAGAGACCTTTTATGTAATAAAGAGAAACATTCCGAAAATCGTATTATTTTACCGTGCAGTGCTGCACCAAATATTAGTAATTTAACTCGAGTATTTAAATTATTCGGAAGTACAGTAGAACCTCGATTATCCGTGTGCGGATTATCCGTGGCGGGCCAAAAAAAAACGTTCGGAAACAAAAACAAAGACGAGTCCGCTTCTTTATCGCATACGCAATACACATTATTTTCTTACGCAGTCTAGCATTTGGTCCGTTATGTGCAGACAAAATGAATCAGCAAGGCACCAATGAAGAGCGCAAACGTAAATATGTTAATTTCGTTTTACATAATGTACATATGTGTGCATTTAATAGGTATGTGTAATAAAGTTAATATTTTTTGCAAAATTAGGGAGTTTGAGCGTTATTTCAATTAACCGTGTTTTCGATTATCCAGCAACGGTTCGGTCCCGGCCGGCCCGGATAATCGAGGTTCTACTGTATTTAAAATACTAAAAAAACATACACCTGTTATGACTGAAATGTACAAGTAGATGTGACATAATGTAATATATGTTTATTTTATATTATACATTACATATATAGACAGTACTTAAATTTATTCGATAGTTAACTAAATTTATGCATTTTTGATTTCTACTTTATTCTCTAGGTCCTCTCTGTAATGACTTTTAAGTAACTATACTCTATTTTTAAACTAAGAGGAATAAGTGAAATCATATCGATGGTCTCACAAGAAAAAGCCATAAGCACCATTTGCCTAATTTTCTAAGAGAGGAAAAAACCATGTAATTTGCTTAAATAGGTATGTTTTTCAAACAGGGTTAAACCAACAAAAATTGCAATAAACCGTATTTAAAAAAAAAATGTTGTCGATTACGCGTTTTCAATCCTATTGTTTGACGCTTATGCCTTTTTCGAAGTTGTAAAAATCAAAACAAATGTGATAAATTTTGTCAGTTCCACCCCTGTTGCGCCTTTTGTTCTTACGTTTACAATAGAAAAATTGGCACATAATTCTTTTCGACCTATTTCTCAGTGTGATTTGACAGTTACGTCAACTGTGTCGAGTTGTTCTCGTCAGCTGAAAGTGGCGCTTACAAAAATTCTTGGCAAATTTGTCCACACATCGAATTTATGTCGGTTAAATCATTTTACCCTGTGATAGGACTTTATTAGTACTATATTCGGGTGCAAAAATCTCTCACATTTTTCACACTTACGCCCTTTTGTCATAACGATGTTCATATACAGGGTGAGTCAGTCATAATGTCATTAATTTTAACCACGTATTCGAGAGGCCTAATAAAGACAGAAAATCGAAAAAAAAATTTTACTCAACCTTTAAAAAAATAAACAAATCACCCTATAAAAATCAGTAACACGACGCTCCTGGTACGTTACGAACTTTCTGATGGAGCACCAGACGAAAATCTAATGCCACAGACTTGCCGTATTAACCATGGATGCCACATTTACATACATAATATCGTCTAACACATCAGCGTGTTATTCAAATTTACCTCCATTTAGCACTCTGCATTTCCCCCATTTCTTCCTCAAATTTGTAGATCATGCCACACATTTGCAGGGGATGGAGAGAATACAAGCAGTAAGCAGTAGTTTGTTTATTTCGGTCTAACCTCACGTATTTGGCGTAAATTCACAACGCATAATTTTACAAATTCAATATGTGGAAATGGTAGTGTTATACGGAGAATGTTTACAATGCGACTGAATTTTATTAATAAAGTGCTATGGACGGATAAATACAGTTTTACTTGAAATGTGGGCTGTAAACAGGTTAGTATCATACTACTTAAAAAACAATACATTTCTAGGCTAGATATGCGTAACTACAAATTGTACATCTGGTTATGTGTGTTAATTGTACTTACGAGTAATACTAAAAAATTCATATTTATTTGTAAAACGTAGTGAAAACGTAATATCAAAATTATTAAACTGTAATAATCTAACATTCGAAAACATTTATTTATTATCTACATTTGTTTTTATTAACAAATAAATCAATATTTAAGGAAAATTCATTCATGTATCTAGATTAAAAAATATAGTTTTACTCCTTGTCGTTAAATAACAGTATAAAAACTAGGTAACTAGGTTATTGACCTAATAATACGGTAGGTCAAGGTCAAAATTAACTCTCGATAACTTAGATTAGCGGCGTGCCATTTCGATTTTGGACAGTTTTCTGTCGACAACACGATGGTTTTTTATTAAGTACTTAGTATTTAAACACAAAACACTTTTCAACTTCTCAATAATTTATCCATTGGGTATAGGTTTTTATGTAATGTACGTAAATGGTTTATTACTCAGTTTATTATTAGACACGTTGGAGTTTTGTTGCAGTCATAACAGCTACATTTGCTCAGAGAAAAATCGACACGCGAGTGTATGGGTATCGTTTGATTGGGCCGTATTTTCTACGGGAAAACCCGAGTGGACCGCGTTACTTGCAATTTTTAATTATTTGATTTTATTGGGTATTAACATTTTAAATTATTATTGGCTGAAGTTGAACTGTGCAAAAACAAAATATTCTAAAATAGTCAGTACAACCGCTTATTTGTGATGTCTAAAACCTAGGTGGGTCGGTACTACATAGAAAAATATTACAACTTGACAACATTGCATCAGGTCGATATCGAGTTGAACTGTGAGCTGTAACCGACCAAGGCTGTGACCGGTCAGTAACAGTCTGAAAAATGATTTGAAAATATTTTTTTTCGGCGTAAATATGGATTTAGATTTTTTTTTTAATCACGTATTCGCATTATACTCATTATTCCCTATCTCCTCTTAAAATTAATGACATTATGACTGACTCACCCTGTATACACAGGGAAAAGTAACTAGAAAATATAACTAGATCATTTTGGTGGTAAATTTGAAAAATAAAAAACTGAAAAATTAAATAATAAGTAATTCAATTAGTTTCTGAGTTATGAAACAATTCTACTTTAAGTAGTGTTGACGGATTTATTGGGTCTCAGCTCTCTAGCAATTATAGACAAATTATAAAATCAAGCATAAAAAATATATGTAACACAAAAAAATCTTAAACTGTTCAATAAGGTTTGAATTTTACCTATGTGTTTTGATATACTGCCATAATGCAGAAATGATAACAGGCCTGGTTTGAGTATGTACGCCTAAAAGTCGAGCCAATCTGGGATCCAATTTAAATTGCAGTGGTTGATAATCAAGTAAAAGCAATATTGTGCACCGTACATTTTTATCACCAGGACGTTTAACCTAGAAAAATAAATAGTAATTACAATCGTTAACTATAACTGAATTGTACCTGAAATCCATCAGTTTCCTGGGTTGTAAGAGTACGGTGCCATTCAACTAAATGGTTGTCTGGTCCATACAGTTCTTTATCAAGTTCAATAACCAAAGATTTAAAAAATGATGAGAATTTGCGTTTTACTTTATTAGGATCATTTTTAGAATCATCAAGCAATCTACCTTCTACTCGTAATTCCCATGAAGCTACCGACCTGTAAATATAACACAGTAATCACATTTTAAAATTTAAAATTTAACTAACCCTTCTTGTCCGGGACCCTCAGGTCCATCAGCTTGTGGCTCTTTTGCGGGAAAAAATGTATTAGATATAAATATTCTTAATTTTCTCTTTTGTTTCATTGGACGTTTTAACGCTTCTTGGATGTCAAGGCGTTTGCGCATTATAGTAGAATCAAGTTTTCTTTCAAAAGCCAAAAGGTCCATATAAGCTTGACTTTCGGGTACCAAATCTCTTACTTTTTGAGGCAGAATTTTGTCAGCCAATTTCTTCTTTTTCTTACTTGTTCCATGTCCATAATCCCTAAGCATTTAAAAGTTCACAGATTATATTTTAATAAAGGTAGTATCACTTTACTGAAAGGTACTTACGGTTTTTGTTGCAGTGGTCCTCGGTTATCTGCTGGCCGTTTTCCACTAGATTGTTGAGGTATTGGGCCACCTCTCATTGGCGAGTAGGGAGTACCACTGGGTCTTTGTATCATTGTTCCTCCACTCGAAGTCATGTTTGGAGGTGGAGGATTATAACCAGGCCTTTGCTATAGTAAACAAAAAATTAAATGAACACCAAATTAAACCGAATTTTTCTTAAATTTATAAATACCGGAAACGTCTGCTGTCCATATTGCCTCATTCCAGGATTTTGAGGCTGTTGATACCTTTGTTGAGGAGGTACCCCAGGCCCTGGATTAGGCACTGGCCCAGAAAATCTTTGCGCCATTTATACTTCCTAAGACAATATTTCAATACTGCCTTGTTATTGTGTAATAAACAGTACTTTTTTATTAATTTCTTAGAAATTGAAGTTAAGCAGTCACAAAACTGAAAAGTGAAAACAATCAGTCAAAATTGTCAAAAAACAAATCTTCACTCTTCTTCTTCTTTAACCATACCCCCACGCATGCAGCGTTAAGAAGACCGACAAAAATCACGAAGTTGCTCACTGTTGATACATTCGGAACTGCTGTAGGGGCAAAAAACCATAGAAAAGATAGATAGATATAAATAGTTGATGTTTTTTAATTATTCTTATTTTTTGCATAGTATGTACCAGAACCACAAACCTAGAAAAAATATAGACGGCGCCGGTTCATGATAGAGGTCACGTGACAGGTGCCACGTTTTCTAGGGACCTAAGGTCCAGAACATGGATATTTTATTTGCTTTATGTTGGCGGTTGTGCAAATATGATAGCTGCATTGCAATCTGAAATTAACTAACTTACTGTCATTTTAAATGTCATTAAAGAATGTGACAATGAGTGACATGAATGTGACCAATCACAGTAAACAAATGCGCTTCACGCTCCAATACATAGAATTACACTATAAAACATATCATAATTGGCAATTAAATAATTTATAATCACAGATTAAATATATATAAATAAACAAAAATTTATAATCCTTGGCGGCAATTGACAAAATCGCGCGGTCCTGCTGTATCCACGCAATGGCTTGCCTCGCAACATATCACAGGTCCAGCCATTTATATTACATACTTGCGAAATTCGTAGATATTCGGCCGAAGTTTTTATTTAAATTTTTAATGGCTGGAAAATCTGAACGAATTTCGCAAAATAGTACAAATATTATTTCTACTTTCACTACTATGATGTGGTTAATAAGTTTGTTTTGACTTCTGAACTAGTTGTGCTCATGGATGCGAATATTCCTCACTAAACTGAAATGTCCGATGTGGAATGTTCTTCGTTCCACTGCGTATCCAAATAAAGTGACAAACCTAGGAGCAGATAAAAGGAGGCACATAAAACTCAGCAAAGAAATACTTCATTGGTTATGTGTGTGGGTGCGAGAGAGACAATCATCTGCACGTACGATATTAATTGTGATCTTAATTTCCCATTATTTTGTTTGTAAACACGTCATTGGTGTACAGTGTATGGTTAACCAGTACATTCTTTTATCTTGTATCTCGTTAGTGTTATTCTTTGTGCATTTTGGGTGTTTTTGTTGGAACATATCATGTTTTATAAGGGACTATAAAATTAACCAGCATATAGTACCAAATAATTCTTCATATCCAGTATTCAATTTCATTTCAATTCATAATCAGCTAACTAACAAGGCAGCTTCACACTAATAGGCGGGAATTTCAAAATATGAAAATTTTACGTCCAATTTGTGATTTCTATGGTCCTTCCGTTTTGAAATCAATTCTATGCTAGGCTTAAAATGCAATGTAACCAACTGCTTACATTAAGTTTTCCCTAGATGGCTGATTTCTAAGCCCCTCCCACTGAATTGTAATTATATATATTATGATGACTGAATGCGCTAAAAGCTGCGCGAATGGATTATTTATGATCAGCGCCATATTTTGTTTTGTGCTTCTAGCAATGGCGGAGCAGTAGGGACTTAGCTGATTCTGAATTGAAATAAAATTGAAATCTGGATATGAAGAATTATTTCGTGCTATATGCTGGTTAATTTTACAGTCCCTTATAAAATATGACATTCTCCAACAATAACACCCACAAAAATACGCAAAGAATAACACTAACGAAATACAAGATAAAATAAACAACACTGTACGCCAATGACGTGTTTACAAACAACACAATGGGAAATTAAGAACTCAATTCATATCGATGGTTGTCTCTCTCGCACCCACATACATAACCGATGAAGTATGTCTTTGCTGAGTTTTATGTGCCTCCTTTTGTCTGCTCTTAGGTTTGGTACCTTTATTTGGATGCGCAATCGACTTTACGCATTCCATATCGTACATTTCAGTGACCCCTCCATAGTCTGACTATTTTTGAGTGTCTAATGTAAAGGCTTCTTGCATTCTATATATTTTATGATTTCTATGGTTTATACACATCCGTCACAGTGCCGAAGTGCCGAATCAGTACCCTGGTACCCTAGATAAATATCAGTACTGTTAGTGCTGCTTCAGGGTCCGTTCAATCGCATTTAAATACGCAGGCGACGATATTTTTGTAATTTCTCTGACAAACTGACCAGATTTTTGTATTGCTGAGATTGGATGAAAAGCTTATCAAACAAGGTTATCAGATTACTTTATTTGATAGTCTACTAACTCTTTTTAGGGACTACGGACGGATATGTGTCAACTGGCATCAGTGATCCATCACAAATAACACTGATATTGAACTGACACTGAACTGATACGTCACTGATGTGTGTAAATGGACCTTAACTCAGCGGCTGACCTCGTCTGAATACGCCCAATAATAATTTCATTTGAGTGATATTCCCGCGAATTTCGCAATTTTTGATTTAAATTATTCCTGGCGGGAAACTCAACTTTCAGCGAATTTAGCAAAACAGTCAAGGCTTGTCCTCATGGACGCGAAATTCGGAGATATTTACGCGAACTATATAATGAGAAGAAAAGTCCCAGCTGTTAGTGAATGTGGCCAGCTGTAGTAGTAAAAGACTGTCAGAAGCTCAAAAAAAACCAACGCCACATAATGATGACAATAGTGATATTTGAGCTGTTTAAAATCTTGTTTTCATGGACGTGAAATTCGCGCGAGTTATTTAATGGCGAGAAAGGTCTCAAATTCTAGCGAATTTTGTCAACTTCAATATTTTTTTATCATTTTCATCATAAAATTGTCGTTGGCTATTTTGATATCCTGTATCTCGGAAACGATGAACTATCACCCCTTCCAAAAGAATGCCAGTAACACCTGAGACATCCTATATAACCGTTTTAGGTCAAGCTGAATCCAGTGCCGTATAATTACATTTGAAGAAAGAAATCGCTAGCAGTTTTTGTAAAATCTGCCAGTGAAAAAATTTCGAAGTAGGTAGGCCCAAAAAACATATTTTTGTAATATTCTTCATTAGAAGAATTTTTAACTAGAAATTCAATATATGCAGGCACAAAAAACTTACGAAGCTTTAGGCATAGGCAAAGTGCTGCTACTGTCGCGCTCTGCAATGTACACCGAAACTGTAACCACATGCTATTATTAAGATAAATATTTCAGTATTATTTATTGTAACTGTATTTGAGTAACTGTCAACTTTTGAACTATGGTAAATTGGACTAGATCCTCATATTTTAGCCTCATGAGTTTGTGCTAGTGTTTCGTGCATACCATTTAGAGACACCCTATAATAAAGCAAAATTAGTGGAACTGATTTGGATGATCTGAACCTTTCGCTTTTATTTTCTTGGGAACTGATCACACACAAAAATTAAGATATTAGATGACTTTAAAAAGATCATTAACTGCGCTTTAAAATGATATGTATCACACAAGACCACTTTCCATTTAAGTTAATCACACTTCCGCTTAGAGGTAAACATTTCAAGAAAATGTCCTTCCTCAAAATAAAAGTTAACGGGCCCAAGAGTTTCTTTTAGTTTTTCGATTAAAATAAATCTAATTGTTTGGTGGCCCACACATTACTTATAATAATATATAATATATTGAAACACTTTTCTTTTGTAAAATGTTTATTAAAAATTAAATACAATATTTCTTTGTCTACTATTAACTGTAGCAGCACAATGTTTACTCATTATGTAATTTTTTATACATTTTAAAAATCAATAACAATTATCAATAATATCTTTGGCATTTGTAAATTTTTTATACAAAAATTTGCATTACTTAGAATTTATATTTTTGTACAAATAGTATTACTCAATAAGTTGCCTTGAATTATTATAACTACTTTTCTGCCTTCGGAATATTTGAGCTATAACTTCAATATTTAATAATTTAAAAAATGCAGAGGCGATTTTCCACAGGTAAATATAATATTGCCACCACAATAGGAAGCAACATTATTTTTAATAAAGTCATGGCAATAAGAGAAAAACAATTATATAGCTACTATACTCGCGACAAGAATTCAGACGACTTACGTCATACGAACAAATGAATAATTCATTATATTTTTATCAAAATATTTAAGAAACTGCAACTGATAGTAATAAAACTATCTACTGCACTAAAAGTTTGCATTATATATTGCACTAAATTCCAAAAAATTATTGTTTTTAACGCGACCAAATATCGAAAATTACGTGGACAATAAAAACAAATGTGTAACGTAAGACGTATGAATTCTTGACGCGAGTATATCATAATATCACTAGACTGCAACTTTCTATCAAACTAAAAAATATGTATATACATAGTATATAAAAATTTTCGTACTTTTAGATCAGTGAAGATAAGAAAAAAATTGAAATATAAAAGTTTTGCAAACTAGAGCTATATTGAAATAAAATTATAACAATTACGGTCACTTTAGTTTTCCATTCTTCAGTTATCTTCATGTGTAAACACACATAAATTTAGGTTTCCCTTTCCAACAGCTAAAACTGAATGGAAAACTAAACTACCATCTAAAACAGCCTTAAAAGATCAATTTTCCAACAATCAAACAGATCAAACTATGTGTTAATATTTTATATTCATATAAAGCTAAAAAATCAAAAGGATTTGTTTTTGTTTCCATATGTTGTCCAAGATATCCTTTACAACAAATTTTGTCAACAGATAAAAATATATAAATTATTTTAGATTATAGTTTAATAGATTTTTAAAATTTATCATTAATAACAAAATTATTTAGTTTATTATCAAACTTAACTTCTCATCTTTATCAGTTAAGAAGAGCAATAAGAAACAATGAAATTTTAGTATTACTCCTTAGTTGCAAATTATTCTGAATTATTTTCTAATTAGTTTCTTGATATAATAATAAAACAAAATTAAAAATGAGGGTAATGTAGCTTAGGTATATGACTAGGTATATGAAATTTGTATGATTCATTTAATAATATGAGTCATTTAACTGGTCGGGAAAATTATATTATCTCAATTATTACATAACTAGGTATAATAGATAAAATAAGTATATATTAGTTTATGTTCTAAATCGAACTGAAAAATTAAAAATATAAATGTCTATAATAGATAAAAAATTTTTTTGTACTTAATTCAAACACCTTAGATTTTTCTTTCAACAATATATACTTAGAATTTCACATTTAATGTTAATTTGCTTTAAGTAAATTTCTCGATTAAAAAACTGATTACTACAATCAATTTGTAATAAAGATAAATTTAGTAAAGTTAGAGACAACAACAATCTGAATGTTATCAGTTTTATTGATAGCTTGATTATACCTGGATTAGAGGTAATCCAAATTCTCTTTACTCGTAGAATAAAAGTTGGCGTATATTGGTTCCGATTTAATCGGTTCTACTGTATTTAACAATAAACTTGACATGGCCCTGGGCCGTAAATAAATATTTCTTTTGTCAATATTTTGCCATATCTACTCTAAGTATTTTTATTTATAAAAATAACTATTTTATGTAAACACCTATATATCTTTGGTAAAATAAAATTGAAAGTGTAAAAACTTACATTGAAGCCACTTATTGAGTAATATAAATTTTTCTAATTGAATACAATCACAAAAATATTTAATTCTTCGATGTCTTAATCACTTAAAGAATTATTATAGTTGATCGTAGAGTTATGCCTTGTTTTCCTACTACCTTCTTCCACTGTCATTCTCGGATTTATTGACTGTGAGAGAGCATTAGTTTTCTGAAAATCTATTGTAGCATAACTCTTCTTTTCAACCTTGGGGCTTTCTGGGGCCAGTTGTGTACCAGTTAAGGTCTTTTTATTTGTTGAATCTAAATCTAACTCAGCATAGTTAACCTCTCCTACTGTTATATACTCAGGGGTGTATTCCATGTCGCCATAAGGAATAGTGGGAGTAGGGGGTACACTAGCAAAATGAGTATCAGGTATTGGACGCAAATTTTCAATGTCTTTGGTATCGATGTTCACATAACAATGCTTTTCTTCGGTTTCTATTACTTTTTCAGGTATATCAGTCAATTCTTTGGCAACAGTTATTTCTTTGGTACAATTTTTTGTTTCTACATTCATGTAGACATGGCAAGAACTTTCGGCAACAGTTTCTGAAGGCGCTACTCCTAAATTGGCATAATTAGGCAACACAGTTCCATTCTCCAGCAAAGCGCTGGTATTTGTATATGACGGGTCTGTAACTAGGCTCCCTCTTTTATTGTTGTTGTGTTCCAAAGATGCGTCTGGAGGAGGAGAAGTGGCTGTAGGACTTAGAGGACCATTACTACTTACAGACCCTGGCCTGCTTAACATATTGTGAGGCCTTGTAGTACTAGGTACCGTAATAGGATTTAAGTAACCATCTGGTTGTAATCCCGAACCCATTCTTCGTTGAACAGGAGGTCCTGTACTTACCGGTGGAATGGGGAATTCAACATTATTGGTGGTGGGGTTGTTCTCATCATTAACATTGCCTGTGATGTGTTGTTGTACTATGTTAAAAAGCTGTTCTGCTTTTCTACACCGAAACGCATAAATGCCATGTCCAGTTGGACATCTTCGTCCACATTCAAAACTAAAAACCTCAGTGTCGAAACCATACTTTCTTAGAGAACGCAAGGGCCACTTAGTAGGTTCTTTTCCTTTTTGGTACAAGACTAGTTCAGTTTCGGTCACTTGTAATTTCCCAGGGCTTATAGGTCTTCCTTGATCATTAACATTAGTCACTTGAAATATGTTTGGATGCCTATCATTTATGTCCGTTTTGCTCGTCACACAACCCATTATGAATCTAAAGGGATATTATGTAAATAAACAAATACCAAGGTTAAATTATCTATTTACTTACAAAGGCTCTATTAACTAATATTTAAGAGCATAGCTTATTTAGTTGATGTGCAATAACTGACGCATATCTTCGACCCATTACTTAATTTAATCCTGTAGTAAATACATTTTTGTTCTATCTATTTCTATTACGTCTGATAATCATTTTTATATACAACTAGCTGTCATTGGCAATGCAATGACTAATAAATAATGAGTCTGCGCCGTTTACTACGCAGAAAATTTGCACGCGCAAGCTCTTAATCCGTTGTTTCGATTTAAATTTCTTGAAAAATATTGATTTATGTTGCTTCACAACCATAAATTTTCATCTTATTTCAATAAGCAGCCAATAGCTAATTAATTGATAATCACCAGTTAAATCCATACCCCGAAATAATACCCTTTGTCAAGGCTTCAGTAGAAATTAGAAATTTGGACGGATATCTATGTACCTACTCTTAAAAATATATTTTATTTTCAAGAGTTTTAAAATAATAATGGTCGTACATTTAAATATAATAATTAGTTGTAACACGTCAAATAGTTAATTCCATAATCCAGCAGTTTATCTATATATTGACTAAAATTCTACTATATAATATACAACTGCCTTGTATGTTTGGTTGCATATACCTATGTAAAGTACCTAACAGTATATTTTGAACGCATTACAAATACATCTTTTAAAAAAATATGCTTAACTTTTACACCCAAACAGTACCTATTAGTTTTGTGTTTATTATCACTATTCACTTCTACTTCAGACATAAATATGACTTTTTTGTATAGATATCGACAATATGGATGAAACCTATTTGTTAGTTTATTGAAGATAACAATGGGTTTACAAAATAAGTATTCCTATTTAACGGTTGGTACAGTTTATATGAAAACAAGAAAAAATCACTACACTGTGTTTAGTAGTAAGGAGTATCAGTATAAAATGATTAAAAGAAATATTATTTTTAAAATTCTCGTTTCAAAATATATTATACAAATTAGAAACATGCTTCTCTCACACTGATAAATCTTCTTTCCACCCAATTTTTAATTAAATATCTTGCATAGGAAATAGTTACCCTATTAGGTACTATATCTTTTTTTACGATTTATGTTTATTAGAATCAACAATAAGAAACTCTCAATAACTACTGAAAGGATCCAGAGGTACAGGGTGATTCTAAACCTATAGGTATAAATTTAACTGCGTCTTTTAGACTTCAAAAGTAGTGCTTTATTTTTTTATCTTCGTTCAAAACTCAATTAGAAACCGAAAATCATATAGGTACAAGTTATTTCCGTGATTTTCATAGACAGTTGGATTTGCTGAATCCATGAGTCTCTACACGCACGGCCCAATAATGCGTGTCAAAATTGCCCCATCCGTAACAAAAATGTCCATGATAAACTTTGGGTTTAAGTGCTGCTGATGTAACAACCGCTCACAAAAGTTCACTTGCAGCAGAAGATACCTTGGAAGTAAGGCTTATGCCCGCTACACGTGAAATGGGCAGAGTAAGTCATGCCTTAACGTTTACCAAACTGCGGATATCTCAAATTACGCTGCAATTGTCCTAGTGCTTTTGCCAGGCTGCCCCTCGACGGCATTTAAAATCTCTACCTCGAGATTCATAATTTGAGGTATAATGGCTCCTTCATATTGCCCAGACCTCGGCCGCAAATTGCTAATATCTCTTACCCCGCTGAACTACACGCTTCACGATTCGGATGACATCTTTGGGAAACCTTTAGGCATAAAGATGAACTGCATCCACTAAATTTTGATGTGATTCCCGTACCCTTAATTATGTCCATAAGTTCTTCATTTGAGAAATTTATGCGATATACTTTTATAATCGTGTGAAAATAAACTCGAATAGGACCACAACCGATAACAAAGTACTGCTATAAATACCAAATATATCGTCCTGACTTGTTTATTTCTTAGTTTTTATGAACAAAAAATTCAGCATGTAAATTTTTGGAAACTTTTATAACTAAAAATATTATACTACATTTGTTTTCACTATTCGTCATTATTTGTTCTCAATTATAATTTTCCAAGTTTTGCGTAGACGTTAAGAATCACCCTGTACTGCCAAAATTGTAATGGATTATTACAACAAGATATACTGCTAATTACATGAAAAAGTAGGTAACTAGTAAACAGTATCTTAATAAGTGAGAAAAATATAAGATTTTTAAATAAAATACCTAAATTATAAATGAGTTAATAAGTAAAATACTCATATCCGACCATATATCTGTATAGATATAAACAAACACTTTATACTAAGTGTCCAACTATACAGTGTGCTTCAGCTTTTATTGAGCACGCTATATAAATAGTGTTCCTGAAAGTATTTAATTCAAAATTTGGCATAACTTTTAGTGTCATATATATTACACCCGAAGTAATAATCAACTTTTTTGTTTCAAATGGAACTGCCTATATTTTTCAGTTTTTGGATTCATCGTGTAATTTTAAAGATATTTCGTATAAACTTCCTTATGTCTATGCCGTTTTTACAATATTGACCATTATAGATTGTTGGCTCTTCAACATACGAGTAGATATGTTATTTTTAAATGGGGCATATTTATGCTATGCTAAAAGTAATGACAAGAGTCTGAATTAAATACTTCTATTGAAATATCGAGTAATATAGCGTGCTCGATAAAAGTTGGGACACCCGTTACCTATGTATATTCTTAAATCTCTGTTTTTCCTTAATAAACAAATTTACATTGATAGAAAAGAAAACATATATTTGTGTAAAAATTATACATCTGGTTAGCTCTATGTTCAGATACACTGCGTATAAAATAAGTGATATCACTTTAGAGTAAGTTAGAACATTACAAATTATTAAATATTATTAAATGCAACTCATTTTACTGCGACTATCTCTAACGTTGCATGCCCAAAAATCGAATTTATCTCAAAAATAGGAAGTTATAAAAAAAATATCAAGAGTAATATGAAGATTTAGATACTTATTTTTATTAAAAGAAAAAATGTTCAGAATATTTTGTTTTGCCGCAGTTAACGGAATGATTACTTTTTTGTTACACCTTTTATATACTATCACTCAAATGAAAATAAAATGTATAAATGTTATACAGGGTATTAAAAAAGAGTGTAAAATATTTCAGGAGGTAATAGTATGAACGAAAATAAGAAGAAAAGTCTTAATAAACATGGGTCCGCAAAGTAACGGTCGCGGAGATATGGACCACTATTCGTTTTTCAAACATTTTATTTTATTAGGAATAAACCGACAAAGGAAGCTTTTAACAAACAAAAAACAAAGTTACAGAAGATGTTCAAAGTGCTCTCCGTCCATTTCCAAGCAGGCACGACATCTTATCGTCTCAACGATATTCGAACTCTTTCCTTGGTTTGGATTTCTTGACACTTTTGATTAATCCGCAGCTGCAGCTCTTCCAGGCTATTTACAGGAGTACCATACACTAATGTCTTCAAATATCCCCAAACAAAGAAATCTAGAGGGTTCAGATCAGGCGATCTTGGAGGTCATAAAACAGGTCCGGCCCTTCCTACCCATCTATGTGGAAAAGTTTGGTGTAAGTCATGGAAAAATGAGCTGGAACACCATCATGCTGGAACCACATTTGTTGCCTCTGATTAAAAGGAATGTCTTCCAAAAACTCATACAGTGTGTTCTGCAGAAAGTTGAGGTAAGCAGCGCCTGTTAATCGGTTTGGTAAAACAACAGGACCTAGAAACCTGTCACCTACAATACCCATCCAAATGTTTAATGAAAAACGTGCCTGATGTCCAGATTCTATTAGAGCATGAGGATTTTCGTCGGCCCAAATGTGCGTATTGTGAAAATTAAACACTCCATTTCTTGTGAATCCGGCCTCATCAGTAAAAAGAAAGTTTGCAAGAAAACGGGAACTTCAGCATCATGACGTAGAAACCAGCGGCAAAAAACCAAACAAGCTTGATGATCATTTATTGGATTTAAGGTCTGTACTCGTTGCACATGGTATGGATAAAGCAGTTGCTCCAAACAAGAGGACCACTAATTCCTACCTCGGCTGATATTCTCCGCATACTCGTACCTGGATTCTGCTCTACCAGTGCTAGAATTTCTTTTTCTGCTCTAGGAGTGGATACCGACCTAGGTCTTCCGGATAAATGGCACTGTTTGCTCTAGGAACCGGTATCACGGTGAATTCTTCCAAACATGCGTTGTGAAGGAATCTGGCGATTTCGATAAGCGTCAACATAACGTCGCGCTTCCGTGGCGTTCCCATTAGCACGACAATACATGAAATGCATGTCTGTTAATTCTGCGTTAGTAACCAGCCATAGCGAAAGAAAACTTGTGCACTGAGAACAACTGTCACATACGTACTGTTTATTTCACTAAACATCAACCAACTATTATAAGAAAATACACAACGTTTTTGCAAAATAAAAAAGGGACTAAAAAACATAAAACATTCCATATCTCCGCAACCGATACTTTGCGCACCCATGTTTATTGAGACTTTTCTGCTTATTTTGGTTCATACTATTACCTCCTTAAATATTTTACACTATTTTTTTAACACCCTGTAGACGAGAGAACTGATGGACTTTTTTTCTAACTTTCAGTCAATAAAAACTGTAACATTAAATGGAAGTTTAGGTATACCTATAGGTGATTAAAAATCTAAGTGCTATATGGCATAGTAAAATAAAAGCGTATTCAATATCTCTAATGCGTACCTACTCTTTTGTAGACTGTGTAATCTTAAAATTTAATAAAGAATAATGCTTTTCCATCGGACCCTTACGAGAAAAGTTTGACTACACTTCTGCTCACATAAATACTGCATGTCGTTATGTAAAGTAAGACAAGTGTCTGTGCTGTGCTATAATGGGGTGGCTATTATATGTTCCTCTTGAATTCACATCAGTGAACAATAAGTTGAGCACAAAAATGGTTTTATTTAAATACATTTTATACAGAGAAAATAAATAACAATGTGTACATTCAAATTTATTTATGAAATTAATTTGGTGTTGAATTTTGAGCGTATTGAACATTCTACAAAAAATGAACTTATCTCATAGACAAGAGTTTCTTTAAAGTTTGCTTCTTGCAAGATCATGTCCTGTGTGAGTCTCGCAAATACTTTGTCTACACTTACACTCACTGCACACCGCGGTAATAATAGCTGCATTTGGCACATGTTTACCGGAAAATCCTTCTGCTAAAGCATTTTCACTTCACCATTAATTAAAACGATATCCATAAACTCCGAGTTGCTATACGCGTAAGCCATTTTTGACATTTGAAAAGCTAATGTATGTAAATACTCGTATCACAAAAACGTTATTACCTACCTGCTATAAGTAATCGAATTTCAATATTCGGAGTAGCCTAGCTAGAGACTACAGTAGCCCAGCTATGTAAAGATTAAAAATACTACAACTATAATAATATTTAATTCGCAAACTATAAAAATTCCCACATTTTTTTAGTTAACTTGTAAATTACTCTGCATTTGCAAAACTTCTTGGCATAGCAATATGTCTCGCAAGACTTTTTTTTAATTTTGTCTCATCTTGCAATTCGATCTGTCAAGTCTTGTCCAAGAAAAAGCAAGACAAGATTGTCAACCCTAGTTTTAATAAGCAATTGTGTCAATTTTGAGTGAAAATGTATAGGTACATCGTAAAAAATTTTGAGTAAAATTTCACTCAAAATCAACACAAATTATTGTTGTCAAGACGAGTCCACAGTCCTCACCCGACTTTGTTGAAATAATAACACAATTCAATGAGCAAAGTTCACTCAGTTATTTGTTAGCTAAATAAATATTTTGGGAAACGCTCAACAATTTTTGAATTAGCTTTCTAAACCATATGCTATTCCAAACACAATATTGAGTTATATTATCAATCTGTTTCGTTATTTTTTCACAATATGTATAGTCGCGTCAAATTAGCATTTCACTTGCAACTTTTTGCGGAGAGGTCCGATTGAGATGCGGTTTTCTGCAAAATGTTTAGGGAATTGTTTATAACAAAAGGTACATCTAACTTCTGTACGCTCGCAAATTTTTAATTGTTTATTTAACAAATGACGATTTAACGAAAATGTCGGGAAAATGTTCTCTCAGGGTTTTCGAGGTTGGTGTTAGCTTTATTATTAATTGCTAAATTGTTGTAACTGGGCTAATTAACAAATTAAAAACTCCACCCCCGAAATCACTAGAGAACCGGCCATCGGCACAAGATTTTTGCAAATATAATTGTTTATTGTTCGATTGTTGCAACCTCGCTAATTAACAAATTAATAACTCTTCTCACGGAATCGTTAGAAAATCGGATTTTTTTTAAATAATTCTGGGATCATGGGGAGAACCATCGGCATAAGGTTGTTGCACGAAATTGTTTATTTTTCTATTTTTACAACCTGCCTAATTAACAAATTAATAACTCTACTCCGGGAATCACTACAGATCCGAAATTTTTTCCGGGATTTGTGTTTTTAAGGCGGATCATCGGCAAAAGATTTTTGCAAATATAATTGTTTATTGTTCAATTGATCCCAGAATTATTGCAAAAAAAATCCGATTTTCTAACGATTCCGGGAGAAGAGTTATTATTTTTTTAATTAGCGAGGTTGCAACAAACGAACAACAAACAATTATATTTGCAATTACTTTGTGGCAACGCTTCTCCTCATCATCCTATGGTTATTGCAAAAAAATCTGTTTTTCTAGTGATTTCGGGCGTTAACTTATTAATTTGTTAATTAGCCAGGTCGCAACAATTGTAAAATAAACAATTACGTGCAACAACCTTGTGCCGATGGTTCTCCCCATGATCCCAGAGTTATTGAAAAAAAAAAACTGTGTTTTCAACGATTGCGGGAGTAGAGTTATTAATTTGGTAATTAGCGAGGTTGCAACAATCGAACAATAAACAATTATATTTGCAAAAATCTTGTGCCGATGGTTTGCCTTAATAAGCCAGAAATCATGGAAAAAATTCCTGTTCTCTAGTGATTCCGGGGTGAAGTTTTTAATTTGTTAATTAGCTCAGCTACAACAATTTAGCAATAAATAATAAAGTTAATACCAAAGTGATAAAGAGGACCTCCAAAACCCCGAGAGAACATTTTCCAGACATTTTCGTTGAATCGTGTGTGACATTTGTCATATGTTCAACAAAAATGGGTCATTTGTTAAATAAACAATTAAATATTTGCGAGCGTACAGAGGTTAGACCTTTTGTTATAAACAATTCCCTGAAAATTTTGCAGAAAACCGCATCTCAATCGGACTTCTCCACAAAAAGTTGTCCATTTTCCCATTTTTCATGCTAATTTGACGCGACTAGTATACAGTAATGAGTTACTTTATATAATTTTGGAATTGTAACAAACTCAAAATAGTGATGATTTTTCATTATACTGTGTTGGGTTCTTATACAGTTTTTATTAACATTAGACCTATTGTGTACCTATTAAGCGGGCCTAATTTTTACATAAAATTATTCTTTTATATTACTTATAATAATAATTATTTTATACTTTTAATAACATTACGATTATTACAAATAATTATAATTACATTAATAATAATAATAGATAATAATAAAATATTTATAAATAATTATATATAAATTACAGTCTACGAAAAGAAATTCTTTTAGTTGGTGCACAATATAGGTTTAATTGTGGAAATAACCATAATATCATGACGCAGTACGTAAGGATGTTTTGTTTTATTATATTATTTAACAATACCTACATTCTTTTTAAGTTTAACAAAATATGTACTTTGGTGTCACAAAATATTCAGTGGTGTTGTATCACTGATGAAGTTCAAATGGCTCTTTATTGAATAAAGAGTTTAAATCAATATTTTCCATGTTTGATCTATTTTTCAAAATGGTAATCATGGAATGACACACACAAAATAGGTTTTCTGAAATAAGAAGTAAATCAATATTTTTTTTTGTATCGGACGAAGACGACCATTATTATTATTATTATTATTATTTGCATATTTCTACCTTAAATTCATGACACAAATTCTCACTTTCCAGTTTACACCATACTTTTTATACAAAATGTAATTTGAAAATGTATTTACAATTGTGGTCCATGGTCCATGTTCGGGTTAGAAAAATACACTTTTGATTATCATCCTCAAACAGCAGCGACTTGTATCATACACAGCAAAACTACATCTGCGCCTCGATATACCGGCTCGTATACCCAACTTTATTTTCCCCCTTCCACTTATTAATCTATATAACGGTTAGTGTCATTTTTACAGAATATATTCTCATTCACATATATTTATTTCTCTAACCAAACATTGTGTATATAAGCTCATTTCTTTGTTAAGATGTTAAATTTACTCAAAGTTCAACACCAAATTAATTCACTCATAAATGAGTTTGAACTTAGCTACTCAATGTTATTTTTACTGTGTACTAAACATTTTTGTGGTATACTTAGGTGTATTAATTACCTTGTAGGTAGGTATTACACTCGCCGCAACATAAAGGTTTCCAGCTCAATATTATACTCTGTTTAAATTATGACATAACCACTTGTCCATCGCACATGTGCCTTGTCAAAAACAAATATTGGCAGGATCTAATTTTATCTTACAAAATGAAAATTGCGTATATTCAATAATTAATGTTTTTAAATAAATTAAATATAAAATTAATATGTTAACACACTTAAAGGACAGTCTATCTATACTTAGTTTAGAGACAAACCGTTTAATCGCAACGTCTAATCGCACCACTCGCTCAAGTTGATTTACATGTTACTTATGGTCCATTGTTTTCTATTAGTCATGCTAGTAGCTGCAAGTCAAATAAGCGTAAAAATCGACTTGTTCCAGAGCTAAATTAACGCGTGCGGTTTGTAATCGCTCCAAAGAAAGTGGTCTAAAGCGAAGAAAATCGTTTGCATTCTTCTTGAGAGATGAAATAAGTGAAATGGGACAATATCCGCGTTTGCGCCAGGAACCAGCCTTCTTCAGTCTCGCCTTCAGTCGTTCTTTATACAAACAATAAAATCAGGTATCCTTCTTTTCGTCACATAATTTAACAACGCATTAGCAACAGGTAACATCTCTATTATGAAAAATTGTACTACTAAATTGGACGTTCTAAAATGTGCAAAATGGACAACACACTTTAATCGTGAAGTCGCAACAGTGGTCTGTGGTCGCAGCGTTTAGTCATATACCTCCATTCTCCCTTCGATTTTTTTCACCAAAATTACCTACATGATAGATATTCCGGAATAAGATAAAAGTACGTGCAAAATTTCAAGTGTGTATCTTACAAAATAATGGGATTATTAACAAAAATAGTTTCTTAAAATGCAACTTCAATACCCTGTATATTGAAACAGGGACGCCCAAATAATAAATGGCATAAGGAAAGTCGCATTATTTTTTTCCAAAGAATATGTGGTATGGCCTTCTATTTTGGGGAAGTCACAACTTTAAACCAAATCTGACTCATTAGCTTATAAACCTAAATATGACAAATGATCTTGAACCATTCTTTATTTAAATGCGTTTTTGTAATAAATAATAATTCGCATCATTTTTATTTCAAAATAACATAATTTGCTTATAAAGCATCAAGTTTTTATCTACTGGTAGGTATTATATTTTGTATGAATTTTATATAACTTATGAAATAATAAGAAGTTCAATGAATTTAAAATTTATAATAAAAATATGTTAATAAATTTGCAAGTGCAAAACTATACTAGGGCACGGGCGCTTAAAGGAAACGTAGGCCCCGGAAATTTACCTCCTTCAACCTTTCCTCTCTCTCGTTGGACCTGGAATTGATACTCGAGAATAGCATGCTCGCTGTTCTCGGCTGATACCTAATCACTTTAGAGATATCGGCGATAGACTCAGCGAGTAACCAGATTTTCAAAGAAATTATAGTGAGCGGACGAAATTGTGGACAGTGACTAATCGCTAGCTTGTTGACAAGCGCGACGGCCGAAGCGTGCGGGGAGCAATATTTCATAGGCGTACTAAATTTGAATGCGATCTGATATAAAAATATATAAAAATGACAAAAATAATTGCATTCCATTATATCCATTATTTTTAGAGTAGAAACAGTGATATAACGGTTTTTACCAATTTCGAGGCGTTAGATAATAAAAATAATAAGAATATTTCAAAATTTAAAGTTTTTATCTTGTATATCGGTGTACCTAAGTTAATTCATAAACTTTATCAAGATAAACTGAAAAGATTCTTACCACAATTGTAAATATATCCTATAAAACGATGCCTTCTTGGGCATCGATGACCCACCACCACCCGGCTCATGCCGCCACAAGATGTTGACTATTTATACATTTCATATAGGTAATTGTTTTACACTAAATTAGTACGCATTACGTCAGAATCATAACAAACTTCACTATCACTGTATATGTTCACTATTTATTAAAATGACCACACGTTCACTTCGGTGTCACATCCACTTCACTATATAAACCATTTTTCAAATACTTCACTGTTCATATATTTACGGCAATCTCCCGTCCTACGTGATTCAAAAACATGCAAACCATTTTCTAAAAATACCGAATCGCTTCCAATATGTGTTATTATTAACCTACGTCCTTTCCCAGAAGGCGCCTTTAATCCTGTAGAAAATCCATCTAAAAATGCTTCTCTTTTACTTCGAACGTTACCGTCCTGCCAATCTTTTGATACCGTTATAACCTTCGTTTACCCATGTTTCATCCATGTCATATATCTTTTTGCCCGATGCACGAAATTCTCTTCTAGTTTTTCTAAATATTCTTTTCGCCATACTATACAATTTCATCTTTTTCAACTAGCATACTTTTACGATTTCGTTTTAAAAACCGAAAATTCATGTCATGCATTGTTCTTCTAAGAACTTGAGGCATGTCCTCATCTTCAGCTATCGTAGATTAAATTTTTTTTATCATCGGTATTTCATTTCTGAAGAAGAAACCATGAATTTTCCTGCAAATGGCGTATTTTACGTCATCATTGACTTCTATTTTTTTCTTCTTTGGATTTACTTTCACCCTCTTTTTATAGCACGATATACACTAGAAACTGACACTTGTGTTAACGACCTACACATATCAACAGCATCACTTACACTTATGTTAAAGTTTTGCGCTCGAATTCCTTCGTATTCGTTTTTTATTATCAATAATATCAATTGTCCGTTACATAGGTTATGTCGATTACTAACAGACCTTTTACTAGAACTGGCACTTTGATCCATTTTTAACTGTTATTTGTTAACTTCACGGTTGCAATAATTTATTTTTATAATTTAATATAACTATATAAATAACACCACGCGAATAGTTGCAAATCCCCCGACGTACGCATGTTCTAATGGCGTTCTAACCTCGGCAAAGCCATGTGCTAACGCTCACGGTTTACACACACCAAAATATTGTTTTCCACAATGCAATAAATAGAGATAGAGAATACATCGGGCTTCAGTTTGACTGAGTCTTTATCGTGGTGGGGTACATATTATTATGAGTGTAGTATCGTTGTGCATAGAAAGCGGCACAGTAATAATGAGGTAAATAATGTGTAATCTCTTATAAAAATATTATACGCTTAATAGTAATAGTAGTTTTATATTATCTATTAGTCACTGTTCATAATTTCGTCCGCTGCCTATAGTATATGCCTACCTACCATAAGAGTTTACGGGATATTAGATATATCCATATAAATTTTACTATTACTTAAGTTTTTACTTACTTCGGCAATAAGTACTTAATAAATATTGAAAATAGATAGTTAAATAGGTATTTAAGTATTACCTACCTATATCTTCAGTACGTAATTTCAATAAAAATATATACCTATGTACAAATTATACACGTGTTTAAAAAGAAATAAATAAATACAACTTTGAGCCATAGGTGGTTAAGATATGAAAATATGAGATACCTATAGGAACTCCTGTTCGAAAATGTAACGTTGGTGACGTTGAAAAATATTACCTTATTGCTGTATTGAAGCCAACTTCAGCGATAGCCAAAAACAAATGATGTTTAATTGTTGCTAATTTGAACCACCAATTTCAGTTTTGTATCTTGTACCGTTTCAGAGAAAAATGATACCTGCTAGCATAGCACGAAAGACAAAAGAATAATTCAGTCATTTTTCTATATAAAATTTTGAAAAATAAGGTACCTAATATGTGAAGATATGTTGCGAATGATTAATTTCCATATCCCCCCATATATCTACGTCCCTAGAGAATCTGAAATGCAACCAATTATAACAAATTATATCCTAATACGTATCATAAATGTATTGAAAAAAACACGTATTAGAAGTATAAAGTCAATTTCAACGAGTAGAGACAATTTAGAATATAAACAGGGAATGTAATAGCCCAAATCCCTTCATTATCTTGTAGTAGCATACATTTGAAATGGTTTACCAAAATACAATTAAGTTAGGTTTTTACTAATAATAATTCTTTTGTACCTGGAAATGTTGTGGAAAATTATCACTGCAATACAGTTATTCAAATGCTTAACACCATCCACTTTATTTGTTTCATCTCATAAATAAATAATAGCCAAGTGAATCGCCCCTTAGAAAAAGAGCTCAAGTTCCATATAATATACCGGGTGACCAAATCAAGCGGAGAAAAATTTAGAGATTGGTTTATGGGTTCTATCAACAAATAGATAAATAGATAGATAGATAGATTTTATTGACCACTATATAAATACACTTTTTGCATAATGTGCAAGTCACTTTCTAGAAAACTAACAAAGGAAGACTACAAATAAAAAAGTAAATATATAAAAACAATAAACAATATACACAATACTAAAGTATAAAGTACAAAAACTTAAAAACAACACCAAAACCAGCAATTTAAAGCCGGTGATACATACATGCAGCATATGTGGTTAATAATAATAATAGTTTATAACAATTACAGGCAATTAAAGAATATTAGCATCATCAATATACTCCTTTATGGAGTAATAAGAATTATTACTATGATTTTTTTATTGTATTTTTAAATTTATTATAATAAAAGCCACGAGTTTTTATGCTCAACTTATTTTAAAGATTCAAAACAAAGGAATTATTCTTGGACTTCGTTAATCTAAGTTTAGGAGGTCTCAAATAGCTTGCAACTCTTATTGTGTTGTAGTTATGTAAGTCCATTTGCGTATTAAAATCTGTCTTATTCTTATGTATGGCTAACAATGTATGATACATAAATAACGAGGGTAAGGGCATTATTCCAAGGCTTATAAAGAATGGGCGACAATGGTCACGGAAATCGGCATTAGATAAGATATACCTACGCACGACTTTTTTTGTAATCGAAAGACTGCAGCACTGGCATTTCCCCACAAAGTCACAGCATATGAAATGCGGGAACGAAATAAACTAAAATATACACCGCGTAATGTATCATCAGTCAAAACCTACGAAACCGTCTAATTAAAAATATTATGCTCGACAACTTAATACAAAAAGTATCCACATGGGCTCTCCAGGAGAAACTTCCATCAATATCTACACCCAAAACATGCAAGAAATCAGCACTAACATAATTGCTCATTTTACTAGAAAAAATCAATTGTTGGGTTTTGTCTGGATTAAGAGTTAGATTGTTTACTGAAAACCATTGCTGTGCTTTTTTATTAGTATTTGAAATAGAGTCTAACAAGGATACCACACTGACACACGCATTTAATAAAGTGGTATCATCAGCAAAGAAAATGCATCTCCTAGGTGACATACAATCGATAAAGTCATTGACATAAATTAGAAACAAATGTGGCCCCAATTTCGAACCCTGAGGTACTCCGTGACAAATGAATTGAATGCTGGAATTAATTTCATTAAATGACACACATTGCTTACGATTTTTCAGATATGACTCCAGGAGTCTCGCTGGTAGACCTCTTAAACCATAATTTTCTAATTTCTGGATTAATATGTCATGAGACACACAGTCAAAGGCCTTAGTTAGGTCACAAGCTGTAACAGCACAGTGTAAACCCTTCTCAATAAATCTAGCGCCTAACGGGTATTTTATTTAAGTAAAAGTACACATAATAAAAATTTATACTTACCTTGATTTGGTTATCCTGTATGTCACAGTGTTAATGATATTTATACAATTCTATAAATATCATTTATACTGCGAGAAAGAAGTAAGGATAACTGGTAAGTACGTATGACCTTTGTATACAAACAACTGCTAAGCCGGCATACATGACAAAAAAAATAAAATAAAACAAATACAAAAATTAAAAATTAAAACCAAAAAACAAATTATTATAATAAAAATACATATATTTTTATAGCTACTACCCAATTAATTTATCAACCTTAAGGGCAAAACGCTGCATCGGGTTACCCAAGGACGCCCTACCTACCTAGGCACCGTCCGATGCCTCGACAACCAAATTGATCCTAATTAGAAGCGAACGAACACCTGAATGAAACCTTATAACGCCGCCGCATTCCTCACCTCGGATGGACGTGGTACTGTATCCGTGGAGTCTGTACCAAGTTTGCACCTGTCGGTCTGGGCCACAGGTAGGAGGGACCGCGGCGGCCCCGACGAATCGCAGTCGGGGCATCGCGGCTCTGCTGGCCAATGCCGTCTCGTCCGCACTTATTCAAGTCTTTATTTACCTTTGCTCGCATTTGCATAGGCGTGTACTCGACTCAATTAACTCCGGCGTAACTGACAGAGAATTGCGAAATAATATGCTCCGCGGTTTATATGTATGCGTATGTCGCGTTTTTGCTGAATATTTTTTTGACAGCGGCCAACGTTTATAGGCTGAAAGTGAAGTTGAATATTATGGAACATCCTCTCTTAGCCTTTTTATACCAAGGATCTCCTTGGTAGAGGAATGTAGCTGCACTGATAACAATATCAGAACCTACTTCTGTAGAGCAGGTTGTGACAATATTATTTGTAATATTATTGATTGTTGGTTGTTATTTATTTCCTACGTAAATAGTGTGAAAGAACACACTAACATGTAATGCTACAACTGTTATAGTTCTATGTACAATTCAATGTAATTTTTCATTTCTTTTATATTACACTGGATTTTACCATGTAATTTTTATGTAAGATTTATATTTATTTTTCCAGTTTTATTGTATTATTAACCTGTAATATTTCTCAATCTGCTTTGTAATGTGGATATGAAATTAATATTAATAAGAAGTTTACTCTTTATATTACCAACAAAAATTGTAGCTTTGCATTCGTACAAACATTTTTACAATATAATTTTTGTTTTCCTTTAGTTTGATCGGGTTTTTGCTACACTTCTGAAAAAAAATAAAGATTAAGTAAATAAGCCCTTGCGCCAAACGGATCAGTCAAGTGTTAATTTTTGAAATTAAGTTTGCGTAACCAAAAAATCTCATTTTTTACTGAATTAGAAAGGTATTTTAAGCTAATATAAATCAAATCTCCTACAATTCCTATCAATGAAGTCATAGGTATGTATGTTATCTGATACCAAACATCTAGGTATGCTAGATAATGAACAATTCAATAGACAAAGCTCTATTCAATAATTATCTAAAGAAATTAATCTATCTAAATTTACGAACCTGCTTTTAATGAAAACACTATATAAATTTCTAACTTCACTTTTGTCAGTGGGAACACGACAATTCAACCACAATAGATGAAATCTGACCTATTTCTGCAATTTTAGGATTGCTTCTTCAGGTGGCCTCCTTTAAGTTGAGTCAAATATCTAACTATAAAAATTATTATAAAAATTAAAATTATTTGAAGTTAAAAATCGACAATGACAGCCTGTCAATGAATTAAATATGACATATCTACTTGAATAATGTGTACCCTTTACGTAAAAGTTTATATATATTTTTAGGTATTAATAATATTGTGTGAAACTAACCACTCTGTGGACAAAAGCCCCAACTAGCGTTGAATTCCACGCACAATATCTACTTATATATTCCTGATTATTAGCTTTTGTAAAATCTTTTACTGAATTAGAAATAGGTCAGATCTCATCTATTGTGGTTGAATTGTCGTGTTCCCACTGCCAAAAGTGAAGTTGGATATTTATAGAGTGTTTTCATTAAAGCAGGTTAGTAAATTTAGATAGATTAATTTCTTTAGATAATTATTTAATAGAGCTTTGTCTGTGGAATTGTTCATTAGCATACCTAGATGTTTGGCATCAGAGAACATACATATGACTTCATTGATCGGAATTGTAGGAGATTTGATTTATATTAGCTTAAAATACCTTTCTAATTCAGTAAAAAATGTTACAAAAGCTAATAATAAGGAATATATGGGTAGATATTGTGGGTGTAATTCAACGCTGGTTGGGGCTTTTGTATACAAAGTAGTTAGTTTCACACAATATTATTATAATACCCAAAAATATACAAAAAACCTCACACTGAAAAAACAGATAAGTAAAAAATAACAAAAATTACATCACTATCGCCTGTTTTTTGACATTCTGAAAAATTTTGTTTTCGTTCTCAAAATAGCAAATGTACTATTAAAAGTAGGTATGTCAAGTTTGACTGTTTAAAATTTGTTTATCTGCTTTCATAGTGATGTTAAATGATATTTATTTTATTGTTACTTACTATTTCTTGATACAACTGTATAGCCAAACTGTAGAAAAAATAGAATTATGCCACAAATAAACAGTTCAGAGAATATAAGAAAGCAAGAAACATAAGAAAACCATTTAGTAAAATTTAAAAGCGATTATAATAAAGAAATTACCTACTAGACTTTGAAAATACCTATTTACAGAAGACAAATATATATGTTTTCTATTTTGCCTAAACTAACGTAACATAACCTTCAATTATATATTATCTACTAATACAGTAATTTCCGGGAGAATTTTGATCGGAAACGTCGTAGCATTTCCAGAGTTACTGCTACTCTATTTGGAAATTTTAAATTCAACATAAAATAAGGACGAATCAATACTTCTGTTATCTTTAAAACACTATTACATGCTGCCACGTTGTTTTTTCTATGTGTTTCCCAAAACTGATGTTTTCTAAAAGTACATTGAATGAATAATTAAGTATACAAAATCATATATGTTAGATCATTTGTACATACTGTAAAATATAACACCACATCACAGAAAACGATTACAAATATGCATCCTTAGATTAACATTTATGTAAATGTAAATCCCGCGTTACTACGTGATATGGTGCAAACAATTTTATTAGAAGTTATTTTTTTGGCATAAAATATCTACTTAATTCTACTGTATCTACCTGATGCAGTTTCTTGTAGTAAAGTATGTATTCGGTGTCTTGCAGTAATACCTATATATGAACAACGTGTAAATTTACTATTTTTTTTATCAGTGTGCTCCAATATCACTTTCGCCTTATACCTACAACAAATTACAAATATAATTACAACAAATTGGAATTATCTTGATACAATAATATGTGTCTTTCAAAGTACCTAGTTATTAACAAAACGTACTTACCTATATCTATCTGATAAATGATTAGGACACCTCATCAATTCAAAGAGTACCTACATTTAGCATATTTTTATATCTCCTTCATCTGGAGTAAAATTAAACATCAAATTTGCTGTAACTTTTCTATTTACCTAATATCGTACAGAGTGATAATGGGAACCAGTTATTATACGAGGTTAGGATATCTAATACTTCAAGGTTAGATAATGAAAAATACTAATAAATGGTTAGATTGAATGGATTACATATCTTAAAATGTGAGAAATAGACTTCTCTTTGAAAATTTAAGGCAAGTAACTATTGCAATTGTCTGCTAATTGTAAATCTACTTATTTTACTGTATGGCGATTTATTTCTAAGAGTTTTTTAAAATAGTACTCCCATCTTACCCATAGTGCTCTCAATTATCAGAGATTATTTCCTTTAGGAATGAACTGTTCAGTACCACAATATACTATTGGATTTCTGTGCGATATTTAGTCTCTTTCCTCTATTAGCTCTTGATATAGCACTTTCTTTAGACATACGTGCTTTCAAAAATAAAGGGAATGCATGCAAAGATGGTCCAAAGTTTCTTTGATTGGACATATCTAAAAACTGAAAACACCACCACCACGTTCACCTGAAAAACGAAGAAAAGGAGCACCTCCACATAATTCCAAGGAACAGGAACAGAAAATCACGCCAACAATATTTCACTTGTAGGTACCTCAAGTAACTCAAGATGTACGAAAAGCCAGAGCCAACTTGGGAGTAGTCTTAACTTCATTGGTGTATATTAAAAAAAGAAAGAAGCCAAAAGTACAAAACTGAACACAAAAATAACTGTCATTTGACATTAGAAAAAATACAGATGCTATTCCTCTTCAAATTCGAATGATATGGTTTTGAATAATTCGTTCCATGAAGGTTAATCTTTTAGTCACTTAGAGAATGAATGCGTTGGATCTAATAAAGACTAACTAGATGAAAGGAAAGTATGACTGGATTAAGTGTTTATGGTGTTCGAGATGGTTACATGAATGTTGCATCCTATAATAACGTTTGTTAAATGTGCTCTATATCAGCACAATGACGAAAATATAATATAATTCCGGAGACCATCTATTCTACTCTTAGTGATTTATATGGATCTATTCAGCGATTTAGTTTTTTATAAAGTTTATGTTTTGAAAGTACACGTTTCAGATTCAAAATTTTACCAAAGTAATACCAAAGTATACCAGTTTGTTGTTTATAAAGGTTTGTTGTAAAAGGTGGTCCACCTCACCTCGCTTTATCCTAAGTACAACGCAAAAATAAAACGTTTTTATGTACATGAAAAGGAAAATGAAAATAAAATGGTAAATTATCAAAAAGGGGAGGGAAGACAGTACTGCCGTAGGAATAATATAACTGAAAAATTGTTCACAAATATCTCTTTGAATCCAAAATAATATTTGGTAGGCCTGTTCCAGAATATATACCTAGACAATATGGAATAAAGTTACTCGCTCTTCAGTCAAGATTAATTTATTTATACAGTGTGTCCACGGATGGAGTTGACAAGAGGAGAAACTCTTTTGTTTTTGACTTTATCGAAAAATGTCACTCTTTATAAAAAGTTCTGCTTCCCGATATACAGGGTGCTCATAAATTAAGAAAACAAGAACACACTCAAGAGAAAAGTACCAGTATATATTATTGTATAGGTACAACATTTTATAAAAAAAAATCTGTTTATAACTTCAAATAGAGTCCCAATACAAATTTTAAAATCAAAATTTAAATTTTAACATTTACTCTACCTCTACCTCCCACCTCAACACATTTTTCCGCTAACTTAATAAATTATTCGAATAGTTAGCGGCTCATTCAGTTCATGTATTCCTTGGCGTATGTGCTCTTTTAATACTTCCCTATCATGTGGCAAACGTTTGAATAAATGTTTTGTTTTAGGGCACCTTGGAGAAAAAAGGCAAGGGTGTAAGGTTAGGATTGGGCAAAATCTTCCTGTGAGCAGGACAGCCGTCCTGTTGCCAAAACATTTTGGAAACAGTTGGTTTACCATTTTTAAATACTTGAGAGCCAGAAGTACGCAATAACCTGTTTTGGCAACAGGACTGCTGTCCTGCTCATTTTACAGCCTTGCTCAGACAATGGTGAAAGGTGGATTGGAAGATTTGGCCCATTATCCTACTAGACCACCTGACCTTAGGCCCTTTCACTTTTTTCCTAAAACAAAAGGTTTATTCAAATGATCTGCCACATGAAATTAAAAGAGCGCATAAAAGGAAAAATAACAAACTATTCGTAGTGTGTAGAGTAAAAGTCAAAATTGAAATTTTGATTTTAAAATTTTTATTAGGACTCTATTTCGGGTAATAAACAGATTTGTTTTATAAAAATGTGTAAAATAATAAATAATGGTATTTCTCTCTTGAGTATTTTCATGTTTATTTAATTTATGAGCACCCTGTATATCTGATCTAAGACATTTCTACGATAGTCTCATTTTTTCGAAAAGCAGAACTTTTTATAAAGAGTGACATTTTTCGATAAAGTCAAAAACAAAAGACTTTCTCCTCTTGTCAACTGCATCCGTGGACACACTGTATATGTGAAGTAATTTATTTAATTTAGAATTATAATATATATATATGTATACTTACTTATATACAATACAACCTAATCAAACAACTTATTTATTTTCGTTACTTAATTTAAGATTATTTATGCTTGGGCAGGTCTATTAAATAAATATTATAATTAATTAATTAGAACATTGATCATTTAGCAAAAACAAAATAACAATGATTGATACTATTGATAGAGATAAAAAACATGTAGTTAATATATAATCAAAATATATTCATGTTGAACCTAATGTTGAAATTAAATACCTATGCGCCAATTAAATGAAATTCTTAAAATGATTCAATTTATGCCTATAAAGAATATTTTTGCGACTATAATAATTAGTTTTGTACTTAACAAGAAGGGTGTAATAAATAATACAGTATTATTTAATGTACGACATTTATTTAAACTCTGTTTTGGTAATATTTTTCGAAATTACTTTTACAGCTACAACAAAAACAGTTGAGATATTTGAAAATTGGAAACAAATCAATATCGTGCATAATTTGCATGCAGGGGTGGCAGCAGTTTGATCACGAAACTGATGATTATAATAACAGAGGAAAAAATGGGATAAGCAAATCTATAATGATAGCCAAAAAGGGTTAATCATTGTTGCATTATTAACGTGACATTATTATTAATTTCTTGCTGACAAATGTTTATATAATTTCCAGAGTTACACAACATTCTCTCAACAGGGATTGCATTTCCATGTTTTATATTTGTTTTAAATAAAATATTAGATTTATCTACTTTCGGTTTCGCAACTAAATCTATATATACTTTTTATTTGATCAAGTGCCATATCATTCAGTAGTGGTATAAAATACATTTCTTAGATATTATGATATTATTTTTGTAGTAGTAGAATTAAAGATTAAAAGTTTGCCATCTAGCGGGAAAATTTGAAAGTGGAAATAACTTTAATAGACTTTTCAGGATCATTTTTGTTATCAGTATATTTTTTCGGAAGCTGGAGGACGAGTATTTTCTGAACCACAACTGCTGGCTGATCTTAACGGAATACCCCGTATCCCCTTACTGGAAACTGTATTCAAATATGTTTAATAATGCCTCAATTTATCTCAAATTGAGTGAGATTTTATCTCTTTAAGATGACTATAACTCTAATTCTATAAAATAAACCGTATGCATATTGTCAATGAACGTAATAACTAAAATGCTAAACATTAAGTAAAAATATAATTTAAGTAAGTAGATTCATGCAGTGCCTTTAATATAGACGTAGCAGCAAGAAACAAAATATTGATGATGTTCAACCTTCTGGGGTTGAATCCTGCTCGTTTGTGAAATTAAATCTGGCATGATATCCCTAAAATCTATAGTAAGCTCTGAAAATTTTGAAAATCTGATTTTAGTCTTTAGTAAAGTGACCCTACTGTATGAAATACCCTAAAATGCTATTAAGAAAAGTTTGTTAGAATGGGAAACTGAGTAGGTACCTACATGCTTTTACAATAATAATGACACTCTCTCAAAACAGTTTCTGAACTTCTGGAAGTTCTCAGTTGAAATTTCATTAAGTCTGTATTGGTAAGTGAAACAACTAATTACTAATGTTCTTCTGGAATTCAGATAATATAAATATAATATAAGATTGACAGTTTTATATGTCTATTAAATGGCAAAATTTTAAAAAATATTTTCAAAATATTATAAAATCAATTAGTACTAATCGAATTAAAGCGTTGTAGACAAAAATAAAAATCAAAATTAGGTTCTACGACGATAATTTTGGAGATGCACTTCAGAGATATCGATGACTGATTAAGCGACTAACCAAATTTGGTGTTTCTTCAGTACTCTGTTGGTAAGTGAAACAACTAATTACTAATGTTAAAAGTTGAATGTAGATTTTATTACAAATACAGTTAAAAAAAAATATTTTAAAGAGTGTTATTATTATTGCAAACGATTGAACGTATACTCCACTGGCTCACCACTTTAAAAGTGATATACCCTGTTAGGTTAGAAACCTTTGAGTTGCGGCCACTGTATTAGTGTAAAATAGGCATGATGTATTAAAATTTTGCAAGCGAATGAGTTTCATTCTGGGAATCTCTTCTTAATAAGACTTTGTGATATTCCATAGAAATACGATTTTTTTGTTGAAAATGTTCTAAATTTAGGCTCATTAAATTTAAAATCGTAACGGATTTGGCTTCACAAATAAGAAAGTAAACCCTAGAAGGCAGTTCATGCCATGTGTTTTGCAAGCATCATTTTATCAACTACGTTAACTCACACGCAATTATTTACACTGTGGCCCAAGTTTAAAAATATGTAAATTTTTATTACATCATGATTTTCCATTTTAAGCTTCAATAAAATATTTGGAAAAAAATTAAATTTTATCAGCTAAATATATGTTTGTTGCATTCATAACGAAATGTATACCTATCTGTCTATTCAAAAGAGAAAATACTCATCAAATCCAAACATTCACACACATACTTTTATAGAAACTAAGAAAATGCGAATTTAGAAGTGGAACTCATTAATTCGTGACAGGACACACCTATATTATCTACTTATTGCTTTATTAATGAATTCAGTGAAAACAAACGTACGAATTAATTAAAAGCACCTAAACTATATTTTTTTGCTGATGATATTAATTACCTAACAGACATCTAGGTGCGTATACATTTATTTCATTAATGACGTTAGGTATCACTTAGTTATACCTACCTACTTAAAAACAGGTAGGTAAATAATGACTTATCTAATTTCCTGGGGCCAAGTAACTAAATATAAGACTCTTTTAGTTATGAAAGAACCAATACCTACTATTAATAAATAGGTACCTACTTATAACGATTAAATAGTTAAACCTCGTATATAAAGGGTATCTGGAATATGAGTACCAAACAAGTTTTTCTCTCTGACCAATGATAACAGAATTGTGACAGCAAACAGATCTTAAATATGTAACAATGTCACACCCTACTATGTCAGGTGTTTGTATATAATAATTAGGTACAAATACACCTAAACATATTGTGAATGGTTTTCTAGAACTCTTTTCACAACACATAATAAAATGTGAAATAGTTACAAGTGTTCAAAATGACTTATGTGCTTGCGAAAAGCATTTACCATACAAATGTCTCGCAGCTAGAGAGTTTTGCCTATAGATTTGCTATAAATTAACATTTCATGCAGCTGGTCCTGGTTACTACAAATTGTTACATTTTTGTTTACGCAACGGACAAAATATTGAGTAAAATTTCATTCAAAACCAACACAATTCATGATTGTTAAAACAAGTCCACACCCGATTGTAATCGATTGTATTAATATAATAACACAAATCGTTGAATAATCTTTTATGATATTGAATAACTTTTGAGTTAATTTACTGAATTCCATTTTGTGTTTGCAGTAACACATATTACTACAAACA
The DNA here is from genome assembly GCA_025584915.1 of Monochamus saltuarius. Classification (NCBI taxonomy): domain Eukaryota; kingdom Metazoa; phylum Arthropoda; class Insecta; order Coleoptera; family Cerambycidae; genus Monochamus; species Monochamus saltuarius. The sequence continues at coordinate 51,304,723 of CM046725.1, read as the reverse complement.
CGAAATTGAGTTACATTCGATATATTTTGTTGCTTTTTTCACAAACCATGTCTTTGACCATGAATTGTGTTGAAAAGCTCGTTTCTTTATTAAAATATTTAATTACTTAAAATTCAACACCAAACGAATATCATTCATAAATGAGTTTGGTATTAATTCAGTGTTATTTTTTACTGTGTCACACATATATCAAATAAGCACTATATACAGTACACTATTACTAATAATACTTTTAGGTTAACAGCAACAAGTGATAGATGACAATATTATCGTAGGTACGATACATAAATTTTAAGTTTTTTTTCTGGGAAACTATTTACTTCATTAATACTGAAAATATTGCAAACATGTTAGGCTATATGTAACCTTAGTTGTGTCTTAGTTTGTAATTTCGAAATACAGGTTTGCAGTTGTATTTTTGAAATGAATTTTGTAGAAAAACTATACGTTTCAGTCATTTTTTTGATAGTTTTTCATAGTGCGTTTTTTTACTTGCTTTTGGTCAGATATATACAAGCCCCTTTAGTATCGGAACTTATATTCCGGACACTCGGTATAAACAAATATACTATATAGATATTTAAAATACTTATATTTAATTATAGAAATAAAAAAAGTAGATAATGGGTATATGTGGATATTTTCTTATATTATTTAGGTATTGAACAACTTCAAGAAAAATGTATTTATATCTATATTATTTCAGCGACCTATTATCTTCGTCAATAATGTTATTTTTTTACCACAAGTACATAAGATGTAATTATATTCAAACAAATACGTATCTATAATAAATAGACATCAACGTTAGATTCGACAAGTAACCCAATTTATATTGAACTTCATCTAAGGACCATATTTAAATATGGTTGTTCTGTTTATACCTATTTATCGTGTAGGTACTTTGTTTATGCATCTCAGATTGATCTATATTTAGTTCACTTATTTCAAGAGAAAAGAAAAAATAACTCAAATTATATAGGAAAGACTAAAAGAAAATTAAGACCACTAGAACATTTTTATTCATAACAGGTAAGCACTTTATCACTTTATCTTAATACAAATTCAAATAAAATATATTAATTATTTTTAGTTTAGTTTATCGCTAAAGATATATATTTCAGATCATTGAGGAATATTTCTGGCAACAGGGTTGTTTTTATAATAAATAGTGTAAACTATAGGATTTTAATTAATTTTAAGCATTATTGATTAGACTAACAAATATTAGATGTATTTCTGAAGATCTAAATGATGATGATCTATAAATAATAAAATATTTGATATGGTTTTTGACAGTTTTAGATGTCGAATAAATGGCCAAATTTTGAAAAATATTACAACTTTACTTAGTACCAATCGAATTATAATGGTGTAGAAAAAAACAAAAATCAAAATTAAATTCTACGACAATTTTGAAGATGCGCTTCAGAGATATCGATGACCGATTAAACGACTAACCAAATTTTAAAAAATACATGCTAATTTTTAACTTAAAATTTGGCGTTTCTTCAGTACTCAAGTCAATCTGATTATACTAAAAAATGAAAAGAAGCGAGAGTGATTTTAATTCAGCATTTTTTATCTGAAAAGAAGTTGCATTTTGCAGGTACTGATTACTACCCATTTTGGAATCCCCCGGGGGTACATTTATAAAAATTACACCGAACAGCAGTATCTATACGCCGAAATTTCAGTTGGCCGTGCAACCGTCACGTCCAGTATGTAACCGTCTTGAAGTCCGCCGTAATTTCGTGATATACATCGATCTCTGTTCCTCAAGCACCTGTTCGTTGGAAAGAGACCGTTCTACCTGTGCGAACCACGTGTTTATGAGGGTGGGGACTTATAGGTAGAGGTAAGATGTGAGGGTCAATGTTAGTGCCTAGTTCAGTGCCATTCAAGCAAGGCTACGGTCACTAGATCACCGCGAAAATACTAATAAGACACCGCGTGCGCGAAGCCCCCCGATATAAACATAACTTGCAGCCCCCCGTCCGATCCGAAAATTGCTTTTTTCAACTTTGTATGACTTTTTAAAATATTTTAAAGGACATTTTATAGTTTAATTACAGTTATTATTAAGATATAATTTTATGTACTGTTGACTTAAGAGCACAAGTTATACGCACTTATTACTAAGAACTTTTGTTGTGTTTATGAGAGATATAGTATGTGTTAAGGACACGAGCTAAGATGGAGACCTGTGTCTTGATTCCCCAGGAGTTTAGTTTGTGCGTGCGTAATGCAGGATTGGGTAACAGGCGCGAGCCAGAGGTTTCTGTTTGGTCCAATACGACGATCGCTCAAGGGTCCTTGTGTTATCCTTTCCAAGGAACTATTCGCATCGACAAACTCGACGTTTATGGGCAGCTCGATGATGACGATGTAAGTACTTTTGTCCTAATTCATTTTAAAATGCATTTAATACGTTTAATAAAACTTAAAATCAATTGTTCCATTCGATTTTTCGTTTTGAGGATTATAAAATGAAAATAAAAGTAAAGCAACTATTTCAACTTCTTGCGAACAAAAAAATAATTTGCTACCAGTTATCAAATTTTTTAAGTAGGTATCACTTCTTATAGTTTCTTTTAAGAAAAGTAGGTAGGTATTATCCAAAAGTTCATGTATTAGAGTGAAAATTTCACACCAAAATTTTCTAACCGATTAGAAGCTTGTATTTTGTTCCATTACATAGTGATTCAAAAAATTTCAGTAAATTTTCATCTTTCAAACAAGGTGCATGTGACCCACAAAATTTTTTTTGACGTTTATGTATAGCGACAGTTTGTTTGAAATTTTAAATAATTTTATTACTGAGTTCTTAATGGTATACATAAACAAAAACAAAGAAAAGTACCTATATTATTATATTCTAAATGTAATATTTTCAATATAAAGTCTAGTAATTGGCGTGTGGTCTCCATTTCTACTTTCAAATTAGTAAATAGTTCACTCTTTGGTCAACATAGACTAATTGAAAATTGATTTTATATAGTCTAAAATTATATTATAATTTGTTTAAAACTTCAGCTTAAATAAATTCTTTTCTCAGTGTAAGTATAAAATTTGTTTTTCCACAAGGCTAGGGATGGACCATGCCAATGGTTAATAATATAGAATATTTATAGGGATGACCATCAAAATCGCCAAATTATAAAACTCTATTAGAATTTGATAAAATTTACAACGATTTGAGAGAAATTTGACAGTTTCTGTTTAAGTGTGTCTTGTCGGCATCGGTATTGTAACGATGCTTATCCTTACAAAAAATGGTGGAGGCGCCGATGCCAATTTCTTCTAAACTGATGATTTTATCGAACTCAGAACAAGAATACACTTTCAGCAAATCGTTTGCAAAATTTATTCTTAAAATTTGGAAACCGTGATCATTATTCCTATAAAAACTAAAAAAATAAAATAAAGACATTCGTATATACAGTGTGTGTCAAAAGAACGACTCAAATGTTGTATTTAAAAACCTTATTTTTGTCTATTTCCAAGTCTCACAGTAAGAACTACATAAGTACTTTTACATCACTAAAACACACTTCAAAATGTTTGTATTCTGATTTTGTTTAACCTGATAGTGTAACAGAAGCCAATTTAAAAATGTATAAGTATTATTTTTGAAGCCATATAAAGAGTGTGTCGACAGATGAAGTTGAAGATAAGGAAAATGTTTTGTTAACGTCTCAAAAAACCTGTGTGTACTTTAATTTTTAAACAATATAATTTCTTTCTACCTGCTAAATAAAGCTGACATACATTGACGATATATTATGTGCGTGAGTTCTGTACGTACCATTTTTCTAAACAATATAGCAAAAGTATCAGTTTATTTGATGCAATTATTGGATATAAACTTGAATATAAAATTTAAATAAATTGAGTTACACAATGTAAGTTCTGTGTATATCATCTAACTAACTAAATTTAATTATTTACATTTATTACTTTGGATAATGCGCAGTGCATTAACTAAGGTGTAACACTGAGAAGCATCACTACGGTACGTTTTTAAAACTAGGTAAATTTGACAGTGGATATTTTTAAGGGTTGTGTTCTCTTAAGTGCTCTAACTCTAGCACTACTGAGAATAACTAACCTACTAATTTTAATTCCATTTTTTATATAGGATTATGTTTAACAATTAATACGTATATACTTAATATGCCTTTAAGTATACGAAGTGATCATATAGTGGACTGAATTCGTCACATTCAGGGGTTTATTCTACCTATCTAAAATGTAGAAATAAAGTTGTAAATACGTGTTTGATTAGATTTTCCAGAAAAAATGTATAACGAAGACCGCATCTCGATATCTTGATTCGGATAACATATATATATATATAAGATGTTTTACAGGTTTCATCCGTTTCTTTGATATCCCATAACTTTAAAATTATTTACCAATTTTATGTTGAGCACAAAAATGAAACACCGCTAATATTGCTTGGTCTGTTGCTTACCTGAATTAACCTTGGCTAAAGTTATGTCTTCAATTCTTTCCCATTAAAATAGTGTAAACAATTCTAAAAATCGATATAGAATTATTATATCCAAATGATGCACAATTTGAACACTTGATATAGTAACAATTCCATGTATACTTGTATTAAAATTAAAGTTTTATTGATATAATTTCACTTTCTTCGTAGCAAACAGTTTTTACCTAACTTAATTGCCATTAATTTTTTTACAGTAAAATCACAATCTATAATTTTATTAAACAATTGAATTATTAACAATTTTCAATGCAAATATTTGACATGGAATTTTAGGCAAACTTTGAAAATCAAAGAATGTATAGGGCTATCTATTTAAAAACCAGATATCCAGCACCTGTAAAAAAATGTATGTATCAGAGTTCATCAATCATTTAAAAAATTCTCATTTTGTTTAACCTAAACACACAGGCAGACAAAAGTCAATTTAAAAATGCAGGATGTTTCTTACTAACAAATTATTAGAAATACTCATACAGTAGATTCTATTATCAAAATTCGATAATAATAACAACTACATTTTTATTTCTAAATAGTTAAAAAGACTTTGTCAGGAACAGAAATATCTTCTGTGTAGAAAGATTTTTTTAGTGGAATTTATCCATCCATTCTCCAAGTGTATTATTGTTCATCCATCATCTAAAAATGTATTGGATTGTATTTCATTCGCATTAGAAAATGTGTTGAAATGTTTTCTTGAAATATTAGTATACATTAGTACACTTAGAAAATATAACCTTATATTTACTCTTTTCCGAATATAGCACAAAAAGTCTTTATTAATTAACCGTACATGTTTGTGTACCACGCCTTAACACAACTAAACGCATTAGGTTGGAGGTTAGATGTACCTTTGCGCATGTGCAACAGTTCGGGTAAAAGAAACCACGTGAAAAATTCTGTAAAATTTTAAAATAAATTGTGTAAAAGATAATAGTTCCAAAGTAGTACATTGTATTATTACATTGTTCCTGAAATTTGCTAATTTTATTACCTAAAAATACTTATTTTTCCTTAACATACTATGTGTAAATTAAAAATTAGCAGTAAATATTATGTTTAAAGAGCATAATAAAACCAGAAACTTTCCACTTGCTCATCCTATAAACTTAATCAAAGTCTTATCCTAGAAGATATAGATAGGTACGTAGCTGATCAGATTTTTTCCCATAAAAAAAAATATTTGTAGCATCTTAGTGAACCAATTTAATTGAATCGAAATGGTAATTAAGAAATAGTGGTTATAAGAATATTTCTAAAATTAGGTAACTTAATAAGTCGAGTTTGACATATTAGAAAAAAATGATTTATGACTGTAAAATGCATGTATTTACATATGTATTCATGTGGTCCTACTACAGAAAATTATGTCTAACATTGAATCTTTGACATTTTATTAAATTATCTAAATGTCAATAGTTTTCAAATTAAATTCCTAACGATAAATTATGAAGCATGAGTAATAATATCAATGTAGCAGCATCACGAGTACTAGTCATTTTGCAAGACCTGCCTCATGATTTCACAATACAGAACTCATTTGTGATAAATAAGTTAATTGGTTCATATATTGATTGTATGCAAAATTAGAATGTCCGCTGAATAACAAATGTTTATTATAATTATTAATTATTTTATTAAGACGCAAAAATTGTTGTGTTATGCTACACTGGTTTGTGTAATAACTAACAGACGTCATTTACGATCCCAGTGTTTCTTTAAAAAGATCGCGCAATCAGAGAAAAAATACCCAGATGCATGGGTAATTCTTTTTTGTGCCTTTGTTTGAAGGCAACGCGGAATTTCGTTTAGTAATACGGAAAAATCGGAAAAAATTTGCATAATTAGGAGATAACATATTTTCTTGCGAATATATTAATTGCTTCAGTAAATATCGATACACGGTGATTGCATACAGGAAGTGATAAAAAGCTTACAATATATAGTTGCATATATAATTACATATAAGATCAATTTAAAACATGATTAATACACCTATAAATGAGTGTTATACATGATAAGGTTTACAGAACGGATAATTATTGTTAAGGACACATTGCGGTATTGATAATATTCAATTTTAACATTTTTGAGACTATATCTTAGAGGACATTCTCTGCGAGAAATTTTAACAAATTGAAATGTTAATAAAGATTTTACTGTATTATACGAACTATTTATATAAGATTAACATCTTTAAACACTTGCTAATACGCTCTATGTAATAAGATCCCTTAAAACAGTTATAACAGAAAGGCAAATTCTTTTATTTTTTGAATAGTCTGATGATAAGTGTCCAAACAGCTATGCGATAAGACAGTTGATACTGAGAACATAATTGCAATTTCATTAAAGAATATTCTGATAAATAGAAGAGGTATTGCAGTAAAAAACAATACATTTGTGTGTGTGTTATTATAGCACATATGTGGATCTATAATTGACAATATTATGGCACAAGTACCGACATGAAATACGAAGCATGACCATCTCTTCTAGTTCCCGGACTTCTCCCACATCAAAATAAATAAGAAAAGTTGATTTGTTTAGTTGGTTAAAAGAGTAAAGGTCGGCAAAATTTAATTAATAAGAAACCTAAGAACAAAATATTGCAGACAATCTAATTCTTACCTGTAGTGTAATGTTTTTTTGTCCAAAAAGAATACACCGATTTTCATCAAAATTGTCCAAATTTAGGTAGAAGACGAACCATTGTTTCCCTATGCTGATACATATATTGTTAGTTTTCTACTTAAATTTAGACAATTTTGATGAAAATCGTTGTATTCCTTTTGGACAAAGAAAAGCATTACACTACAGGTAATAGATTGTTTGATGATTGCAATTTTTTGTTCTTAGGTTTGTTATTAATTAAATTTTGCCCATATGTGGCATATTATTTATTTTACAGTAATTTTATAAAAGTTGTATAATATATAATTGTAACCTGTAGAACCCTGAAGAAGGCTCAATATAGGTCGAAACGTTGGCACTATGTAAAAAATAGTTTTTCTTTAAAAATCTACTGACTGAAAAGTTTATTTTGATAATGCTATCGCCTGTTAAAAAACGGCCAATCTCTAACACTATGTAGATATAACACAGTTAAAATAGGTACTGTCATTCACTAATGCTAACATATTAGTAAACCAAAACGTATTTCATTGCTTTCATATTTTGTACCCGCTACTGAAATTGGCCCCTTAGTTCATAAGTTTTTCCAAAAACTCTCAATTTGGAAATCACCCTGTGTACTATAAATAAGTAATAAATAAAAACAAACAATTAGATGCGTATATTTGCATTAGAAAACACCCTTATGAAGCCATTGACTAGCTTAAGAAGTTAATCCCTTTTTATTTTATTAAGATAAATTTATCCGTATGCGTGTACGCCGCCTGTTACTGCCTTAATATATTCAGTGATAATAAATTTTTACAAATTTACCGATACCAATGGCCGCGGTGACAGATGAACGAGGCGTAGGCACAGCCGATAAGTTTAGATATAATTGCGATCGGCTGCTGTTTGTTTATTGCGCCCGGTAATTTGAATATATTGCACTCGTAACCATCATTTTAAGTCTCCGTGGAGACACCTTGTTTCGAAAGTCGGATCATTATTTATTGTACGTTATCGACTTCTTATTTTACCTCGACCGGGACTAGTTTGCGCCATTAGTTTGAATAATATTCGTTGCATAATAATCCAATAAATATATGCGAATAGCGCTTGCGTGAAATAAAATATTTTGATGATGTTACAAGAACTTTTCATAACATCTACGGATAATAATTTTTCTATCCCTTATTCTAATTACTCAGAAATCAACCCCTTGTGCGGGAGAAGGGGCATATTATATAAAAATAAAATGGAAACATATGTTCTACATTCAGCCAAACTGTTCAAATTAAATCTATTTAACTCTATCAGCTCTGACTGAGGGATACCTTCAGTTGGATAGATACGATCGGTTTTATAACATAAGTATTTCAGATATTGTTCAGGTTGAAGTATGATTATCATAATGTGGACTCCAGATATCAGAAGCATATTCTAATTTCGGCCTGACAAAACAGTTAAATAGATTCGATTCCATTCGATTTTTAAACATTCTATAATTTCTAAGAATGAATCCAAGATTCTTATAAGCGTTCGAAACTATAAAATTTATTACAGGAACAAAAGTTTTCTATCTTTCAACAGCTGCATGCTGCATATATTAAAAAAGGAAAACTGATTCTAGTAAAGCTCATAACACGACATTTACTTATATTATTGTGACACCATAATTTGATGTTAAAATGACCTTGCTGTAGCAAACGGCAGTCTTATAGCAAATTAAAAGAAGCATACTTTAGATCATTAGCATATAATAACGTTTTAAATCGAATTTCCTTACAAACATCTTTGATAAATTAAACAAATAAGAGTGGTCCAAAAACCGATCCTTGCGGAACTCCTGATGTCGTAACAATATCAACAGAATTTTAACTACAACAACAAACATTAAAAATGCGATTTGATAAATAGGTCATGAAACATTGTAGAACGTCAGTTGTTAAACTAAACCAAGACAATTTATGAAGTAATAACTCATGATCAAGTCTATCATACGACAAATCTATATAGATTACATCTACCTGATCACCACGATCCAGATTTTCTATCTGAAACGCATTATATTATGCATTATACTTGCCAAATTTGTAGACGTGAATCGTCCTGAAATACATTCATATTGACAATATATGTAGTTTTAAATTGAAAAAAGAATATGACAGTCTCAAATAGTTTACTAAAATTGAATAGAATGTTATAATTCTCGACAATGTGTATATCTGGCGCAGATTACACCTTATTTTCAGATATTTGTATCTCTATAAACAGTAGGTAATAACTGTTAACTCATAATCTTAATAGATAAAGAGAGATGATATTTGCTGGGAGATGCTTTTTTAGAGATGCTATCACATTATTGTATACATTCGATTCTAGGTACTATTGACACCACTCCCCCCTAATTTTATAAAAGAAAATTCAACTTGCTATGCTGCTGCTTTATTAATCGCTGCTTTGGGTTTTTGCCTATAAGCGTATTAATGAAAATCGACGAAATATAAGTTAAAACAAAAACTAATGACTTAATAAAAACATTTGTTACGTCAATCACTCATGATTTGCACATTTGCGACACTGTATTACCGATTCTCGGTGTCTGAACAAAAATAGTGGTTTCTGCTTGAATTCAGTATATTGATGGTATTATTTTTTAGATGAAACAGTTGAATTATTGACTAGATATTATCGTTTCGGTTCTTGGCATCTTTTGTTTGCAACGCCGAAGAAGAAGAAACAGATTAATGCGTTACATATTCAGTTACATTTAAAAAATCTAGACACCTTTCCATGTATGTACATTTTTCTATATAATATACAGGGTGATTTAGAATTTATTTAAAAAAATTTGGAAACAGATGCGTCATGAAAAATGGAGTCAATATTGTAAACATTTTTGTAAAATCTTTACAAATTATTAAAGTTTTAGTATTTTAAACTTTTACATCACTGGGTTACTGTAGTCTCTAGACAGGCGATTCTAAATATTGAAATCCGATTGCTTTATGTAGGTATTAAAGTTTTTACATTAGTAGTCAAAAATGTGCCAAATGCAGCTACTTTTACCGCGGTGTACAGTGAGTGCAAGTGTAGTGCAACGCGAGGGAAATTTGAAACCAAATCTTGGAAGAGATAGAGGTTCGGGGTGTCCACGCCGTATTGTAACAGTGGGGCGCATCATACACGAAGAAATTATATCCGTACATGTACAGTCTGTTCAAGCATTGTGGGGATATTTAAAAATGTCCTGGACAATGAAGTGGACACTATTGATGATTTACGCAAACGTATTATAACTGCTGCCAATAAAATTACAAATTAATTATATTAATAATTATTAACAATAACGGCAAAAGCAGGAATTTGTTGTAAAAAATAGGTGTTATTTTTTTTCAGTACAAATATTAAAATTTTATTCTATTCTAAAATGTGCTGTTAAGAAAATTGACTAAAAAGCTTTGTTTTCAGATATTTTGACTTTTTCTAATCAGCAAACGTAAATTATTGAGAAAATATTAGATGTTGCTTTTCTATACTTTTATTTTAATTATTACTTTTTCTTGAGGGCATATTTTAGAAAATTAGCCTAATTAATAATTTTCTATTTACATTGGCTACGTAATATTTTAATTTAGCATACTTTATACATATTTCCAAACAGTTATGGCAATAAATACATCTTTTTTAAACAATAAATAGGGTTTAGAATCTGGTCTGATGAAAAGGTATTACCTATTTAGATTTGATCTATTTAGATCTATTCTAATTGGTAGGACTTGTTACTAGGACAACCAAATATTGGAAAGAGAAATGCAGTAGGAAATATAATTTTAGTAGTACTTAACCATTCAATGATCATTCAGTAAAAGATTTCTATCTAGACCCTAAAGACCGCGGATAATCGTGTAAGTAATTTTTAGATCGTGATCCAAGAAAAGTGTTTCGAAGCAACGGTTTACAGCACGAGTGGTTTTCGCGTGTGCACGCGCTGCTCTGACATCTGTTGGCCACACAGACCAACTAACCACTGAACTTAAATCACTTGACAAACACCGCAGTCACGATTCCTATTATTTTATTGATAGTCGGGAGCTTGTATAAATATATATGCGGTGACCCTGGCAATTTGCTGAAAAGCGCAGCTAGATTTAGTTTCAGAAAATGGTTGAACACGATTTTAATTCTGTTGATCATGGGATATTCTGGAATATAAATTAATTTTTCGTGGCAGCTTAAAAAGTAGTCTATGCTGCTTTATGCCTGTCATGTCATTGGAATTTATACATACAATTAGAGATTTCAGAACATATGTTAAATTTTAATAAAATAAAATACTCGGTAATTATACTCTGACCATTGATATTTGTTTCGTTATTTCATTACTCGTAACTCTTTTGATTATGTTGTTCAATCATTCGTTGCCGTATTATTGAGAAAAGTATATCGATTTACGTAGGACTTCGCTGCACGATCTTCAATCACTGATATTGATCGACATGTAACGAACTCATAACTTAAAATCTTTAATTCGTAACTGTCAACATCAGGCGTATGTATAGTAGTTACTTACCATGTTCTGTGTGGTAGATACAGAAATTATCGCTGAAAAAATATTACTTAAAATGGTATATTTATTTGGGCTAAGAATAAAGCTTCCTGTTATGTTTTTAACAAGAATGCTGGATTTACTGTACAGGGTGGTTCTTAATTTTCTAAATAAAATAACTTTAACCATTTTTCAGTTTCAATACGGAAACTGTAGAAATTGACTCTTTATAGAAAATTGAGTGCATTTTGAACACTAATTAAATATATGTGTTTTGGTGCAGAGTCTACGTTTTGAAAATCGTCTTTCATCTTTGGCCGTAGTTTTTTTTATAAACTTCTTGTACCTTGAAAATAGTGCTTAAAAAACATTGTAGAACAAAATGTTCTTATTTTTCAATAAGGAAAAATAATGCCAGTTTGTTATTTTTTATTTAAGCGCTCTATAGGGAGTTGAAGTTTAAAAAAATATTTTTATATAGGTACTAAAGTGAGGATTCAGGGTATTTCAGAAAGACCTCTCGTAAATACAGGATGTGACAGTACGTCAAAAAATAACAAAAATGAACTATATGCCTAGCTCCTCTTGTTTTCAAGATACCGGAGTGACAAAATAAAATTTTTAAAATAGAAATTTTACAAAAATTTCCAAACGGTGCGAAATATTTTTATGAAATTTGGTATTACGGCGTATTTTTAGGACCACAAATACGCTGATCTAGTTATTTTTTGAATATTTCATGGATGGCGCTAGTTATGCTACATTCCTGTTACATTTTAAGTTCTAATTTTGTTAAGGTTAGGTTTGTTACCATTCAGGCTCCATTTTCTATAGCATAATTTTATTTTCTAAAAATAATGTACTTGTTAGAACTTCGTAATGTGGACTGTTTTCAAGGAAAAAGGCGTTTAATTGAACTCTTACAATACGGTCTATAAAATAAGTGACTTTTCTCGAAGTAGGTTAATATCAAAAGCATTCACCTAACGTTAAGAGCATATCTCCATAATTTCTATGTATGTATTTATGTTGTATTAATTCTTGGTTTGAATAATTAGTCATATTAAATTTTCTATTACTAATTGCAACAGCTAAAATTTTGAAATAAAGTTAGAGTTTAAAATATTACTAAAAATTAATGCATTGTTTACGAAGCATACATCAAAAAGTTAACATAAGCCTGCTTCGAGAAAAGTCACTTATTTTATAGACCGTAATATTGTTAAGAGTTCAATTAAGAGCCTTTTACTTTTATTTAACTGTTCCTAACGAGGAACAGCTTTAAAATTTATTATAATTAGTACCTGATGGTATATTTTTTAAATGTTAATAATTATGCCATTGCTGTTCTCTTACAACTTTTTAACTTTATTATTGACTTCTTAATATTAACAGATAATTTTAGTATATTTTTTTTACTTATTTTGTATTCCTGCCCCTGAAATATAAAAATATTAACAAATAACCCCTTACGCCTAATAGATCAGTCGTTGATTGATTGGGTTGATTTTATAAATGTTCTTTTGCCTAAAAAACAAAATATATCTCACTGAGAAAGTTACATAGTTCGACTATCACTAAACATCTATCGGTAACAAAAATAGAGCAATTTTCAAAACGTTGAGTTCGAAATTAATTTTTGAAACGTTATGTATTAACTGATAAAAATATTGTTTTTACTAACTTTGCATAATTAGTCTGCTACTAAGTAGTAGTAATTTATGATTAAAATTTGCGATATGCATAATATGTAAAAAAGATAAACTACACTACTTTATCATAGTATGTTTACAATTCCAAACATTTAGAAATTTTATAGCGACAATAAATTCGGATTAAAAATTCTACGTAGATAAATATTTACCAAATTTAATCTGTATTTTAGGAGCTTATCACCAGTTTCTGTGGGTGGGATTAGTATTCTGTTTACTTTCCGTTTGTAAGAAGAGAAAAAAGGGAAACATTAACACATATTATGCATGAAATAAAAACAGGAAACCTTGAAAATTAGTGAATCTTTCATTACCCGTAGAATTGTTCCATCTTAAAAAAAAGACAGTTGGCGATGAACACCTGCGATTTAAATTGAATTAACGAGATTTCAATGTTAAGTGACTGCACAGTAATTTTATTTACGGTAATAAATTAATTGTTCAAGTGAGAAAATTTGAAAATAATTATAAAGTAGTATATGTAGAAATTAAATATAATAAAAAGTATATAACAATACCTACTTACTTTTACAATTTATATAAGATTAGAAAATGTATATTGTGACGAAGAAGTCGAGTTCAACTTTCAAAACTTTTGAAAAATGTCCATTTAGAGCAGGTTTCTCTGTTAAAAAAATAAATGAATAATAATCAACAAATATATTTCATTCTAATAATAAATTTAAATCTAAAAATTAAAAACATATGATACTATTGTTATGCCTTATATAGGTATTTTTTATTAGCTACCTATTTATAATATTATGCCAATATCACGTTATACCCATAATATTTTATCCATATAGGTATTTTTTATCATTAGCGTTCGTAGACTTTAACTCTATTCTAAAGGTATTAAACTAATTGAAATTAATTTTCCACAAATTCCTATCATATGATTTCAGATTTCAGATAAAAGGAATCGTGGCAGGATAAATTTTTAGGATATGCATTTTTATACTATTGAACTTATTGTACTTTTAACTTATGTTAATAGGTACTTTTCATTAGCCCAATCCAAAGTCAAATTTGAACTTAATATACCTACATATACTACTTACTGAGTGGTTAAGATAAATATAAACAAACATTATTTCTTATAAACTTTTTGCAAAAATTTGTGTTAACTATAGATACCTAGTTACTTTTAACTATACATATACAAATTTTTGGTATCTAACATTTTTTAATCGAATATTTATTGTGCAAATCAACAATATAGGAACTTATATTTATTAGTTTTTCTAATCAGAACAGTTTTATAAAGAATTTTATTTGAATTCAAAAAGTTTATACATACATAGATTACAATGTTCTTAGATTTAGAGTTAAGATTTCTAAAAAAATGTCTTTATATTTGAATTTCTGTCTATCGCTAAACGACCAGAGATACTACACCGTCTCATAATACAGTCTCTAGTAATGAATCCCTTAACGAAAAATGATATACATTTTAATTATATCTAATTACTTATTTTATCTATTTAATGATACCTATTGATTGATTAAAACCTTCTGTACCAAACATCGATTCTTAGCTGTTTGGATATTCAAAATCGAAAAATTTTGTTTTAAGAAACTTTATTGCTCTGTATTTTAAAATCCACTGGTAAAATAAAATTTTCTATCTTTGATCAATAAAACTGGAGCACTTTATATAGTAGGATTACATATATAGAGTGACCCATTTAACAGCGGAGCATCTCTTTAAATGTTTTATTTGTTGGCCGATTTAAAAAATTCTTTTTCAGTGATAGAGCTTTAATAACTTTGCTATGGTGCTAAATTTTTGAATGAAAATTAAATTTTCAAAGCCTACTTCGGATATCTTTTTCATCCGCAAAAGTTAAAAAAAAATTATAAATTTTTCTTTTATCTCAAATCTGAGTGCGCTACTGAATTTAGAATAGTTTCAAATCAGTAAGTATGACCGAAATTTAAAAAATATACAGGTTAAGTGAAATGACTTTTGTAAGAGACAACAAATTTTGGTGGTTAAAAATGGCCTTCTGGGATTCAGCTCTACTTGTACAAAATCTGTCGTGATTATAAATCAAAAAATTCAGTAAGCCTTGGTAATTTGGAAAAAAATATTTTTTCACCAGTAAAGTGCTGCTGCTCGTATGAGATACAACAAAATGTTATTAGAAAAATCGTCTCGAATGGAAAACTGAATATGTGTGTGAAAAATTTGATTGTCCTAGTCCTAGTCCTAGTATTTTTTTTATTGATTTTAGAGTTTTCTTAAGATATCCATAGGACACAAAAACACTTCACTAGCGAAAGAAGTCAGAAAATCTGGCAAAAAGTCAAAGTAGACTCAGTTCCGAGAAACATTTCTTAATATCATTTTGTCGTGCTGTTCATACAGAAGGAGCACTTTAAAAAAATCACTTTTTTCAAAATTACCAAGGCTTAGTTGATTTTAGTGATTTCAAATTATGGCAGATTTTGTTTCTTAAACAAGTAGGATGAATTCCAGAAAGCCATTTTTCAACACTAACATTTTTTGTCCCTTACAAGAATCGTTTCATGTGCCCGGGGACACTCTTTATATTTTTCAAATTTTGGTCACACCCATTTTAAACTATCATAAATCTAGTGGACCACTCAGAAAAAATTCGAAGTAGGCCTTGAAAATTTAATTTTCAATCTGAAATTTGACACCAGTTACTGAAGCTCTATATCATCGTAAAAAAGCGGCTAACAAATAAAGGAGGTGCTCCGATTTCAAATGGGTCACTCTGTATCTAATTAAATGGATCAGAATAACCTTTGTGGGTTTTTCATACTTTTTATGATTCAAGGCTTTTTAGCAAATTTTGCATATATAAGAAATTTATATCTTATTTATACATAAATTTTAATATTAAATTATTTTAAAGTTTACAGACAAGCTCGAATTGAGTATAATTAGCTGATGCAAGCAATTATTTAAAGAGGATTGTATTTTCTTAATTGATAGTTACTTTGTTCAGACCAAAATTAATATAAAAATTTCTAATTTGTCTCATTAATTCCAAAAACAGAAAAATATTTTTTAAATAGCGAAATCGATATATCAAATCACTTCCGTGTAAGATTTATACTTTTCAAATGACGGCAAGCCGCTTCTAACCAAAAATTTATCGATCGTATTATAAAATCGGTGTAAATATATTTTTACTTCTCCAAATATGTCAATCATTTGCATTTTAATTATAACGAATAGCCGCTATAAATGACAAAAACTGTGATTAAAACGGCTGCCGAATAGAGGAGTTACTGATTTTAACGAAGCTGCCTTAATTAAAGCGACCTTTTCGGAGAGGAAAACTAATTATTTTAAACGGGGCCCCATAACTTTTATAGGAAACGAATCTATAAACGACTCCGTGAAATATGGGACCCAACACTCTCTACATTTAACGCTATTTGGTTGACTTTGCTCTCGTATAATGAAGAGCTTAATGATTCGGAGGCAGTTACGAGATTTTATCTTTGATTTTTTATAATTGATACATTATTTAAATGTTATTTTTTTTTGAGTTTTACTGCCACATATTTCCGTTGATTTATAAAGCCTTTCCTATTAGATTAAGTCTTTACCTACAAAGTTATGTCGGAATAACGTTTTAAACCGAAACACTGAAATTATATATTTAAGTGGCATCCATACAGTTAACGTTTCATAATAGGATATACTATAGTTAGGCGTTTGATACCGTGGATTGCTATATTCTTGTTAATAAATTAAAGTTTTACGGTTTGGACAATCTATGCGCTTCATTTACTAATAGGTTTATGGTTGACTGTAATCAAAGGGAAATTACCGATTCAGCGGTATCTGATGATTTGCCTGTGAAATTCGGAGTACCTCAGGGTTCTATTCTCGGCCTCTTATTATTTTCCATATATACAACGTGTTCCGAATAAGAACCGATACAGTAGGTTCATGCAGGGGATTCCAAAATATTGCAAATTAACCAAACGTATCTATATACAAAGTTGTACACAGGTTACACGCCTTCAAAGCCAAGTGGGGCCAAATACTTCTAAAATACTTAATATATTATTATCTGAATTACTATATCTTGAAATACCAAATTTGGTACATGATTTAAGTTTATCATTGGTCTTCTTTGACTATAAGTTCAAGTAATAAACACTACAAGGTGCTCATTGAGCGTGAGTCACCCCTAAAATTATACCAAACTTTTTTTCAATTGATCACGTCCAGAATTTAATTTGAAACACTTTTTTTACTCTCTTAAAATTTTAAAAAACTTTAATGTTTTCAAGAAAAAATGCATTAATTAAAACAAGATTTTAATAGCGTTTATTGGATGAAATCAAGAAACCACTACTAGGCTTTGTCTTTACAATTTGACAGTTGTTAATAAAATTATAAAATAAAATAAAAATAAAAAAAATAAAACTGAAACTAAAAAAAATCAAAATGAGCATGATTTTCTCTGAAATATAAATTTACTTGGCGAAAATTGAAATTTACTGTCTAATAAATGATTATCGTTTCTTATAACGTTACATTTATTAATTTAATTAATACGATTCCGCACATCTTCGGTATTTAATTGGTGAAGAATAAACAAAATTCGTAAGTCTTCCCCAAAGAAAATAATGACATTTATTCAGGTCTGGCGATCGTGGTGGCCAATTTTGAGGACAATTATTTCCTCATTTTAACCATTTATTTAGAAACTTAAAATCAAGTGAATGATTCTTTTGGTAATTTTAAGAATGATATTTAAAAATGTATTCAAATGCTCTGTGTCTTAACAGTTTAAACTGTTTCTTTCAAAATAAAAATTCTTTATAAAGATGGATCGACTGTACAAATATGCGTTCTAAAATATCTTTCTTGGTAGATGATGTTGATAATGTCTTTTTATCTAGCCATGACGTAAGTCGTCTGAATTCTTGCCTCAACTTTACAACGATATGAGGAAATCTATTGCATTTCCATATACAGAAACAATGTCGGCATATCCTTCTTAAAAAATGAATTCATTACTAAGTAAAATTGTACAAATACAAATTTTATCAAATCAGTAAATATTAACATAAAGTAACTACTTACCTATTTTTTAACAGGTGATTATTTAAAATGGTAGTTACTAAATTTTGTTTTGCTAAATCATGTCTACTAGGCTTTTCAACTTAAAATTGTTTAAAAACCTAATCAATTTGAAAGAAAGAAAGATATTTTCTATATTTCATTGTCAAGGGGCTAATAAATTACCTCGTATATGGAATTATATTGGAAAAATTAAAAAATTTATATATTTTTAATTTTTATGGGAAAATTCATACAATATTTATATTTGACATTTTATCTATTTTCAAAAAATAGATATAGGTGAGATCCAAAATATAGGTAATAATTTTGCGTATTGCATTAACGAATAAAATGTTATAAATAAGTTTTAAACGCTATCTGAATAAGTTTCAATGCGAAATGTGAACAACAATGTTTACTTTCAATAATTTAAACATGAATCATTGCAGTAGTTACTAATTACTATTTAACTAATATGCATGTGTTAGTATAGAATAAATTATTTACTGAACCTTTAGCACTTCCGCCACTGTTCACTTAAAAGTTAAACCGCGTGAAACCGTTGCGCAATACTTAGCGAACAACAGATTTTAATGATTACACACCAAGCTTTGTTGTTATGTCTTACCTCTTTAAAATCCTACTGAATCGGTGATCGTTATCTAAATTTCATTCTGTTTTCTGATAAGCGACAAGTACACACTTCTTTTGTAGAAAGGAGTAGTAGGGGAGAGTGTGGTAATTGTGTGCAATTTTTTGTAGTCATCAACATTCTCGTATGCTAATCATGTTGAGGAAATGAAATTGTCTCGATCACTTTTAGTTTTTGAAATTAATGGTCCAATTTGATCTCTTAATGTATGCACTTCCTTTTCAAATAGCTTTTAATAAAGTGATTTTTCATATTCACGTACAGTTGTTTTACAAAATAAGCAGTTATTTGAAAGGTACGAGCCACAAGGATCTATTTGAAAAAACAAAGAATTATACGAATACGAATTGGAATTATAAACATAGTCAGTTATTGTTTAGCAAAATTTATAATCGCATTAAAAGTTAAAAGTTTTATTGAATTTTAACCATGAAATATAAATTCAATGAAATATGTGAAATTAACATTTTGACTTTCCAGTGATAATGTTTATTAATATTTTAAATTGCGAATATAATCA
Source organism: Monochamus saltuarius (assembly GCA_025584915.1). NCBI lineage: Eukaryota > Metazoa > Arthropoda > Insecta > Coleoptera > Cerambycidae > Monochamus > Monochamus saltuarius. The sequence continues at coordinate 51,285,102 of CM046725.1, read as the reverse complement.
GAAAATAGGTGTATACAGTTGCCCGTTACGCACACTTACCCACTCTCCCCTACTGTTTTTATTATTGCATTTAGATACGGTGACAAATATTTCTCATTATTTCAATAAATATTTTTCAAAACTTATTTAGTAGATCAATGCGTATGTTGCATAAAATGGGTGTAGGTCTAGGAATTTCATAGCTGTATCGGGTGTTCCGCAGGGATCAAATCTTGGGCCCCTTTATTGATGGAGTCATGAATTTTGTTGACTACTATAAACTTCTTTATGAAGATGACTTAAAATTTATTGTAATATAAATAATATTGCGGATTATTTGAACTTGCAGTCTCAGATAGATACAATTGTAAATTTGTGCAGGTTATATTTTCACTTAAATTAAATATTAATAAGTGTAAGGTAATTCGCTTTCCCAGAAAGAAAAGTCCGATTATGTTTGATTATCCGCTGAATAATGTTATTCTGGGAAGGTATATTGGAACTAACAACTTAGGAATATTTTTTGACCGTGAGTTGAATTTTTTGGAACACATAAATAACATTACAAGATCGGCTAGTAAAGTACTTGGTTTCATTATTAGAAATTGTAAAGGTAGCGGTAGCGTTAAAACACTGTATCTTTCATTGGTGCGTACTAAGTTGGAGTATGGATCATTGCATTGGTATCCTATTTATGAGAATCAATCTTCTTATGATCAAGAGTTAGACTTATGATCAAGAGTTACTATTATCGACCTTTGATATTCCTTCACTAAAGTGTATTAATATTTTCTTATTTAAACTATTTAATAACAACATTGATTGCTCTTTACTTTTGGAACGTTCTAATATGAGAATATCAAATTTTGATTCTAGGCAAAAAATCCAAAAAATCTACCAAAATCAATAATAACAAAGAAGAGGGTGTCAAAATTGAAGAAATAATTTGCATTTTCTTTCTTATCTTTCGATCGCTTGAAGAAAATTTCACGAAATTTCGCTTATTTTGGTCGCAGTATTATGCTGTTACAGTATGACCCATTACTTACACAACAATTTGACTTTACTTTTTAAATCATGAGATTTAGATGCGTTTTTCTCAGAAACCATTGCTTCTAGCGACATCAACAAGGTGTACCCTTTTTAACTAGAAAAGATAGGACAATTTTTCCAGTCCAAAATGAGATACAGTGTAGCACAAAAAAGTCTAAGCGATTTAAAAGGATCCAAACCATCGTTGGTGGCGCCCTCTAGCAGATTCACCAAAATCGTCAACATATTCGAATTTCTAGTCCTAAGAAACCCCCCTATACCAAATTTCATAAAATACGGTCGATGCGATCGAAGAATAATAAAGAAATTGTGATTTATTTTTTCAACTTTGACACCCTGTAGCTCCGTTAGTATCAACTTTTGGATTAAGGTAAGTTGAGTTAATTCAGCTTATTGTTATCAAACTATCTACATCTGAAGTTTGGCCTATTCTTTACTGAACACCCTGTATAGCGTATTAGCAGATATCCATCATCTGATACCATTTAATGCAAATATAAAAAAAATCAATGTCGCGTTATTTGTAACGAAGGAATAGTGACATATTTACTATTTACTGAGACTATCATATAATAATGGATTTAAAAAATGGTGCTTTGGTGATTAAAGTGGAGACCACTCTGAATGTAAATAATAACATACTTATGACTATGTCACTAGTGTTCAAAATAAATGTATGTATATAATAATTCATATACGCCCATTGGAAAACTATACCTAATTAGGTATAATTAATTAGTAAAAACTAGTAGTTCGGTTAATTAAGTTTGTTATACTTATAAAGTACATAAAGGGAAAGTTAAGGTTACGGCCAGACCAGTTAAAATCGTGTATGCGAGAGACATTTGATAAGAAAGTGATCGATGATGCTTTGAAAAATGGTCCCATATGCTAGAATAAAAAAAGCATCGGTTTTCTGCTCTGATTTAAAGGAAAGTGAAGTTTCTCTGCAAATGAATGTCGTTCATTTGCAACATGCACTGTTACTGTTTTTCCAATGAGAGTAAGTTTGTATGCTGTCATAAGTAGTATATGACCCTTTTCAGTTATCAATAATTTAATTAAGATTAACTAATTTGACAAATTACTTAAAATGTAAATCAAATTGTAATTAAAAGAAAACAACCTACTTCTATAAAAATTATAACTAAAATAAATTTAGTTATTTGACATAAATTTATTTTAGACAAATAAATTTCGATATTTTAGATTTAAAATCTTTTAAGCAAATGATAACCTTTTTGTTTACTATGCTAAGTACTACGAGTACTTATTTTGAATCATATGGCTCCAAATATAAATATTATATGCATTTAAAAGACAATATACAATACAATGTATAATTTTTTCCAAAGTAGTGTTACAAATGATTTGCCTGCTACTGTTAACCTCAAATTATTATTAATAGCAGTAGCACCCTAACAAAAATTTGTAATTTCACATAACTTTACTTTGGCAATTTGTACTTTCTTTTGGATGATTATTGAATAGAGCTTTGTATATGGAATTGTTCATTATCATACCTAGATATTCGGTATCAGATATTGTGGGTGTAATTAAATGCTGGTCGGAGTTTTAGTTAGGTATTGTTACTACCTAATAAAAACTGTATATAAGGAGTGTGTCAACAAATGAAGTTGAAAAGAGGAAAAACTTTTTACTTTTAATATCATCGAAAAAAGTTGCTGGGGTTAAAATGTTCTGATTGTTAAAAAGTACAAAAATACAGATTTAAGTGTAATGAATATATTTGGAAGGATGTTTCTTACCGCAAAATTGTTAGATATACAACAGATTTTATTATTAGATTTCTATAATAAATATGCTATGTGCCCTTTCGCTAAAAGTGTGTTATTCATCCATCATCTAAAACTGCACAATCTATTTTATTCGCATTAGAAAACGTGTTGAAATGTTTTTTCTGAAAATGACATCTTAGTTTTGATCTATTCTGATGGTTATTCATAGGTTTTGGGAATATTTTTAGACATACGTATATCTTTGTGAAAATAATAAAAATATTTTTAGCCCGATTTTTAGTTACAGTAAATTTACAATTAACGTAACTACAACAAACTAGTATTAGTATCTGTTGTAAACATTACTAACTTCACTGCCACAAAGATAAATATGTTGTTTGAAATGAATGTTGTTTTATGGTTTAGAGACAGTTTTTATGCAAACATCTAAGCAAGATACCGTTTCAATTTCTATTATATTTATGAATTGTCATGTTAATCCCATATTAATGAACCGTGCATGTTTGCCTACCACACCTTAATACAATTAAAACGCATTAGATTAGAGGTTAGACTCTGCCTCTGCGCACGTCCAACAGAAATCACATGAAAAAGTCTGTAAAATTTCATAACAAGTCGAGTAAAAGTAAATAGTTCCAAAGTAGTACATTGTATTACTACAATATTCCTGGAAGTTTGTTACGTAAAAATACATATACTTGATTTTTCCTAATATATAATGCATATAAAAAATTACCAGTAAATATTGTAAAAAGGGCATAATAAATATTCATGGAATTTTCGACCATTTTTATCAGTGTAGTGCGACTAGTGCGTTTCGATTTAATGTACCTAGTGTTTGTTTGATATTTGTGAGTGTACATAAACAAAAATAGTACAATTTATAGTAGCCATGACCAGGCTGTATGACATAGGCAATAGCTTTTCGCAAGCAACATAAGTTATTTGGAACAGTTGTAACTATTTCATATTTTATTCTGTTGCGAAAAGAGCTCTAGGAAATGCATCTCTGTATTAAGATGGGAAAAAGATAATGTTTTTTTAATGTAACAAGAACGTCTCGCTATGGTTTGGTATTTTACACTGCATACATTGTTGCTTGAAACGAACCCGCGGACATTTTTTTGCATCAGCTCGGCGCTCCGATACCGATAATATCGAAAATACGCCACTGCAAATCAGTATGAACTGAACCGTTACACACAATAAGTTACTCGGCTACTCTGCATACCGAGCACCAATTTTCACCCAATATGATAAGCCGAAAGGCATAATAAAATAAAAAGCGATCTCCTCAGCTACAGGCCAACGATCTGGCTGCTCCAGATTCTCTGCATCCGTGCTGTCATAAACAGCACCGCCGGTTTTACGCATCGGTATTCCTGCGGTATGGTTTGAAAAGGTGAAAAACTCTTTTATTTTCCTACTAACGTATGTGCTACACAGTGGTCGCTTTTACTAGAGTCGCCGCCTGTACTTTCTAAACTGCAGCAAATATAGAAGAAACATGTTAATATGTAGATAATATACAGAGTGCTTCTTAAGTAGAGATCAAACATCCAGGAGCGTATTCTGTGGTCAAAAATAAGGGTTTTTTGTTATATAAGTGTGCGGTCTTAGGACAGTCATTGTCCAGTTACAACCTGTCAAAAATTAAAAGAAATAAGTTTCTAATTTCTAAAGCGCTTACCAGTGGCAGAGGTGTGGGTACAATCGATCATTATTTGCCAAAAAAGTATATCACCCTGTATAATATTACAAATACAACAGGTCATCATATGCGCCATTGTATTACCTTTATTTATTTCTTTACAATTTTTTGTATGCTAAACCGATTATCAACAATAGTTATTTATGCAACAAGTACAAAAAGTAAGCCGTCAGGCCGAGTAGGACAACCCGTCGAGTGCAATAAGCACTTTTTGTACGAGTTGCATACAATATTTTTTATACGTTCATGCAAAAACCAAAAAATGTTATTTAGATGACACTAAGTCTAGGAAAATGTGACATCGATTTGAACGTTTATGTTTGTCATGATGACAAAACGCTATTGTAGAGTGACAGATGAATGCAATAAACACTTTATTGCACTAGTGCAATAAAGAGCCACTTTTTCCACTAAATATAGTTCAATAAAGTTTTGTTTTTTGCATGAACGTAGAAAAAACTGATTTATTGAGCAAGTGCATTTTTACCCAGCTATCTACTTAAATTTAAATATATCTTAGGAAGGCTATGCAAAGTAATAATAAGAAACCGCCAGGTTATTTAATATTGTGTATTGTCAAATTAAACTTATTATTTTATAAATATTAAGTTTTAATATTAGCCTTACAAACCTTACAAATGGAAATGGTACTGAAACTAAACGAATTTATATAGATTTACAAATCATCCACCTTCAACTAATATTCAGAGATGTTTTTCTACGTCTTTTGGAGTCAGGCTTTCAGAAAGGTCCAATGCCTGGAAGATCTTTGATTGCTAGAACGCCTGAGTTGGATTCTATACGATATTGAAGAATATCCAAATACTAGTACTCGGAAGATCGCTGGGAATCTTAACATGAGTCATAAATTAGTTTGGTTCATTCTGAAGCATCAACATTGATACCCGTATCACATACAAAGTGTTGAAACCTTAGATATTGCCGCAAGACTATTCTGCTCGCTTACAATTTTACCACTGGATTTTGCAAAAAAATTAGTAAATGCTGACTTTGTCGCTGTTAACCGATGAAGTTAATTTTTCCAGAGATACTATAATGAACTTCTAAATTAAACACGTTTGATCTTATGAAAACCGTAATGCCATAATGTAATCTCGATTTCAACATCAGTTTTCTATGAATGTATGGGTGGGTATTAATGGAAATAATAATAATAATAATAATTTATTATCCCAAAGACTATAACAATTATAGTATAGGACTAGTCACAATTAGCACAATATAATAAACAAATAAAAATATACAGATCAGTAAAATTACAAATACAAAATTTAAAAAACTAACAATCATGTAAAATAAAAAAATTTTAACCATAAAAACATATACATTATGTGTCACTGAAAAATGTCGATAACAATTTAGTTATTTAAAAACTCAGATGTCGTATAGTAACATTTTGATGCAAGATGTTTTTTTATTTCCCTTTTAAATTTATTTTTGTTTTCTATATTTTTAATATGCTCAGGTAACTTATTATATAGTTTTATACCTATATAATTTGGACATTCTTCATACTTAGACAATTTGTGCAAAGGAACAGTTAAATTATCACCTGTTCTAGTGGTATAACTATGATTAAAGTTATTGGTTAATAAACACTAATATTATTTTTACATACATTACTACTTCTAAAATATAAATACTGGCGAGTGTTAACACATTTAAGTCTTTAAACAAGTTTCTACAAGATGTTCTTGGAGATTTACCCATAACGTAACGAATGGCTTTTTTTTGAAGTTTAAAAACCCTCTCAAAATGACTTGAAGAGCCCCAAAACATAATACCATATGATGCCTTTGTAACAAAATTTGCATGGTAATAAGCTAACACTGTTGATCTACTTGTAATTTTTGACAACCTATATAATGCATAACAACTACAGGATAATTTTTATCAATGAATTTATATGAGTCTCCCAATTTAATGCATTATCTATGTATATACCTAAAAATTTAGTACTACTAACTTGCTCCATAGACCTACCATTCAATTTTACCAAATAACTGTGGTCATAGTGACTAGTTCTAGGTGAGAAAATAATAAAAACAGATTTAGTGAGATTTAAAAGAAGACAAGTCGATTTAAAGTGATTGTTAAATTCCCTTACTTTTAACTGAGTTTGTGATATAACTTCATCAAGAGTCTTATCGCAACAGAGATACGAAATGTTCTTGCTGGGCTTACTTTTTACCAAGAACTTTAACCAGTGTCTCCTAAAGACATTTTCTTGAGAACGTATTACTGAACTATTTAACCATGTTCCCTATGCGCTAAAACAAACAATGCGGTTTATGCACGACGGGGTTCCCCACATTTAAGATTGACTGCTCGTGAATTTTTAAATAAAAGATTCGGTATTAACGTGATTGGACGAGGCACTCAACAACCAGGTCACCCAGATCGCCCAATATGAACTCTATGGATTTTTTGTTTAGAGACATCTCAATGCATTAGCTAACAAGGTTCACAGTGAATCTGAGGAACAGTTACTTCAACAAATTATAGCTGGTTGTGATGTGATTCTCCTGGAATTTTTGCACGTGATCGGGCTGCAATTTGAACAAGATCTGAAGCATGTATTTGAGTTGAAGGTGGTCATTTCCAGCAATTGTTATAAAAAATACTAGTAAAGTAATTCCATTCGGTTTGGAATACAAAATAGTGTAAAGAAATAAAAAGTGCGCATATGATGATCTTTTTATTTGTAATATTTTACATAATATAATAATAATAATAATAATAATAATAATAATAATAATAATAATAATAATAATAATAATAATAATAATAATAATAATAATAATAATAATAATAATAATAATAATAATAATAATAATAATAATAATATCTCTACCCCTCATTCTAATCACGAGGAATAGCCCAGAAGTCGAAGACTTGTGCGGGAGAGGGGGCGGCATATTATTATTAAGCAGGCCGCATTTGCGCCCAGGAACGACTTACGTTGGTAGGCCCTAACCACCATTCAGTGCAGTAATGAGGGAAACCTGGGAAACCTCATTAATTTGGGGGGTAGTCAAATGTCAACCGGTATCAATCTCTCACATTGACCCAAGCCAACATTCTTCCACCCTACCATGGTGACATATATATTTTTTTGACAAATAATGATCGATGATATACCCATACCTTCGCCACTAGTAGTTTCTAAAACTGGTAATTTTTTGCTACATACCTACTTCATACTAAATATGCATACCGAATTTGATTAAATTATCTGAAGCAGTTTAGAAATTAAAAATTATAAACTTATTTTTTTTATTTTTGACAGTAGGTATCAAACTAATACGATCGATATTAGGTTCGAAAACTTTAAACCCGAACTGTTGTATGACTGTAAAAATGTATTGAACATAATACATGGTTTTATTTTGTATTTAGATTTTAAAATCAAGGGATACAAATAATTATTTATTCGGAAAGTCAAAATTACCCCTATTTTAAATGGTATGCAATGTGGATATTTTCCAACAAAAATAGTCCGATTTCACGTTATTGTTGTGCATTCCGTTTGATGGGCATTTGAAGTATTGCCTCTCGTAACAGGTTTAGGTTGGGAAATGCAATTTCAGGTAATTAGACGGCCGCAACAAAAACGTTAATCGGTTGGTAATATTGTTATGTTCACAATAGGAACGTAACAAGAGGTGCTTGACGTACGGTGTTAACGTATGCAACACGAGTGGCATCACATAATGGGTTAGCACAGTCATCACCGCCAGTATCCCAGGTCTAAATATTTTTTAATTTGAAATCGAAGATTCTTTGTGGTGGCGTACTTTACTTGTAAGGCTATAATATATTGGATGACCTTAAATTTCTAATCAGTTAAAAATTAAAAGTAAACTTAATGATAGTTATTTATTTATTTATACTGCTCTACAATAGACACATGACAGAAGGGCAATAAGTTATATAAAATATCAAATTTGATGATGATTATTGAGATTTATGAAAGATGCGAAAACGTTTAGATTGTGACAAAGTTGCTAACTTCATCTTTCTGCAGATATCAGAAAAAATTAAATTTTAGAAAATAAAATAATATAATTTAATAATATCATAATTCAAATAGAAACGTTAGAATTTCACTGAATGGCAGTGGAACCAATATCTCGACAGGGTGTAGTGACCTGCAAATGTTTTAGTTAAATTAAATAAAAACTGGTTGGAATTCGGAAGTTTTAGTAAGTAGTACCCCAATAAAGAAAATATATTTTCAGGTATTAACAATATTGTGTGAAACTAACTACTCAGTGAACAAAAGCCCCAACCTGCGTTGAATTACACCCACAATATCTACCCATATATTCCTTATTATTAGCTTTTGTAACATTTTTTACTGTTTAAGAAAGGTATTTTAAGCTAATATATATCAATCCTAAAAATGCAGAAATAGGTCAGATCTCATCTATTGTGGTTGAATTTCGAGTTCCCACTCCAGAGATTAATATATATAGAGTGTTTCCATTAAACCAGGTTAGTAAATTATAGATAGATTAAAGTCTTTAGAGAATTATTGAATAGAGTTTTGTCTGTGGAATTGTTCATTAGCATACCTAGATGTTTGGTATCAGAGAACATATATATGACTTCATTGATAGGAATTGTAGGAGATTTGATATATATTAGCTTAAAATACCTTTCTTAAACAGTAAAAAAAGAAAATATATTTACAATATGGTAAAATTTAGATCTGAGATGTAACTGGTCTGCTACTTCCTGCTCGGCCTAAGCAGCTCGACTTGCAGAAAGCAACCTACAATATCGTAGGTATTTAACCGCAGACCTCTCGCCCTGGACGATGCACCATAAAGTCTATAAATGATACTGCAGGAAACAACTACTCCGCGGGGTAATGCCCCGACCGGCATTGAATTATATCTGCAGTATCTGTGTGAAACAGCCAAGAACCCTTGCAGGTATAATTCAATGCCGGTCGGGGCATTACCCCGCGGAGTAGTTGTTTCCTGCAGTATCATTTATAGACAAAATTTAGATCTTCAATGTATTTTTTGTTAATTTCACTATTTTTAATTAGTTAATAATGCTTCACAGTTCAGGTATATGTTTGACCAGAAATTTGTATGTGAATTGTAATAAATATATAACATCTTGTTTTTCCATATTTAGAAACATCTTTTTTGCTACATATACTTATGGATATAAAAGCTATCTCTTCAATGTTGATGATGAGTTGTTTTGATTGTTATGATTATGGGCGTTTCTAGTTACAATTGGAAGTCAATGCAAACTGACAGTTTAAAATTTATTTGTAGTCCAAATATATAATTTTGTAAAAAACATCCAGGCAGTTCGAAAATGACTTAAACATACACTTCTCAACGTCACTGGAAACAGGCCAACTGTAAAACCTGATAAGATGGCAAAGCATGCAATCGGTGACCAAACAAAAAATGGAAAGAAATTGGCAGGGAAAGAAATAAATAAAACTTATGACACCTATTTTATGCAGCAAATTGAACTGCTTTTGCTGCTATTGTTGTTCCTTATTAATAAAATTAATTTCTGGTTTTAATTATTAAAACAGTTTGACATACCTGATGTTATAACAAAATTTTGATTTTTGTCCGTTTTGAACTCGTAAGTTATTGGCAGCATCTATGATACGTTTGCGTAAATCACAAATAGTAGGTATCCACGTTTTTTTTAAATATCCCTTCAAAAAGAAGTGTAAATGATTTAAAGAGATCGTGGTGGCCATGGTACCAGTCTTCCTCATCTAATCCCTTGGTATACGCTGTACATGGCACGGATATAAATGAGTCTCGTGTATGATACGTCACACTGCTGCAATACTCCGTGGACGTCCTGGAGGTCCATCTCTTCCACGATTCGGTCTCAAATTTCCTCGCGTTGCACTACACATGCAATCACTGCACAGCGCGGTAACAGTAGCTGCATTTGGCACATGTTTACTGGAAAATCATTCTGCTAAATCATTTTCACATCGCTATAAATTAAAACGACATAGCAACTCCGAGTTGCTATACATGTAAACTGTTTTTGACACATGAAAAACTAATGTAAAAAATCTCTTCACAAAAAGGTTAATACCTACAAAAACTAATCAGATTTCAATATTCGGAAACGCCTGGCTAGATATTGCAGTAGCTCAGCGATGTAAATGTAAAAATTGAAAATGTGCATTTTCAGTAACTTAGTGGTAAGTTGTTACATTTGGTTGTAGTTTATTAAATATTGTGGTGTATAACTAAGGGTTATATATTTAATGTATTGATGGTTTATGTATCTCAAAAACGGTAAGGAATTGGGCGATTTTGTCAATATTGTTATTTTCCCAAAAAAAGAGTCCAGGACTCGCCCATCAGTTTTGCTCTATCTATGACTGAACCATCCGTAACTTTCAAACACATACAACAAACTGCATAACAATAATTCAATTGACAAAAAATGTATATACTTGACAATATAAAAACATGGCAAACCAATAAATTCTCACTTTTGAAGATATAGTGAATTACAATGGAAAAATATAAAAGAAACAGTGAAAGGCAACTAAAATTTACTGAAGATGTATTGTATCAAGTCATGTTTATCACTTGTCAAGGTAATTAATTGGTGCGTACTTTTAAAGTCACATATGCGTACCCTTGAAGACGAATGATTCGAGTACTCATATTTAATATTAAAAAAATCATTTTTTTTCTGATAAATCTGTAAAAGCTATCAAAAGTTTTAGTTGCTTAAGAATAGTCTACTCTTATTGTCGTGTTAAGTGCAAATGTAAAAATATATAAATGTGGGTGTTATTTGTAATCCAAAATTAGTGTAAGGGTGAGCCGGTGGACTATTAACAGGATTTTTTGTGAGACATGATTAGGTCGTGTCAATAAATGTTTTTGTTTAGGCACAAGAGTGACGGACAAGCGGTTAAGTCGTCATAATTTAAAAAAATATGATACCTATTGATTCGAACTGTAATCCTTTATGTTGCGGCGAGTATACATTAACAAAGCTTTGCCAATACAGCGTTAAACATTCGATACGTACCTCAAACTATCTTAAAATGAATAACATATTGATATTCTATCTATACAAGTTTATCATTAATAAATTATTACCTAAAATAACAATTAAAGCGCTTGATGGTGTGACATATTGAAATTATTCTGCTCCTTCTACTATAAAAATTCAAAATTTAGCCCCAGTAAATTGTAAATAAACTAGTTCGTGGTAATTTGATATTATTCTTATAAACTTTATAAAAACACATTATAGAAGACAATGAACGATAAAAAACCATAATATTTACTTTATACTTTCATATTTTTTATATTATTTACTCTCTACATTAGAGGCTATTAATCAATAGTTATACATTTTTTAAGTTTAATGGACCAACATTAAGAAATTACCTTATTATTATTATGAATAGAAAAATATATTTTAATTGATTTATGTGAGACTGCTAATATAATTGCTGTTTAATTTTATCTTGATAAATATCTTACAAACAGTATTTATTTTTTAATCATACGTTGTGTGTAATTGGAAAAAATGTACTATATCCTATACCTTTATAAAAAAAACGATTTTTCCAATAAATGTTTTCAATATCTAAGCAAATATTGTTCATTTTTTAAAAGAGATATCCCAATGTCTCCAAAAGTAATTAACATTATTGAATGTATTCATTTTTAAATAAATTATACAGATCGTTTCTGAGATTTGGTACACTAATAAATTCTTGGATGCCAACAGGAAACAATTTTCAGTAAAGTAAATGCATTTAACAAACTTCAAGGATAATCCATTAATAAGCTTTTCTTCATTTCACAATTTATTTCTACATTCGAGAGAATGTGCCGCATGTGTTGCTATATATTTTTTATTTGTTAAAAATGATAAACCTATAATTCTTTATAAACAAATGGTATCTTTTGTAATATTTGTTACTCTCAGAATTTGTGAGCTGTTATTCTGAAATAAGTTGAATGCTTGGGAAAACTGTCATACAAGAATTAATTTTCTTTTTTTTGTATTGTCGTAAATATATTTCTCGAGATAGTTCGAAGGTTTGGGGAAGGGCATAGCCTCTTGCTTACCCTTGGATGTGCCAATGATTCCAGGGACCTAATGTTTCCTATAATAAAAATGTTATTGTTGATTCGAAACTAGGTGTATATCATTCCAAATTTTTGTCGTGGTACAGTTTCCACGTGCGTTATCATTACATATTAATATTTTTTGAAAAAATCATGGATACAGCTAATTATGTATAATTTGCATGGTAGATTAGTGCTTGAGCAGATATTATTGTACCTACATAAACGTAATTATATATTTTATTTCTTATTTAATTCCGACCTAGACATGTGTTCAATGAAATACTATCGATTTACAAAGTGGTTTATATCTAGTCACAAGCAGACACAAATAAATAAGCAAAGCTATAATTTACGCATTTTATAAATCTGCACATTTACATCTGGGTACATATCCTTCAGCCTGTAGGCTGAAACCTGGCATAAAACACATCAAGAGAGCAAGCAGAATACGGTTTCTTGAAAATAAACGGCTGTAACGTGCCTTTAAACCATTTTTTAAGACTCCACGCCACGTATGTAGAGGAAGCATATCTTTAAACTTTTTATATGTTGTGATGCTGATGATAATATAATTACATATGCTACATCTGCAGGAATGTGCCATGTCTATAATTCGATTCCTTCACCTTCGGGACCATTTTATTTGCATTACGAGATAACAATTTCAAAGAAACACGCAATTAGTAATTGCGAGCTAAATTACAGATGTATTAATCACCGCAACGGTAGCTACAAATGAAGGTAAATAATGCACTAACTACCTGATTGCGTTCGTTCGTGTCGAATAGGTTTTTAACACCACCCGTTCACCCATTATTTCATAATTTTAACAAGTCTCCGTACGCTAAAGATTCTCCTCTTACTAAGATGAAGAATATACAGGATGAGTTACTTTAACTTGGATACCTCTACATTCCGAAGATTTGGAGGGAAGTAAGGGTTGTGTTTATTCCCAAAAACAGGCAGGTTGGACTACACCACCCCAAAGGTGTATCGACCCATCAGCCTGACCTCGTTTTTGTTGAAAACGATGGAGAAGCTGTGTGAACGATACATAAGGGACAGTGTACTGACGGGTAGACAGTCACACCCTAATCAACACGCATACACTCCAGAACGATCCACCGACAGTGCCCATCACTAAGTGGTGGGCAAGATCGAAACAACATTGGACAATAAAGAGTCCATCCTGGGGGTATTAATAGTTATAGAGGGAGCATTTGATAAAACAACCTTCCCCAAAATGCATACAATTTCTAATGTTAAAAGACGGATTCAAGAGACAGGAAAGTTTTTCAATAATATCTTGTAATAAGAGTACAAGATGAATAAACTACTTTGTAATCATTTGAGGATGAACTGCAATTAAGTACTAGACGTTTATCTCCAGAAAATGGATTAATAATAATAATAATAATAATAATATCCATCCAATAATAATAATGCAAGAGCTATTGCAATAACTCCTAGACATTTTCAACGCTATTTTAAGATAAATGTTTGGGCCGGTAATATAATAATAATAATAATATCTCTACCCCTCATTCTAATCACGAGGATTATCCCAGAAGTCGAAGACTTGTGCGGGAGAGGGGGCGGCATATTATTATTAAGCAGGCCGCATTTGCGCCCAGGAACGACTTACGTTGGTAGGCCCTAACCACCATTCAGTGCAGGAGTGAGGGAAACCTGGAAAACCTCATTAATTAGGGGGGTAGTTAAATGCCAACCGGTATCAATCTCTCACATTGACCCAAGTCAACATTCTCCCACCCTACTATACCCGCAGAGAGGGTGCCAATCTCTCCACGAATATAGCTTATATACGGTCTATCGGCTGCAGGGGTCGAACCCACAGCGATCCAGTCACCTCGATCAAGTACTGACGTCTTAAACCGCGCGACCACTGACCGATCCAATATTGATCGTTATTTGATTGGACCTGTTATTTTGTCAAATCGATTAGATAGCGAAAGTTATTTGGAATTTCTGCAAAATATTCTCCCTGATTTAATCGAAGATTTTCCGTTGTAACTTAGACTAGGGATTTGGTTTATGCATGATGAAGTACCGCCCCATTTTAGTGCTACTGTTAGAAACTTTAATTGTCACTTGAGCATATTAATTAATATCTATTTGAAAACGACCGCAATTCCCGAAATATGGAAATTATCCATGGTCTGTCCTATCTCCAAAAAGGGTGATAAATCTAATATTATGAATTTTAGACCTATCTCCTTTATATATAATTTTTGCTAGATTCTTTTGCATAATCGGCTATATCATTATGCCACCAGAATGTTAACTGTAAATGCCACTAATTTAGTAAATGTTACACAATTTATTTCTGAAACTCTGGACCCAGGTTGATGATTACTACCTGACCAGACTATGTGGCATATTGTTACGGAAATTATTATCGTGTGGTTTTTGATTAAATTTAATTAATTTGTTAATTTTTTGTCCCAAGGGGCAGTATATCATGTTCAATGGATTTAAATCTACTGAATACGTAGCTTTATCCGAAATGCCTCAGGGAAGCAACCTGAGGCCTTTGTCATTGACATTTTTATAAATGACATAGTCAGTGTTATAGATATTCAATACCTTCTTTGTGCAGGTGATTTAAAATCTTACTATGAAATTCACTGCGACCGACTGCATTCGGTTATATGATAATTCGAAACGCGTTGAAGATTGGTGCACTTTAAATTATTTCAAGCTTAATAGCAAAGTGTAACGTAATGCTCAAAAAAGATCTGATCTATTTTGATCACATAGTAAACAATATTGTCATTGAAAGACCAGAAACTATATTTGATTTAGGGATAATATTTGATAAACATCTGTTTTTCAATGCGCATATTGATAAGATTGCTTCCAAATCCAACCGTATGTATAGATTTATAGCGAGTTACAGTAAGGACTTTTCTAATACTGAAACTTTAAAAATATTAGGATATGCTTATGTTAGGTCAAAGCTAGAGTATGCCTCAGTAGTTTGGAATATTTATTATTAAGCCAAGTCAAGTGCCTGTGTTACGTTATACGAGACAAAGCTACAGCAGAATACAGGGGAGTCTTGAAATGATATCACTACGAACTATAAGAAAAAAACTAAAACAACAAACACATTTTTTTTCAAAAAATCTGACACTGATGACAAACACATGTCATTTCTTACGATGTAACGCTGGAAATGGTCAAAGCGAAAAAATCTTTTACTGATGTAGTGCTATATCAAGAATCGTGCAATTAAAATGAAAAAACAATTCAATGAATCAAAAATTGTCGAAAAATTCGAAACAGTCTCAGTGTCGCATCAAATAATTGCAAAATATGTGGCAACGTCCGATGAATGTCATTAAAGTGGTTGTTAAAATAACTAATATTATAAGAGGGGACAATCGCGCTTTTGCCTTACAAAAAGTTTCGTAAGTCAAAGCAGGATTTTTCTTTGGCCTATGTAGATACTACATACGATTATTGTTACTTCACACCGATATTTGTTGGGTAAGCGCCAAAAACTGTTTGCAACGTTTCTTCACTCTACGTAAAGAGATTCCCATTTTCCTTAAAAATTAAGTGGAATCCGACAGTAAGGAATTGGAAAATCTAATTGTAGATACAAAATTTCAGACCTTGCATTTTTAACAGACATGAACGAATTAAATTTGAAGCTACAACCAAAGCGGCATAATATTGCCATTGTTAATTTAAAAATAAACTTTTAAGGTATTAACTAGAGGACCATGATTTTTCATCTTTTCCAAGCTATAAAGAGTACTTTGAAGAAATAAAGGAATTTGAGAAACTTTCATATTTAACTATATAAAATACATTGACACAATTGCAGAAGCAGTTTTTACTCAGCCACTTACTGGTTTCATTGAAAACGTAAGCAGAGCACACCTTCAATTAGAATTGTATTATTTGCAGTTAAATCATTTTTACCAGAGAAGAACCGAATAATAAGATTGGACTTTTTTAAGTTACTCTCACGAAAACGTTACCCTAGCTTGCAAAACTTTGGCCTTATGATGGAGTTAATGCTGAGAAGCACGTATCTTTGCGAAAGTAGCTTTTCAACATGAAATTTATAGTCAAAATAAAGGTGTTCCTTGTCTTATAACTCACGTATTGAAAATTAACATCCCTAAATTTACCACTTTTTTTGTATATTTGTTAAGGTTTTAAACAAACAAGAAATAATTATACAATTATACACATTTTCTTGTACCTAATACAAATCACTGATAAAGTTATGATGCTACCTTCACAACAGCAATTTTATTAACTTGAAGTTGGGCAGTTATAGTAGATATTGTTTATAATCATTTGTTAATAGCAAGATACGGTAAATTTATATAAGTATAAGATTTATATATCATAACTTATTGACTATTGTATAATGTATATTAAAGTTAAATCTGCTGCAACTAATTTAATAGTAAGTAATAGAGAATAAGGTAATAATATAATTAAACAAATACCTTTTCAAATTACGTAGTTACTAATAAATTGCAATACAACCACAAACTTTTCGAGAAGCAAAGGAAGGTATTCAATTGAAAAAAGCTACTTGCCTACAAAATTGTTGCTGGGAGTGTTTTATTATGTTCATGAGGCCATTTGAGATGAACTGTGAAAGTATCTTATTTATGTAGTTACTTTCATATTGCATATCAAAACAAAGATAACATGAATTCGATTAAGCCGGGAGAAGAAAGAAAAACATACCAAAATAATTAATATCAATCTTGTTAGAAGTGGTACAAATACGTTTTTTTAATTATCAATTTTGCATCTATCAATTTTTTTGCAATAGAATTTGATGCGTCCTGACAGTTGTATAAAATAAATATCTATGATAAGTACAGCTTAAATATAATTTGAATTGAAACTACTTTCCTTTTGAATCAAAAGAAAATATTTTCCATTCAGACACATCAGTTTTCCTTTATTTTCTAAGAATTATGGTTAATAATATTTGTAATAAAAATAATTATTCACAAGAAATTGCATAAAGCAATTTCCAGGATTTAACTATATATTTGCTTGCTGTGGTTTTGAACTAATAACAGTGTTTCTTGCTACCATTATTTCTTTTTCAGGCAAGTATTGGAATGTTCGGTACTTTACATAGTACTTCTTTTTATGCTGAAGTCAATTATAATATTTTGCAGTATTGTTCTTGGTATTCCTGCTACATCCTAAGAAATGAGTTTAACTGTGTAAAAATTTAATAATCCCTTTTTAATTAAAAACCTATGTTTCACAGACAATAATGTCCTAAATTTGGTACCTAATAACATGTTTGAGATTGGGATAAAATTGAATAAAATCTATATTTCTAACTAAAAAATATCTTGATAATTACAAGATAGATGAATCTCAATAATTAGCTGTACATGAGCTGAATTGGACGTACTTTCAGAGTTTTTGCATTGGGTTAAAATTAGTTTTTTTTGTAAAACTCCATTAGTTTTTGAGATTTTCAATAAAACTTGATATAGAGCAGTTTTTAGGGTAGCCAAATATATAATATTTTTTATCCAAAATACACAAGTTACTAAAAACACTTTAAACAGTCTTCTGTTCCTTTACTATATTTTATTTTCGACAAAAATTTTAGAAAATCGCAAATTTTGTACGTATGCCAATCGTTACCCCCAAAGACAATAACCACAACAGTGCAAAACTGAACCTATGAAGGTCGCGAATAAGAAAAACTGCAACGTGTCGGAGAGAACCGCAGTACTTGTGATGCATGCTAAATGATAATTATGATGATATATAATTATTATGATGCATAATTCATGATTCAAGAAATACTTTTTGTCACGTGTTACAAATTTAGTTACTGTACTCTTATCAGGAACAACATACACAGGCTTTGACTGGAAATGATTTTAGCCGCTGCCTTGTGAGACCAATGTTAGCCTGTGGGGTTGTCGCCTGGTGGTCGGAAGTCTAGCAGACAACAGCTAAATAAAAGTTCAGCCAGGTACAAAGAACTGAGAGCAATGCGAATAACACCTACCACAACAATGGAGGTAATGCTGCCATCTCTGGATATCTAACTAAAAGAAGTTCCCTTGACAACTTTGCCTCAAGGATGTTGGCTTCGAAGAGATATAGGATGTGGAGAAGTTGGGAGCTGTTTGTAGAATAAGGTCGTCAGAAAGATGTTCCTTCTGCAGCATAGGAGTATTTCTCAGTACTCATCAAGAGTCAGAAGGAGGATGTAATTAACATTTCCACAGACGGATCAAAAAGGAAAGCAGGTGCTGGATGGGAAATATATTCCGACATCAGTGGGCAATAGATAGGTATGCCATTATACAAACGGAGTTAACAGGTATAACCATAGTCCTCAAATAAATGCCATACAATGGGCAAAACTATCTGAATCTACACAGACAGTAGATAATCACTACCGATCGTGCATAACTAGATAAGTATGGGAATGCCATAAGGCACTGGTGATGACTTCAGTCACCAATAGTACATGCATACAAGTGATGAACAGTGCAATGACAATAGAAAAGTTAACAACCTAACCGCGAGTGCATCGGGTTTCAATATCTTTAGATCTGGTCTCTCTGGATTTGTGACTTTGCATATTGTGCATTTGATGAAATAATCAAGAAAGGCGCCCTCAAAGAATTTAAGAGACGATGGCATGCTGTTAATCAGCCAAGGAGTTTCTAAAACACCCTTATAAGGATTTAACCAAAAAGTACCTAACTGTGTCTAGGACAAACCTTCGCGTGGTCAGCTTTAAGAGTCTCTTCTATTCATTAAATAGTCACAATAATGAAGGAAATTTAATATTATCTTGAATGAATAACACTACGAATTTTTCGTTTTTAGTGACACAAATTATTGGTGTATGCAAGCAAGAACCTGTAGCCACCGACATTAGAATGCAATTTGCCAATATGTTCTTATTTGCTAACTTAAACGAAAAGTAAACATATTTGTTTAAATCAGCCTATTAGAATATTCGTTTTTGGAAAAAATATTCTCAGATTCTCAACGACAACGGCACCGGCCTTGAATGCTTATGCATATTCATTTTATTTATTTAAACCGTTTGCTGCTCCGTTCATTAATAATAGCTATCTAAAATAACTAGTTCGTTTTCTGTTCGTGGAGCAATCTTGAATTCTCTTGTGGCCGATCATAAGCACTAGGAAGTAGTGCGCCGCCCAAGGCCTGTCAGGCTATAAGACCACTAGACCATCCCAGTTCTCGGGGCGATTTGTCCGTTCTCGTTTTTGAAGCTCACATTGCCGATAATTTATGATTTTATATTTAAACGAGGAGGATGTGCTATTATTAATTTGCGATTTCCCTCGGTAAAAAATCGCCGTATGATTCAAATACACCCAGGCTAATTTTTAATACCAAACGTTGTAGAATTTTTGGTGAAAGGTATGTAACAAAATGTTGTTAATCAAATCCAACTTGCCTTATACGAGACAAGTGGGTTCATTTAGTGGAACATCCGAGTCAGTGTCACTGGCCAATTAAAAGTGAAGTTTTGGCTTAGTGCGTTTAATTTATGAATTTAGATTAGAAAAGGGTAATTTAGAAAATAGTTTTTGAGTTCAGTATTTGTCATATGAAATTAGTTTATTTAGGCAGAGTCCGAACTAGGTCAATTAATAAAAATTGGGGCGTGATTGATTGTACATAATTCATTGTATTTTATTTTCCTTCAAATTATTCAGTGGTATTATTGCAATCAATAATTCAACTAGAAAAATATAAAACAATAAAAAATTTCACGATATAATCACAATTCAAACTAAAACTACTAAAATATACTGACACTAACTTTATATACATATTCGGAAATTGCGGATCTTTACAGAGAAAGTAGAAGTTGCCGCTTCATCCCAGGGAAAGTACGAAGTATAAGAGGCGCGGCGACGTGCATTGGTCTAGCATTCCCCACTACTACGGTAATCGGTTCCGTATCGCCAACGCCAATTCGCCATTGCAAATCTAACTGTCCGGTCAACTGATGCCAGTGTTGCCAGGTCTCATGCTTTTGCATGAGATCTCATGCATTCCGAGGAAATCTCATGCTCTCATATTTTGATTACAAAATCTCATGCTTTTTAATAGACACAAAAAGAAATAATAAAATTATTAAAATTACTCTTTGAAATCTACCAAAATAAAGACCTAACGAGAAATAAAGGCAAAATCGAGGGCAAAATTGAATAGATAGAGGTAGGTATCTACAATATTTGGGTACTTGAAATGTCCTTTATTGTAGACTGCTCTCTTAATAATTAGCAATGAATACATAAACGGGTATGACAGTCGACGGATATGCGGTGTGTGTGCTGTATTGCAGTGATTCTTAACTCTATTCCGTAAGGGTACCTACATTTTCTGGAAACAACAGATTTTACGACCCGTGAGTCACCCTGCGTCACGTCAACTGCGCCTCAACGTTCGCCCGGCCTAACAATAAAATAAATTAGAAAGGTTACGTGGTTAATAACTTTTAAGTAAATACCTGTAAGTACCTACTTACAATGTAATATTATGATAAAATAGCAGAACATAATGCTTTTTAATGAAATAAAAATGGCATTACAAAAGTAATTAAAAATTAAGCTGTGTCAAGAGGCGTTTTTTGATAAATTAAACCATCTCATGCTTTTTTCTCCAAACCTCATGCTTCTTTGAAATTATTCTCATGCACTGAATTTTTCCCACCTGGCAACACTGCCTGATGGAACACGCTGTGGTGGAAGTATGCGTGTAGCATGACACAAATACACGCAAGCGGCAAAACACAATTCACCATCAAGATCCTCACTTTCCAAATCTGTATACAAAATTAAGTCATATTAGAACAAATTTAGATGTATAAATATAATAGTATACTGAAATGAATACATAACAGAAACAAAATACATAATATAGAAAGATTACTAAAGGATTCGATTCGAAAAACTGATCAATCTCGTAAAAAGCCTTTCTTAGTAGAAATGTGTTTAATCTGTGATTGAATTGGCATTCAAACTTCTTATGTTTATTGGTAGAATGCATTAGACGTATTTAGGAAACCGGAAATAATAGAAATTTGATTTTTTTTATAGGGGTTTTCAACACTGCTGGGTTGAAGAAAAATATTTACAGTGACGTGGCATATTTATATTTGGTTTACCCCTTATTTTAAAAGGATGATCGTTCTTATTTCATTTTTAGATTCTACGTATAATTTTAAGTCAACTTTGTTAAATATACCACATGTCAAAACTCATCAGATATTTAGTTATTTCGCTTTCTATATTTCTTTTGTTTTGTTTTATCATGACTATGAATTATTTAGCTGAACTAAGATAATTAAAAAAATAATAATTTTGTAGGAGGGATAGCATACACTATTCAGAATTACAGGTTTCTCTAGATTACACATTGTGCTGAAAAATGTGAGGCTAGTAGTCACAAATGCAAACCTCAATAATTCGCTTATTTTAAATGAAATATCCAGTGTCTTATTTTATCATCTCTTTCTATATTTTATGCTGGATATTGTATCCTGTTTCAGTATTACTTCCACAATATTATTTTTTAAATAGCTAATTGCCTGAGTTACACTGAATAATTCAGTCATGATGAAACAACAAAAATTTAAAAAAGCGAAAATTTCAGAAACTGTGGGATTTAGGTATATAATATATTTAACAAAGTTAACATTTAATTGTATATGTACAATCTGAGAATGAAATAAAAACTACCATGTTCTGTTTAAAATAAGCGAGTTGACGCCTACCTCCGCTATAACCAGAAGTGCCACGTCATAAAAAATTAACAAAAATTTCCTTTTTTTATCATTTTCAGTTTCCTAAATACGTTTGTTGTGTAGTATTTTGTGAATGAAAATGATTGAAATGTTTTACATATACGATACTGTAATAGTCTTCTTTAAATCCAAGATCAGTCATTATTCTAATAGTTTTTCTCTGCAGGGACATCTTAGAAACACTGTAACTTACTCCCAAAAATTGATCACTTTAACAAGAAAGATATTCCATGTTCACGAAGATCATCTGACCGATGAAGATCATATAAACGTTTTGATTTCCGACGATGTACGTATGCCAATCAATCCAGGAATTGGAGAGTTGGATTATTACCAGTAGATACTAATTAAGGCTCTGTTAACACATCTTTGTTTACCACGGTGCATAATGCACCTAGTGTCATCTACTACGAATTATTTGCTATTATTACTACTGCGGTTTATTGCCTTGTCCTATTTTAAAGATACCCAGAAATTTGGTGTCAAAAATCATGGACAAAGAGTCCCTGAAAATAATTGGGTCATATTTCAATAATGGCTTTTTTCGACGAAAATAAACTAATTTACATCAGGTATCAAAAAAGAGATAAATTTTGCTCCACTCAAAAATTACTGACCTTCAAAACATCAAGAACATTGACTTTTAAAGACATTTCTGGATTGAATAGGCTTATCTTTGTATGTCGTATCTAGAGGTGGCTAAGGTTTGAAACAGTCTTTTGTCTTTCATCATACTTCTTTTGTTAGTTGTTAATTTTAAGTGTCACTGTATTTATTATAAAAAATATACTTTGCACGTTGTGTTTCGTCCCAAAAAAATATGGATTTAAATTTTCCTCAGCAGTTTGCAACTTTGGATTAAGGATGACAAAACTGTTTTATATTTTTAATTCGGAAACACATTAATTATTAAAATGCATTAAGTTCCATTTAGTGAAACTAATAAAACGGGATGGGAATGTTCACGCCAATAGCGCTAAAATTCGGACACTTAATACTAGCTCATTCCGACGAAAATAAATTGATCAATTATCTAAAAATGAAGTAAATTTAACTCCACTTAAAGAATAATGACCTCCAAAACATCAAGAACACTTACTTTTAAAGACATCTCTGGATTGGATAGGCTTATCTTTCACCTCGTATCAAGAGGTGGCTAAGGTTTGAACCAGTCTTTTGTCTTTCATTATACTTCTTTTCTTAGTTGTTTATTTTGAAAGTGTCACTGCATTTAGTATAAAAATATACTTTGCATCGTCTCAGAAAAAAAAAATGGATTGAAATTTTGAAACTTCGAATTGAGAATGACAAAGCTGTTTTATATTCTTAATTCTTGAACTAAATACATTATTTATTTTTTTAATACTATTTAGTGCAACTAATGAAACGGGATGGGAATGTCCACGGCAATAGCGTTAGAATCCGGACGGACACTTGCAAATTACGTGCAGTTACAGAACATGTAGAGCATAAGGTGTGGACCACCACAGAGATGCGACCTATTGGACTAGGGAGCGGCCTTTCCGTTCTTTCACCAGTGAAAGATGCAAACACGTTCATATGCACTTCATAAATGCTCTCAGCTAAACAAATGCGATGTGTTTATGGTGCGTGTCCACTATGTGGCAGTTATTATGTTTGTTTTATATCTGTTTAATGGAAAATGTGGACGTGAATGAATGTAATGATCAGTTTTATGCACTTGACCCATTTTCGGATTTTTAATACAATAGACTTGGGTCATAAAATTCAGTATGCCATTAGTCTATACAGATTTAAACAATAAATTTTAATTCCTAGTAGCTATCCAGTCCATAATAGATGGTTCAAATATGTACCGAGAAATGTTAATATTGAGAACCTAAAAATAAGAATGGTAAAGCAGAAATGACATTTTTTACTGTTTAAGAAAGGTATTTTAAGCTATATATATATCAAATCTCCTACAATTCCTATCAATGAAGTCATATGTATGTTCTCTGATATCAAACATCTAGGTATGCTAATGAACAATTCTACAGCCAAAACTTTATTCAATAATTATCTAAAGAAATTAATCTATCTAAATTTACTAACCTGATAGGAATTGTAGGAGATTTGATATATATCAGCTTAAAATACCTTTCTTAAACAGTAAAAAATGTTACAAAAGCTAATAATAAAGAATATATGGGTAGATGTTGTGGGTGTAATTCAACGCTGGTTGGGGCTTTAGCCCACAGAGTAGTTAGTTTCACACAATATTGTTAATGCCTGACAAATATACAGAAATGACATGTCCATTTTTGCTTAAATTCGGGTTATTCAGGGAATAAGTCCACATAAGGTCATTGTATCATATTATGGAAAAAGGGCATATGTCCCATATTTACTTTATATCCAGACGATGAACTGTTTACTAGATAATCAGCAAAAATGACATCAGTCATGGATATATGCTGTTTTGCGAAATTAGAAATTTAAGTCTCAGCTTGTTGTTAAATTCAGCAGTTTGATGTGGTGGAATCCACCAATGCAATCTTTAAAAAAATCCGATTTTTGATTGGTTAGATAGAATTCACCACACTAAACAACTGCATTTAAAAAAGGTCCCATGGCATTCGCGCCAACCAAACGAATTGATGTGTCATTTGCTATTCTGGCAATCTCGTTGTAGAAAACGAAAAAAGTTTTCATACTGTATAATCTGTAATAATTAAGTTTAAAGGTAACTCTACCTCTACAAGTAGTATGTTTATTTCTAGAATATGATGAGATTTATGGGGAACACTGGTAAAAATGAAATAATGAATGTTGCCCAAAAATGCAAACTTGTCGAAGTTAGCAATTTGAGTCTATTGTAGGAGATGTTTACCTAAAGAACTCTAATTTTCACAGATAGTAGATAATCACTACTGATGTTACGTAATCTTAAGATAATGACTAGATCAGCTGGGAATGCCATCAGGCACTGGTAGTGGCCTCAGCCAACAAAGTATGCTGAGCTGGCTAGGAGTGCATCGGGTCTTAATATTTTTGGTCCTGGTCCATCCACAGTGCGTCTGTTGTCAACATTTATTGAAATTATTAAAGACACTCACAAAGAATGTAGGAAACGGTGGGATGGAACAAATAACTGTAACTTGCTAAGAAATTCCTAGAGTATCCCTGCAAGGATACATCCAAAAAGTACCTGGTACCTTGGTAACAGGTATTTAAACTGGACACTATTGGCTAAGAAAACCCCTTTACTAATAAGGAAGTGTGAACATCTTCTTGTAGATGTTGCAAACAGGAACACTAGACGGTATTTCACATACTCTGTGAGTGTACTGCATCCATGTCAACAAGAGATTGGATAACGATGGCTTTCTATGGCCTACATTAAAATGAGCTCCATGAACAAAGTCACCACTTTTTCTCTTTAGGCTGCTTAGCAGCTCAGGTGGATTAATCTACCATGGAAGGAAGTACAAGAGGCTGAATTGGGGAATAAGTGGTGTAGATTCCAGAACTCTGATCTTGTTTTTTCTCTTCTTTAGACCACTTATTCTTATAGCAGTTGTAAACAGTTCCAAATAAGTAAATACATTTTGTCTTATCGATTATAGTATCGAATAATATGTAGATAAAGTTAAGTATACAACCTATTGGTAAATTATTCATTGAACATAAATAGTAAATATTTCTGCTTGATGTACTAGAGTTAACTAAGTTATACTTTAATATGGGCCTATGTAGCCATTCCATTGGTCATATTCTTAAAATGGCTTAGAGGCATTCGAACCGAAAAAGGTTCTATTTTTCCATTGTATTGTATATTATCCTTGTTCCCTACATAAGTCTTGAAAGGTTTATGCAAGTTCAGATGCAGATCACAACGCATTCTTGGAGTGTTCATTGTTGTGATTTACAATCTTGCCAACATTTTTACTTCTAGGTATATTCATCATAGTAAAATCACAAGTCGTTTTTCTCTGTGATGTTTCAAAACATTAAATATTCTAGTTTTTTCACTTTTATCTTCCTATTTTGCTGTAGGAATTCGAAACTTAGAAATATACAGAATAAGATGAAACGAAGTAGTAATATTTTAGGATCTCTCTTTCATCATATCAACCAAAATGTATATGTTTTCAAATAAACATGTGCAGCATTTACAAAGGCAATTGACAATGTTAACGTACGGTACAGTGTCCCAATTCCATTGTAATTGCAGTGTATCTCGGAAACTACAAGAGATAGAAGGATGTGCTTCACAATACCAAGCTACTTTTTCGGGAAACTTAAAATGCTGCAACCATAGACATCGTCGTTTTTGTGATAGAGGGCCAAATTAAAAAAAGTACTTTTTATTGACTCTTTGTATCTTAGAGAATAAATGAGAAATGGGAATAGTGAACATTGTTTCTGATAGACTTTTTTACATATAGTTCAGTGGGGTATTGGAGTTATTATCTTTCAATTTAATATAATTTGAAGTGTAATGAACTACTTTACCATACAAATTGAAACTGTTTTATGCTTTTGTTGTTTTCTATTATTATTTTGGTTTATCTCTTCATCTGAATTTGCAAAAGAATATTTCTCGAGAAAGCAAGATTCCATTTCTAATCTTATCACAACAAAAAACGCTCCAGCATTCTTCATAACTCCTGACTACTACAATCTAACGTTCTGCATTTTCTCAATTCATCCCGAGTCTAATAACCCGAGCACTGCCTTGTTAAGAAGGAGCCTTCAGCAATATGCGAGTCTCACGTAAGTGTATCAACTTTCTCCATTGGAGTATAAACTTATACGCGACGTATACAATTTCAACTGGATCATGTCATCACTGAAAAACCTCTCCGAAGTGCTAAAATGCGACCATTGTGGTTGCTCTTGCTCATTGTTAACCCGGGAATCGGAGTTATAATACCTCGTTAAAGTGAATCTTGAATGAGCCGGCACACTCTCACTTAATCAAAAGTGAGAATGTTATTGTTATTAAAAATAGCATAAATATTTATGCCACGGATAATTTTCTTATTTATAACAATAATAATGGTATCGTAGAAATTTGCCACATACCATATACAGGGGCAATCGTTTGCCATAATAATCACACTCTTTTGTGATTTCTTTTGAACTGCTGACGTATTTATAATGAAATCTACTTTCAACTTTTAACATTAGTTGTTAATTGTTTAACTCATCACTAGAGATGACTAATGACACTCCCTCAAAAAGCGTTTTGAGGGAGTGTCATTATTATCGCAAAAGTATGTACTTCAAAAGAGGATAATATAACGATTTTTCACAACGTGCCTAGTTTTTGAGATATAAGAGGGTTTAAAATTAATTTTCTTAAATGTTCCCGTCGCATAACTTTTTTTCTAGTTTCATATTATACAGTGAGCGGGAAAAATATAAAATAAATTTATTTAAAAATCAGGTGTTAGTTTTTTTGGAAAATCGCTCGGTCCCGTTAATTTTTACTTTAGTCGCGCATATTTTAAATTAGGTTTCATGCATACAGGGTAAAGCAAAAAAGTTTTGATATCATGGTTAACGTTTGTAAATGGGAACCTCCCTTTTTGGCATTTTTATTAAAATTTCCATGAAATTCTAAATATTTTTTATGTAACAAACCCTATACCTACCTTTAATCGTTTTCATATAAATAATGCAATTACTAATATCCAGATGATTCAATCAATCGAATCACTTCACTGTAAGCAAAATTGCTTAGAAATGTCAATACCTACTATAAACCACTTGAAACAAAAAGAGTTAAATTAAATGTTCAAGATGCTATCCATTGTTGACAATTCGCAAGGCTATGTGCAAAATTATATTGAACATTACCTATTTAATGCGTTTCCGTTAATTTTCCTTATCTCTTGCCTTATTCAGTTTTTCCAGTCCTCGATGTTTTGAGGCCTGTTTCCATAAACCTTGGATTTTAATTAACCCCATAAAAAGTAGATATGGATGTAAGATCGGATGGTCTTGGAGGCCACTCTATTACCGCGTCTTCCAAATCAATGATCATTAAAACATTCAAATAAGACAACGATTGTTGGAATGTAGATATCGATTTTCAGACTTCAGTTTTTCGGAAACGGTATAGATAGAGTATAGGTATATTGTATGTTTCATAAAAAATATTTTCTATTTAAAAAAGTTAACCATAACATCATTTTTTTGCTTTACTCTCTATACCTGAAAACTAGTTTAAAAATTGCGCAACTAAACACCTGATTTTAGAAATAATTTATTCCATACTTTTGTCTTTCACTGTATATTATTTAATTTCGGTATAAGCTATTAGAAAGAGCATATATTATGCAGAAACTTGCTCATTATCAATCACATGGGCGTAAATATGGGGATTTTGATCCCCCATTTCAAAAGAAAAGTGTATGCCTATGGATATTTGGAAATATTTTTATAATTCTGAAATTTTCTGAGACTATGCCTGACCATTCGAAAATGTCTCTATTTTCATTTTCAAATTTGTTGCAGTGTCAAATCTGACACATTTTTTTACTGATCCATAAAGTGCTAGGGTTAATTTGTTAATATATTTTATTTTCTTATTTCAGTAGTAGGAATACCCAATTGCACAACAATAAAAGTAACAATAAATGCCTAATAAATAACAACAGATAATGTCATAATGTACGTGACTGACATTTAAAAAATTTCTACGCAATGATTTCTTTTTATCTTTTATTGGTCTAATATAGAGAGGTCAATTCATGTGAGCAGGTACCGTTATTGAATAAAGTTCATTGTATTTAAAATTGTGCTTCTTCAAATAATCCCGATAAAATATTTTAAAAAGCTATTAGTTTTACAATTACCTTCCACTTATAAAACCGCGGGTAAACTTACCTTAAAAAAACTCTAAAGCGGCTCATTTGTCGAATAAAAGAAAATGAATATTTTTTTTCTTAAAAATACCAGTCACCCTGAATAAATAATATTGACCAAATTTCTAAAATAGTGACGTCGATATTCTCACAGGTTCTTAATGGAATTTCAGTTACTCGTTGTACTTTTCTGTCAATTAGATGATGTCTTTAATTTTATTAGAATTATTGGTACAACGCTCTACGTCCGCCATTCTTACAAATAGATATTTGTGCTTTTTAAAACCATATATTTTGCTTGTAAGTCTATGTTCAAAACTCTGTATCTCGAACAGTGCACCTGTTAAATTCCAATGAAATATCAAACTTTTTATATTTTTATGAATAAACTCTTACGGTACTTACTCATTACCATATTTAGATATTTTGTGATACCCACTCGGTTATCTACAGGGATATAATAATTAAACAATTTCACAATTTTTGATTAATCGTCACTTATACTAATCCGTTTGTTTTGTTTCATTTTTAATAAATTACATTTGTAGAGAACAAAACTTGAGTGGGCTAAAGCATCGCGGGTCCACCTCTTCACCTTAATATATTATAGCCAGGCACCTGTGGAAATATTTCTAATAAAGTATTTATTTAATTTTTTTCAAAAGTATGATATATTTCGTATATAAAACTCGTTATAAATGTCTGGCCTGTATACTAAAAGTTATTGTTAACTTAACTATACTTAAAAAAGTGAATGCTCTTTGAATATAAAGTATTTTCGATAAACTCATCAGTGCAATTCAAAATATATCAATGTAAAAATACTTTGTATAATTATTATATTTGATTTTAATTAAATTTGAAAAAGAGATTAAAATTAATACCCCCAAAAATTGTAATTTTATAATAAAACTATATTTTCATATGTCTCAATAGAATTAAAGTACAATTTCTTCACTTTTTACTTAATGGTATAAGTACAAAAAAAATACTACAGGATGATTGTGTAACGAAGTCACTTATTAACTAAACGCATTCAGTACAGATACTTGAAAATCAGAAACACACAATAATTTAAGTTAATACAAGAAAATTTCTTGCAATTTCAATGAAATGCATGTTGTATTATTACATATTTCATAAATTGTTCCAAGAATGCGTTCATGGAATTACAATGGTGAATTACTATTGTCATAAGCATACATAATTAACTTTGTCTAAATTCTGAAGATTCTGATTTTACGGAGTTTAAATCACAGCCGATTTCCTCCAGCGTAATCAACATCGTCACATATCAAAAATGAAGGAAGGTGCAGGATGTGGTATTTATTCCAGATCTTTACATATCGGATATCAGTGGGTAATGGATAGGCATGCTGCCGTGGTACAAACAGAATTGGCAGCTATAACCATATCCCAAAGAAATTGCCCGTAGACATGCAAACTATCAGAATCAATACAAATAATAAAAAATCACTACTGATCTTACGTAATCATTAGATAACAACTAGATCAGCATGGGAATGTCATCGGACATAGGTAGTAGCCTCAACCGACAACAGAATATATGCATGTTGGATAAAGAGACACGATCAATGGTAATAATGTGACTAACAAGTTGGTTAGGAGTGCATTGGGTCTGAATACTTTTGGACCTGATCCCTCCAGTATGCTTTCGTTGTTACCATTTGTTGAAATTATGAAGAAGGATACCCACAAAGAAAGTATGAAACGGTGGGATGCAACACATAGCTGTCAATTTGTTAAGAACTTTCTAGAGTACCTATGCATGGATACAGCCAAAAAGTACCTGGCCATGTTTAGGACAAGCCCTCGCCTGGTGACATATATTCAAACTGGGCACTGTTGGTTAAAGAAGCACCTTTATTACATGAGAAAATGTGGAACACCTCTTTATTTAATAAGAGTATCCGTGTTGGAAGACCGATAGCCTTCTATGGCCTACATTAGAGGGATCGCCCTGAGCAACGGTATATCCTTTTCTCCTTAGGTTCGTTGGCGGCTCAGGTAGATTCATCTCTTAATGGGAGGAAGTACAAGGGGCCCAATGGGACCTAAGTGCTGTAACCTCTAAGCTACCATCCCCACAATTCCATAGTATTGCAGATTGGCACAAAACTGCTGAAGATTTTGTAAACATTTTCAGAGTTATACAGAGTTTGCAATATGAATGAGTGTCTTTATTTTGCTTCAGATTGCACCAAAGGTATTAGAGCTATGACAGAAGTTGAGAAGTACAAGAAGCAATAATATATAAAAAGTCAAATGAATTGAAATTGAAATAAATGTTTTGTAGATTTCTTAATAATTTATAAATGTCATCTTTTAGAAATCAGAAAAAAGAATAATTCAACAATACACAGGACGTTCTATGAATAAATATATTATTGCTTCTCCTTTGCTGTAGCCCTCAACTTCTGGACGCCACTGTACTTCTATTAACTTATTAAAGGGGTTCAGTTACAGCAGAACTTTTAATCGAAATTTTATTTTATATCTCTAGTCGCTCTTGTTATTGTTTATTTCATAAATACTGATGAAAAAACTAATAGCAAACAAATTACATTTACTATTTCGTAACACAGTTTTGCATTTTTTTTTAGGAGTTTATTTTTGAAATGTATTTGTAACTAATTTCTACTTCCAGTGTGGAAGAATATGTATGTTGTTAAAATTTCTAGTGTGATTTTATTCTCTATCAATTTAAATGTTCACATATGTTTTTCTTACACTTACAAACCACGAAGATCTGCATACCAATTCCCATTAATATGTATTTATATAACTTTTCTCAAAGATGTTTCACCAATCAATCTTGTGATCCTGCGGCTTCCGAGAACACAGTAGTAGGTAGAGTTTTACGTTAAACAGCATACTTATGCCAAGAAGACTGATGGTTTGGTTGATAGTCAGATTTTGAAAAAAGTTTTTTAATGGCCGCGATAAATATTCATTAGTCTAATATTTTATACGGAGCCTCTACGCGAAAACCGTAAGGTTTAATAGATTTCGGGAACCACATTAGTGGACATAAGTGCCCCAATAAACACCTGATTCATTATCAACAGTGCTATTAGCGCTAAACCAGATTATGTCTTATGGCCATAAAGCATTTAATCGCATTAATAAAAATGTGAAACTTGATTCTACCAACAAAGTCAATTAAAACCATTTGTCTTACGAGCCTTCCATTTCGTTATACATCCTGCTACCACAAGCGATTTGATTTTTTATTTATTTGATGGTGATTATTAAATGAAGAAAGATATCCACGGTTTTAAACTTTAGTTGTTCAGCAATGGGGAAATTGCATGATTTTTTCAAATACGTACGGAAGAAGGAATGTATTATTTTAATCGATATAGCGTTTCGTGGAAAAGTAAGCCCAACAACGGTATTTAAAATTGTATTCTGGCCACACTTCTCAGAAAACGGTCGCCGCCACAGTGAAGATCTGTGACGTCAGACGGCGTTCAGACGTTGCCTAATACGGCATTGTGCTTTATATTTGTATACCATTTCCATTTTCGGACATAGCACAAACGTTTAACAGATTTAATTTGTCATTGGTATCAAATAACGTAGCAAAATACATTCGTAAAATGAACACAGCATACCGAGCCTAACAAAATACAGCATACAGCGCTTAATAAAAAATATTTCACCAAAAAATGAAAAGAAAAATTGGGCAGGGCGATGAAGCGCGACGAAAGAGAAACGTTAAGCCCTCCAGCATTGCAACATTGTTTGTGAAAACCAATTTAATGTAAGTTTAATTGGAAATACACAAGTAGATAGGTTTAAGTTCATTGAAAAAATTAAAATGTATAGTTGTAAATAATCAGTTAAAAGTCTCTATTAAGCTACTAGAATGTATACAGGGCGTTTAGAAAATCAATGGTAAAGCAAACTCATATTTTTTTAATTTATTCTATTCAGTGCTTTTATACAATCTCAATTAACATGTATTTGCTTATACCATTTACGAGATGAAGAATGTTATTTGCGTCATTTATAAAATTTTACATGACCTGACTTCACCACATTAAATTCCCTGTTTTATTCTTAAAACGTAAAGTAATTATTATTATTATTATTCTACATGGAATAGGGCTAAGAAATTTCTATGTAGCCCAAATTTAAAATGATACATCAATAAAAGTGTAAATAAAACTAGTACAAAAGCAAAAGAAAAATAATGTGTACGCGTAATATAAAAACAAAATAAATGTTCATGGGTTTCTTCTAAAAAGCGAAGCATCAAGTTTTTTCTTGAATATAGATACATTTGGGGAATTAACCACGTGCAATGGCAGAGAGTTCCATGTCGAAAAAATGCGATTGGAGAGGAAAGTTTGCCTGGTTGTTGATTTAAAATTTTCTTTCTTTAACTTCAAGCCGTGGCCCCTCAAGCGTTGATCTGGATTTATTGGAAAGAGTTGGCGAATGTCATCACTAAAAAAGTTAGTTTTCAAGGCTTTGAAGGTAAAGATCAAATCTCCACGAAGTTTTCGATCACCAAAAGATGTCAATCCGGCGGAAAGTAATCTCTCTTCATAGCAAGGTCGCATACGTCCAAAAGGCAGTCGTGTAGCATATCGTTGCACAGATTCCAATAGATTTTTATCTCTCACGAGGTTGGCATTCCATACTGGCCCAGCAAATTCCAGCAAAGGTCGGACATAGCATTTAAAAAGGCGAACAAATACAGGAAACGTGGATTTTGCAAAAGTCTTCTTCAAAAGGTAAAGTTTGGAATTTGCTTTTTTACAAACTGCAGCTATGTGATTAGACCACGAAAGATTTTCTGTAATAGTAACTCCAAGATCATTATAGGATGATACGATATTAAGTGGGATATTTTGTAAAGAGTACTGGTAACGGTGGTTGTTTTTCCCAAGATGGAGTACAACACACTTATTTGCATTGAGAGGGAGCATCCAGTCGTCGCACCATTGTGCAATGCTGTTCAAATCTTGTTGAAGTGTTGCCTGATTCAATACTGGGTTAGCATACAGTTTGGCATCGTCAGCATAGAATAGAACTTTGGAGTCTATGTGAAGTACTAGGTCCGAAACAAACA
Organism: Monochamus saltuarius; assembly: GCA_025584915.1. Lineage (NCBI taxonomy): Eukaryota > Metazoa > Arthropoda > Insecta > Coleoptera > Cerambycidae > Monochamus > Monochamus saltuarius. The sequence continues at coordinate 51,250,689 of CM046725.1, read as the reverse complement.
CCAAAAATAAGAGAGGGCCTAACACCGAACCCTGCGGTACGCCACTAATTACAGGACGAGGGGATGAAAAAGAGTCACCAACCCGCACACTAAAAGTTCTGTCAAAAGCAGAAAAGCTAATAAATAAGTATTTTTTGAAATGTTTAAGGATAAATGAGAAAAGTAAATAGCAATAAAAAATTAATAAATGAATTTAAAAAATAACAATAATTGTTAAATATATACATTACTTTTGTTTAATATTTTTCAAATTAAAACAAGTGGCATAATGTGAAACCACGTAACAAGTTCAGCGATTCAGGAAATATTTATATTAAGCAATTTTAATGAGCCATGAAAAACAGATCCCATGAGTATCTAATGATTTATCTATACCACATTGTCAATGTGTTGAGTCTCATGTGTAGCTCGCGATTGCTTGGTTGACGATCCTTAATCTAAATACAAACATTGGTTCGTATATAGATTTGATAAGTGTGATATCTTTTATACCATTGTGCACGTTAAGAGAAATTTAGATAGTTTTTTCATTACAGCCCGTGTCTGAAAGAGTTAAGAGCTACCGGATAGGTTTGACAAGAAACTTGTTCAAAATCTGATTTGGGGAAGCGCCATTTTTATTGAAATATATTGTATAATCACGATAGAGATATTTACATTAAACACAATGTTGGTCTCAATTTAAATGAGCCATTAAAAACGTGTATCTAATGGTTGCACGTTGTCAATGGGTTGAGTTGCATTAATAACATAATTTTGCAGCAGAGAGCGACCTAAATTTTTTCTTTGATTAATGCTCAAATATTTTCGACATACTGCAATTTTTTAGGTATTTTGGGATATAAGTACTTGTGGCTACTTGAATTATCCACGTGATCTACCTGTAGCTCGCGATAGATGGGTTAATGATCCTTGATCTATGTACAAACATTGATTTAATAAGCTTCGTAGGTATATGGATTTGATAAGTGTGACATGATTTATACCATTGTGGACGTTAAGAGAAATTTGGATGTTTTTTTTCTATACATCCCGTGCCTTCATTTTGAATTTGTCTTAATTGTTAGAGGACGTCAATTAAATTAATTATTAAATTAGCAGCTTCTCACCATACAACAAAAGAGCTACCGGATGGGTTTGACAAGTGACTTGTTACATCCGAGTCTCGCTCGCGCCAAGAGGATCTTGAAGAAATAGATTTTAAAGACATTAGCGTGCCGCAAAGCCGTTCATTTGAGGTACACGGCCAATGACCTTGCTCCAATTCCGGTCTTTTCATAAATGATATGCCCGCAAGTAAAAGAAGGAAGTGTGCTTGCTCACTATTCTCCGCTCCGGTTTTAATCAACCGGAATGCACAGGCTCCAGGCAGATTTTCAACCTGTCTCTTTTCGCTGCACGCCGTTTCGCATACGGGCGTTTTTGTTCCGCCCCAGGAAGTGCTAATACGTTACTGGTCGCAAAAACATTAAATCGAGCTTATCGCAATTAAATAGTTAGCTATTTGTACTTCCATGGCTTACGTGTTCTCCTTTTTAAATGACCACTTCAATGGCGTAGGCACGCGCAGCGATCCAAAGGTAACATACGAAAAGTGTTTCAAGCTAATAGAAACATATACAGTTTGATTTCACTTTAAATTTGGAAAAAGCAGGCATATATTCCCTATTAAAAAATATGTGTAGTTTGTCCTATAAAATTTGTTTTGTAAAAAAAAATATAATATATTTTTGACACATCTCGGCTATCCACAAATAGATTTGATTTAAACTTGGTACATATGCGTATTGGGGGCCTCATAATTCACAGAATATTAGTCCTATCGCATTAGCCAGTAGCGTGCAAAGGGGGATGCGTAGCCCCTTTTTATAAAAAAGTACGCTACTGAGTTTTTCGAAGAAAGTAAACTTAAATACTATTACACAAAAGCAATCTAAAAGGTACTTTTCGATACCGCTCGTGAAATTCTTGGACTATTAAGATTTTAATGCATCAATGCATTGGATCGGTCAGTGGTCGCGCAGTTTAAGGCGTCAGTACTTGAATCGAGGTGACCAGATCACTGTGGGTTCGACCCCCTCAGCCGGTAGACCGTATATAAGCTATATTTGTGGAGAGGATTGGCACCCTCTGTGGGGGTGGAAGAATGTTGGCTTGGGTCAATGTGAGAAATTGATACCGGTTGACGTTTGACTACTCCCCTAAGTAATGAGGTTGTCCAAGTTTCCCTCATTCCTGTACTGAATGGTGGTTAGGCCTACCAACGTAAGTCGTTCCTGGGCGCAACTGCGGCCTGTTTAATAATAATATGCCGCCCCTTTTCCCGTACAAGTCTTCGACTTGTGGGCTAATCCTCGTGATCAATATATTATTATTATTATCATTAATGCAAAGTGTCTTTAAAATGTTCTTGATCGATCTTGTAAGATCATGTCTTGTCTTACCTTGCGAGTCTAGCCAATTTTACAAGACCCTTGCATATAAATGAGAAAAATGGTACTTTATTACAAATTTGGTAGTAGTGGTGGTTACTCTCGGTCCTACTTGGAGCACACACACGTAATTATCGATATTGTCGTTCATCGACAACGGTCGATTGGTAGATGTTATAAAGTATAGAAACGGTCTGTTTTGTAATAAATTATAAATAATGGACGAAATAGGCGAAACAGAATCGGAGCTCTTTCAGTCAAGTAGCAGTGAATTATAAAAATAATTTTATATGCTGGATGTATTTAAATAAACTATAAGTATACCTACGTACAATGGAGATACAATATTTATATTTTCAGCTAATGTTCTCTTAAATATTACTCTTTCTTATATTTGTAAGACTTCTTGTCGTAGCAATAATTTCTTGTCTTGTCTCATAAGATTAATTTTATATGTTTTCAAGTCTTGTCTTGGTTCTGTCTTGTCCATTTTGGTCTGAGAAGACCAAAAAGAGTCAAGACAATATTGCTAACACTAATTCAGATAAAGGACATCTTTACTGACAGATGGTATATTATTGCGTAAACCTATTCTCTTACTTAGAAATACCTACTTAATTTTTCCTTGTCGCTTATGACTAGATTCAACATTTCGTTTCCTGTAAACAAAAACACAAAGTTTCTTTCACTTAAATCTGCCTAGATGTCGAACTTCATTATTCATAGTGTTCCTTAAGAACCCATGTTTCTCCGAGCTTGCTTTTCATCACTATGAGGAATGGCAAAAGCTGTTTCTGGTACCTGAAAATGGTTTCAACTCTCTTTGTAGTTTCTTCAATTTCTTCATGTTGTATGTAATGTAATTTATTGTAACCGAATTACTTAAAAATATATAAGATAAGCCTGGATATGTGTAGCCTCTCCGCAAATCCCGTGTCAAACTTCATCTGGATCTGAATGCTGATAGGAGCATCAGCAGATTATCATGAAGTCATTCGTAAACCATACCAGGTTTCGTCATTGTGTACCAGTTTCCATGCCTCTCTATTCTCTGTTCGAATCATGAACACTTTATGGAAGCTGTATTTTGCAATCATTCTGTCAGATATCACCTCCAGGGTAGATTTCAACACTAACACATTCATGATGTTAGAGTGCCTCTTGTAAGTTTTCATTCTTTACCCATTGTCGTTCCTGATAGCACTCATTGTTGTTCCCGATACGTAAGTTGCCATCCTTGCTTTCCCTTGCAACACAATATGTAACGGTGGAAGATTTAATATGACTTCCAATGCAGCCATTGAAGTTAACGCTTGTTATATGTATAGGTAGTCAAGTCTCTGAAATTTATTCAGTTTTTTCTTGGGGAAATATTTGTTTGACTTTAGGCCACTAAACCACTGCACCATAAAATGTTTAGGGCCCACTATTGAAGTATAAAATCTAATATAACATATTTGGTTGTAGTTCCTAAATCCTAAAATAATAATCATATTTTCATTTTAGTTAATAACATAAACACTTGTGTAGTCAGGCAAAATGACATTTTAGTAGTATTAGGTAGGAGTTTAGGTGACAGATTATTACAGTGAATCAATTTAATGTTTTCCTATCAAAATAGTGTATTTTTAAACTCGATCTAACAAAATATAACCTTATCATGTAATGTACAAAAGCGAAGAACACAGAATTACAGTGGGGAGTTATTTATTGTGGAAACTTTCCCAAATTCATTAGGTTATTAAATAAGGAAGAGCAAAAAAAAGAAAAATGATTGTGTTTGACTTCTGGTTGATATCTTAGTAGCTTTTGAATATCCTAATTTTTAAGTAATAGGTATAGTAAGACCATAACACTTACTTTCAGGTAATTGCTCCATCTGTTTTATGAGAAGGTGAAATCAATCGTCTTACCCATTTAAACAAAGCAAAACAAGTAAATCAAAGTTTATTAGGAAAAACTGGGTCTTAATCGGAATTTATTTTAAAATTACCAAAATATTACTAACACTAATAATAGTTTTACTTTCATTAAAATTTCGTTTTATTAACTTTCGTTTAATTATTATAAATGAACATGGCCAGATTTGAATGTGTGCTATTCAATATACAATTTCACCTTTACACTGGTTTTAATAACGTCAGTAATTTTACATTGTATACTGTCGGAGACTGTCCTGCCTACAAGTGAACAATAATTAAGGAAATAGGTGCGCGGTAATAACCAATCTCATATTCATCCTCATCGTTATTGTTCGTGCCATTATATTGGCTTATGAACGAGGTATCTATCAATAAACGTTATTTATTATCTCGGAGGATAATATATTGCACCGAGGTGCTCCTGTAGATGGTGCATACATCCTGTCGTAATAATATTAATGTATTATTATGTGCCGAGGTTGCCTTCGTTGTAGTTCCATGAATTTTTAAAGTGCAAACTTTTAGCAGTTCAAACAGGCACCAATTATGATGATCATTAATAAATAATAAAATGAATAAATAAGTATTATACTTCTAGAAGTAATGTTACATACTTTTAAGATAGTACCTTAAAAGAAAAATTTATATAGATAACAGTTTTAAAATGGGTTTTTCCCAAATGGTGTCTACAACTCAACAAAACTGTTAAACTGGATCGATTCATTTTTGGAAGATAGTGAATTTATAGTTACTATCGTGGACATTGAGGTTGAGTCTCCTCACCCCTAAAATCATATCAAACTTTTTTTCCATTGATCAAATTTAAAGAGAACGATAATATCCCACACAGAATTTAATATAAAACACTTTTATACTCTTGCTAAATTTTGACAAACTTTATGTTAGGTTTTTAAGAAAACATTGCATTAATTAAAACAATATATAAATAGTGGCATTAGAAGCAATCAAAGAGTCAGTCAGTAGTAAGCTTTGTCTCTAAAATTTGACAGTAATAATTTTATTTCTGATACTGTTTGATGTTGGAAATGGCTGTAAAATTGACATTCAGTGAACAAATTGGCATGTCACTTGTGCTAGGTTGAAACGGTAGAAAATGTGTTGAAGAATATCGTAGGAGATTTCCAAATCGAATGATTCCCCATGGAAAAATATTTTTTAATGTTGAAAGACGGGTTCGAGATACAACACACTTTTTCAATAATATCCAAATATTTTGCAAACAGTATTGCCTCAAGATTTGAATTGATGAATGACCTTTTAAGAGTTTATCTATCTAAGTGTTTGGACCGGTATTATTGATCGTTATTTGATTGGACCAGTTATTTTGCCAAATGGATTATATGGTGAAAGTTATTTGTAATTTCTACAAAATACTCTCCCTGATTTAATCGAAGATTAACCGTTGCAACTTAGACTAGAATTTTGAACATGTGAGTATTTTCTTTGGGGAACATCCCCAACATCCAATTGAATCCCGAGGAAATTTACGGAATCGAATGAATATAGCATAAGAAGCAATCATCCTTTATTAGACAAGAGTAAATTTCAAATTTCGGCGAAGAGTAAATTTATGTTTCAGATAAAATGCTGGTCATTTTGAGCAATTTCTTCAGTTTTAATTTTATTTATTTTATAGTTTTATTACTAGCTGTCAAATTTGAAAGACAAGGCCTACTAACTTTTTGATTTCTTCTAATAAGCACTATTAAAATATTTTAATTAACGCATCTTTTTTTAAAATTTTACAAGAGTAAAAAAGTGTTTTAAATTAAATTCTGCATGGGTGATTATCATTGTATTTAAATTCGATCAATAAAAAAAAAGTTTCGTACCATTTTAGCGGTGACTCACCCTCAATGAACATCTTGTAGTGTTTCAATTTACTTGAACTCATAGACCAAGAAAGTAATTCAGAAATATTTATTTTTTTTGCAATATTTTGGGACCCCCTACAAACACCTTCTCTGTATCGGTTCTTATGCGGAACACCCGATAAGTTTATGACGTAACGAATACTTGTATTTATCAAGTATGGTGATATGCAGATGATCGTTAACTATCACCATCTCTTCACCTACAAGATGATCTAGACATTATTAGCAATTATTGGTGTTCTGAATGCTACGTTTTCTGCATATGCCCAGAACTAATTCTAAGGTAATATACAATGCAGGTGATATAGAATTGCATAGCATTTCACAACAAAATAATCTCAGAATTATTATTACAACGGATAATTTGTCATGTTGTGCCAAGGCTGTGAAGAAATTAAATCAATTGATTTTTATGATCAGACATCTTTCGGTGACCTTACCCTGGATAAGTCATACATTAATACATGTTTGACTGATGCCCGTCTTAGAAACAATTCATTCTAAACAGATATTTTCTATCAAACAGGATATTCAATCTATGAGATGATTTACCAGATAATGTGGTTAGCATCATCTCTAAATTCTTTCAAGAATAAACTTTACAATCACTTTAATCAACCATTTAATCTAATGTGATTGATATCTTATGAAATTGCCTCAAATGTTGTATTCATGTACATTGAACTTCGATTTATTTCGTTTTTTTACTATGTTATCAATCATTTATGGGATATATTTTCATTTGTTCTTAGATCATGCCAACTTCTGCTTTAATTTTGTAATCACCTAGGATATATGTGTGTGTTAGAGTTAGGTTAAGACGCTACCTCAATCAACATTCTTGTAAAGTCCTGCAACTTGCCTAATTTTACTCATGCTCACCATTGCATTAGTTCCTTTCTTAAGTATTTTGAGGTATATGTGCAAAGAACGCCATTTCTTATTTTGATCGGTATTATCACCTGTCCTGAAGTATCTTACACTACTTTTTTCCACTCTGTATACCTGGGTATTATCTTGACAGTGTAGGAGCGAATTTAAAAGATTTTCTGTCACCTACCTCGAATACGCTTAACCAGAGAAAAAGTGAACGCCATTTAAATGTGCTTAAAAATTGAAATTTATTCCGAAGCGATTTATGTAGAATCTAGAAGCGTATTTGACAAATTGCTTTCAAAATAAGATGAAATGAATGTCGTTAATCTGTAGATTATTACGAGAGTACATCCGTTCGTTAGCGAGAAAACTCTACCCACTCATAATTATTGGTGCATAAATTAGACATTTATTTAATTACGTTGTTTAAGGTTGAGGATCATATTCCAGTCGGACATATCAAACCGAATCTTTTTCATTTTCGATACATCAAATTCTTTCAACGGTTCTAACAATGTGTCAATGACAATTTTTACACATGATAGATCTGGCTAGCGAGCTGGAAAATATTTTTATAATTTGATTACATATCCGATAACCGAGAATTTTTGTTAATTATTTAGTGAGACCGTATCAAACGAGTGATTGATACGTTAACGTAAGAAATCTGGACTAGGACCATATGTTCACAATTTAAATATCATTGGACAAAAAAGTATGTTGCTTTTATAGCTCCAGATGTCAATAATTATGAAGGCATATTATAGATAATGGGAATTTTCTCTTTCAAATTTAAGAGAATAAAATGCAAATTCGAAACATACGAGTATTTTTAATTTGTCTTTTGGTTCCAAAAAAGTTTTGTAGAAGATGGCAATATGTGTCGGTCATCCCAAAAGTTCTTCAATGATACCATTCTTGACACTTGAAGTTCATCAGCGTTGATGGCTGCTATTTAATACGTTTTGCTCTTTAATTTTTCGTAAAATCGTTGCATAATAATGATATTTCGATTGTCATTTCAGTATCGACATGACAGTTTTTTATGCACACGTTCTTAAAACAATTTTTTTTACATATGCGTAAAAGCAAAAGAAAATAACTAAATTTTAAATTATTTATTTATTATAAATATTGATAACACAATCTTTCAAATCGGATAATTGGACACGAAGATTTGTTGTATTAGGAATAGTCACTTTAATGAACGACATAGCATCTTCAATGTTTTTTGTACTTAAATAAGTTAATTCTTCTCCCCTGCAGCCTCCAAATATTCCAATAATAAAGACAACTTTTTGGAATAAGTGCTTTCCATCATCTGCTTCTTTGATAAACCTTTCAACCTGTGCCTTGGAAAATATTCTGGGTCTATAACAACTTGATTTCCTTTTGAGGAAAGCAATAACATTCGTATATACTAGAATAACTTTTTCCGAAATATTACATACCTTTTTTCGGCACACCAAATATCAAATTTTACATAAGAGTTTTGGTACAATTTTTCGATTTCTAAGTAATCAATGTACATAAGTATATCAATCATATTAGCAAATACAATCGAATATTATGTCGATATTTTACGAAAAATCTTTCTCGTTATATTTTGAGAAATACGAGTTTTAGACACTTAACGTGTTGGCAAATTTCACGTCGCATGCCTAAAACACCATTATTTTGCAACTGTATGGAAAATATATTTTATGGAACCTAAAGAATGCCCTTAAAAATGAAATTTCCTCGAAATATAGATGAGGCTATCCAGGAATTTCTAGAAAATGCGTTTTATAACAAATGAAGCACAATCATCGTAGTACCGACTGACATTTTTCTTCTGAAATTTATAAACGTGTCACGTTATTTTTTAGTGCAGCAACAATTTTTATTGTTTGAAACTAAATAGTTATACTAACTCAAACATTTACAAGTCAGTGTTGCAGAAATGCAAATTTACTTGTATACTGTTAAACTAATGTAACAACATGTTAGGTTTTAATTAAGGTTGAAATTAAATGAATTAACATATAAGATAAGTTAAATGAGCGACAGATGTGTGTCCATTGAAGAGATATCTCAAAGAATATCTTAGAAATTCCTTAATCAATCGAATAAATTTGCCATTTATTTTTTTACTAGTACTTTAAAACACAGGGTGTGAGAAATTTGAAATACCCTTATTTTAACAAGTAATGTATTTAATTTAATAGTTATTTATGCAACAAGTGCAAAAAGTAAGCGTTTATTGCACGCGACGTGAAGTTTTCACGTTGACACGTCGAGTGCAATAAGCAGTTTTTGTACGAGTTGCATACAATATTTTTTCTACGTTCATGCAAAAACCAAAAAATGTTATTTAGATGACACTAAGTCTAGAAAAATGTGACGTCGATTTGAAGGTTTATGTTTGTCATGATGACAAAACTCTGCAGTAGAATGACAGATGAGTGCAATAAAATGTTTATTGCTCTAGAGCAATAAAGAACCACTATTTCCACTAAATATAGTTCAATAAAGTATTGTTTTTTGCATGAACGTAGAAAAAATATATAAAAAAGCATTTTAAATCTAAGTTTATAATTACTGATTGCTTGCTGCCAATGATTAAAATTACAAATTTCGAATAAACCACGAGAGTAATCGAGTCTTATCGAGAGTACCTTTTTTGTAGGAAATAATTTACTTAATCTAAGTTTTTTACTGAAAAATCATTTCTTCCATTGGCGTAGAATTATCGAAGGTGTAATTACTAGAAAAAAACAAATTCCACGCCAATGGATTGATATTACTGATAATTTTGATATGGGGTTTATTGTCCTATAGAGTAGGGTCAACGTACCAAATTTTAGCAAAATAGAATAAGACGTTTTAAATTTATATAAAAAAATGATTTCAAGATTGCAACTTCAGGGTCATATAGCGCCTAAACGGGGTAACCTTGAACTAAGGTTAGGCTAAATCGATTTTTTTTGAGCCGCACTATATCTGGTGGAGCGTTATAAGGGCCTTTTAGGGACACCCTGTATATACAATATTTATATCAACTCTTTTCTTCAAAATAATAGAAAAAATGTCGTCTATATCATTGAAACGTACTTACTTCCTGCATAATATTCACAGACATACTTTGTTGTACTCCAGAGCATCATCATTCTTGAAATTAAATTTTTTATTTAAGACTAATAATTTATATAAAATGTGTAATCTAGAACAGTTTGTTTGTTAAAAATAACAAAACAGATTTTATGGCTAACCGTACTATTCTGACACATTATCAATTGCTTTCTTTTTGATTAATTTTTTTCGTCATTTTTAATTTATTAATAAATTTATAATAAAGGAACTAAGTAATAAATTCTACCTTCGTGTATAAATTAAAGGTCTGTTTTTGAAAGGCATTGCATGTTTCCTGCCATAAAGCTTAAAGTAAGGAATGGTAACCTACTAAAAAACCGTAAGGTATTTTATTAAAGCATAAATTTTCATTAGACTATTTTTTATTCAATAACAGTATAATTATAAAACTTTTCACCGTTTAAGTATGTGCTTTTATTGCAGCCTTAATTAAGTATGCTGAGGGATTGTTAGGCTTCTCGATTATATTCTCTTTTTATCGTGTATCAGATATAATTATAAATAAATTGATGTTTTCCTTTTAAGGCCACGTGCTACAGCGGTTCAGCATAAGAAGTAAGTTATAAGCAGCATTAATAATCTGTCATTAATTAGAGCATTGTAAATAGCCTTCGATATCATGACAAAAGTAAATAAACTGGTGCAACATTAATATTAAACTGTTGAAATGACAACTCGACTATCGCTGTCACTGTTTTTCTTTTGTGAAAGTCTGTAAAGGGGTTTTTCACCGACTTCATCTGCCTTTCAATAAATTGTTTCAAAGAAGCTAATTGAGTCATTGATTGTAGATTGAGTTGAAAAATGAATAATGACCTTTGTATATACGGATAAAATAGTGCTACTTTTGTCTATTGGTATTAATAATTTGTAACAGCGAATATTTGTATACGATAGATGTATTCTAAAATTTGATGGATTTTTCATTTTAAATTTTTATAAACCAATCTATCAACTTATATAGCAGATATGGTTACCAACTTCAGCTTATTGAAAATTAGTAAATACAAAAAGTATTTCTCTGTATAAAAGGAACGAATTTAAAAATAAGTGATATGACTATGTCTACAGGGTCACCTAACGTATGTTACAAACTTTAGGTGGTGACAATACATAAAAATATGACTAAAACTTCTAACGAACAAAACCTCTTAAACTCACCGTTTTGCACTTATGGATATTAAAAATTGCAACTTGAAAAATAGTTTTTATGATTTAACTCTTTGTTGAAGAAAGAAAACATTATGAAATTTTTACAGATTAGTCAGCTTTAGGAAGCCAATAAATAATATGGAAATGAATAATACTGGGAAAGCGGTATTTTTTATCACCCTGTATCACATTTTCTACAAAGATACGGCAAATACCACAAGATTTAGATTAGAAAGGCTATTGAATTTTCAAACTTTTTTATCTCTTGCATTTTTTATGTAAAACGTTTAGTTTTCTTGTAAATTCAGAAAATGCAAAGGGATGAGTGGTCCAGTATTGCTTATACCCTAGTTTCATAATAGTAGACAGTGAGTAACTCTGAATAGTACTGAGCAAAGGAGGTTAGAGTTGGACAAGGTTCCACAGGCGCACCACTTGAAAGGGCTTCAAAGAACACAGCAACTATTTATTAAGTAAATGATCGGATTTAAGATTGACTCAAAATGACAATCCTTGAAACTTATTTGTTTGGGCACAATTAGAATATTATTACACTATGACAGAGCCCCAGCATTTTTCGCGCTTGAACTACGTAACCATTTAAATGTGGAGTACCTACCCTGACAAATAAATAAGGAGAGGCGCACTAGTTAGAGGCCAGCCGGAAGTTATGATCAATAGACTTTTATCTATGAGGTTACATAAAATCAATAGTCTATGAGACGCCAGTGAAGTCCCAAGAGAAGTTTATTGTCGAATTGTTGAACATCGAGAGGGAGACTATGTCCTGTACTGTATTGTAACTTCAGTATCACTAATTTAATAGAAAAAATATATATTTTTTATTTTATCACATTGAAGTGTGCTTCCTGTTAGATATAAAAGTATAGATGTATGCACTGTACCATTATTATCTTTATTTGAATTCGGCTCCACCTTCTTAGGTGCGCCACTGATTTGAATTATTCGAGAAACAATTAAGTTACATGCATATTTTATTGTAGTAAGAAATTTAGAATATAACGTGTCTGCATCTAATCACCCATTTCTAATTTAGTAAATAATATTTAATAAATTTCAGTGTAGAATTAAATCAACCTAACAATAGAAATAACTTTTAAGGATTTTAAATTTTAAATACGTACAAAATTGTCAGTCAACATACTTTACTAAAGGTTAAATTCACTTTGGATTTACTGTTACATTTCTGTCTTTTCCTTCAAATTTTCGCATATTAAAAGCACAATCTTGCAATAATACATTCAATTCAATTTCTCGATGGAAGTGTCTGGCTTAAATTTATTTCCTTTCGCATAGCAAAAAGTAGAAAATTGGCGCCATATTGATGATGCAACTGTATTAGCAGGCTCACAAGTATCAACAATAGTGTTTAATAATTCAATAAGTTGTTGACAAAAATGTCAACTTATTTATTTTGGCAACGGACACGGCGATAATTGATTAAAAAATGAATAAGTGAAAAAACTACTAGAGCATTTGTCGTTGTAAAAGTTGCAGGTAACTTTTGCCGCTGTCAAGTGACAATCACACTGTGGCATGTGGGCTTTTTTATATACAGGGTTAACTATGACTAAGTACCAATATTTTATGAGGGGATAAAGAACATTAAGAATTAACGGAATTGCCTCTCAAATAAATTCCAAACTTATTTATAAAGCGAAAATTTGTTTTCGATATTATCTAAAATCCTTATTTAACGCCACCTATGCAACCCGTCCGCCTCACGTTTACAGTCAGAGTAAGCAACCAGCAAGCAACAGTAGGATTCGCTGACATGTCATAATTCAATTCCTTTGTTTAGTTTCATGTTCTTCTTCAGTTTTTAGTGCCTTATTTTAATTTTAAACGTTTTTTAGTTATTAAATAAAAGAATATGTGTCGGGTACATATATTTTTCCACAATATAGTTCGCCGGTTTGTTTTTCAAGGTTATGTTACAGCCGCGGGTGCATTAAAAGTTTCCTGTTATCTCTTAATACCTACCTATTCCTTTCGTTCGATTTTCTTATAATAAGTAGGCATTTTATCTAACTGTACCTACGAGAAATGTGTTTTATCGGTTGTAATGGGTGAAAATGTAGTTATGCCAGTTTGTAAGCTTTATCTATGGATCTAAGCCAGCTCAGTCGACATATGTTCATTTGTCATTTTTATTTAAACGGTTCTGTCACAGTAGATGTCAATTACTAGTTAAAAGCATATGTACGTTGAGTTTAATAAGTGTATATTGAAATGCCTCGATTTGATAAAGAAAATCATTAAGTTGTTAGACAAGAAATTCAAAATATAATACCAGATAACACTAGAAAATCAAAAGCAAGTACATATATGGAAACAATTTGTTGAATTTTGCAGGTATATCCACCATATTTCGTTAAATAAAAAAAATGTAGTAGGGTAGTAGTTGAACCTATCATTCTTTCGAAATTTTAGGTCACTAAAAGTGGTAGAAATATATTGTAAAGTAATACGGCGCAATTTCTAAGAAAGCCATATGTAGGTATATCCACCATATTTCGTATATAGATAAGATGTCAATGTGTAGATCATATATGTTTACCTTCTCAACTGTCAAAAAATTTCCACTTAATTAACGAGACAAAATAAAGGCATCTTATTGGTTTTAAAGTAAAGGTGTGAATTTTCACAAGAAAACTTTCAACTTCCACCTCTCTTCCTGCCAACATCACGAAACTATGTGAATTTCCGTTATAATAATGTATCCCAATATATCCCATATGACTTTTTTTCCGATCTTTCGCTGGTGACCTGCGCGAGAACCGTCAGGACGTTGATCGAGTGTGCCTTTCTAAAGTGACCGTCTAGCGATATTTCAGTATGAAAAATGTATAAAAACGTTAATCTCGAGCCTGGGCACCGGCCTGCAGCCATCAGTGGTCATGTCGTTAAGTAAAGTCACGCCGGGCTCCCCGTGCAGTCGATGTGGAAGTCATGATTATTGGTAATTAATTAGGCTTCAGGCAGGTGCTGGCCACCTCCGGTCGCCCGATGGAGAGCAAGCGGGGAGGCTGCGGAGGAAGCTACAGGGAATGCCTTAAAACTTATTAACTCACATTATACAAACAATTAAATTACGTGGCGATGAAATAACTCGTGAGCATGAATCTGAATTAGTCTTATGGTGGATACACCTGCAAAATCCAACAAAGTGTTTCTATACACTTGCTTTTGACTTTCTAGTGTTATCTGGTATTAGGTTTTGAATTTCTTGTCTAATAACTTGTTGATTTTCTTCTCTAGTAATTGACATCTACTGTAACAGAACCGTTTAAATCAAAAAGACAAATCAACATATGCCAACAACAACAATAGCTTGTTGGTCAAATTAATTTAAAATGTCAGATTTAATTTATACTTGGAGGTGTGAAATTTTGTTACCGAATACTACATGAGTGTAACTTATTCCTGGACATTTTTTAAGCTCTTGTGATACTGTGAAAATATAGTCACGCAAAATATAGAAAAGTCAGTTCCTATGTATTTCATGAATGAGAAAATGAAGTTGCTATTTCGACATGTATTTTGATACAGAGAACAAGAATCTAATATTAGTTAAGCCTCAACAGCTACTAGTTATCAGTAATTTGCCATAAAACGCAATAAATTTCCCAAAGTTGCCAAATATGTGTATCAATTAAAGTTTCTCTCTGAAACATTTAGAAGTGAAAGGAAAAAGAACCGGGTTTGAGCTTAATTGCCCACCAATTTCAAATATCATTGTCAGTAAAATTACGAAAAAATTGCTGAATTCATGTTCCTGATTTAACTATGTATAAGTTAACGTTTCATATAGGTCATAAGATATATAGATAAGTCAGGAAAAAAACCTATGTGGTTGAGCCTAGTGGTACACAATGTTAAAAAATCCATAACGCATACGCAATTCAATTTCTGCATAATATAGACTTATCTTAGTTGATCAAGTTTTGAGTACAATTTCCAGATTTTTAAACTGAAATATAATAAAGTTCATCTTAAAATCATGTAATCACAATGAGTTTTGCAAGTTAGGTTCCTGTCTATATGCAAACCTAAAAACTTAACATATTCAATTAGAATAAATATTTATATCGCTACACATTCTTTATTTATTGTGGAACTTCATTACCATACACTCAAACTGCTCATAACATTATTGCATATTGGTCACTTTAATTTGACAATATTATGAAGCTGCCTAGTAACTTGTGCAGGTAAAGAATCGATATCATTCAAGTACAATAAAAATAAAATTGGGCCTAGTATGGAGCCCTGCGGAACATATTAACTTCGGTTGTTTCCGAATTAACATTTTATATAAAATTATGACCATAGTACGACTAGCAAAACAGGTTTATAATTTTACGGCAAATATGTTTTATTGTTGTATTATTATTGCTTTCTAAATACATATATGTTTTATTATAGGGGCATTATTTTGTTGTCAACTAAAATATTTTATAAATTTATCTCATCCGTTTCATTGAAATGGAAATATGACAAATCCATGATTTTAAATTAAATAGGCAATCATGTAAAATTCACTAGACATGGGCCACACAAATCGCAATAAAATTTTCTCCGCAATAAAAAATTGCTTTCACAAAGTGCAGTAAAACGCGTAAAATGATATTGGACAATACCCCACATAAAATTTCTGTTGCAGACATTAAACGCTGGTTACTTTATACCATCTGATACAGTTAATAAATAATATAGTTTTGTTGATAGATTTTATGCTACAAAAATTATTGCTACTATACCAAAATAGAGCCATAGAAATATGTAGTTTAGTTGTTTTGTTGCCAGCATATAATTGGCGACTAAAGTGCTTTATAATATTGTGCAAATTTTGTCTGTATAGTTACTGTATGTAAATATTCTTACATATTGTATACTTATGCTGTTTTCTAAAATTTGTATCGATAATGTTTTTTTTATAAATTCCAAATTGCTAGTTGTTAGCTCATAAATGAAACATATTGGCGGTAAATAAATTAAATACGTAATGAAAAGTTATGTAAATTAGCTTCTAGTATAGATTGCTATCACCCCACTTTAAGTATTTCAAATTTATATAAAATTTTTTTATATAGCACTTGTGCAAACTGCCTTTTTAGTAATTTAAAATCTATATTTTTTATTAAAGGATCAGCTCAGCTGAAGAAAATGTAAATAACTTTTATATATAAACTTTGTGATTTTAATTCAAATTTTATTTTTTTCAGGTAAGTTCCAAAACTAACCATAATATGATGCAGGATGGGTAAGATAATAAGTTAAGAAAAATGATATGCTTTTATTTCTAATTAAAGCTTTTCTGTTAATTTTCAAAGTCACCATTAAAATACCTAATTTGGAAATATTTCTACATCGCGTTCCATTCATCGGCTTTAAAACGGTAGGAACGCAACAACGAACTGACAAGTACAAATTGCCCATCGATACGATTAAATATATCACCAAATTTACTACATTAGGAGATTCTGTTAGTACTAAAATGCCATGTTAATTAAGCAGATGATTAGTTGTCTATCGCTTTATAATTCTTTAATTTATGTAGATAATTAAAAGCTAACTAGACTCCTGCTTTTTAGTAATATCAATTAAGTATAATGGAAAACATTTATAACCGATTGGGACACGAGTTGCCCAGCGTTTATTAAATATCCTACAATATCTCGAGATTTATTTTTATTGGAGATGTTGTGTCTGAATCCATGTAAATGATCGATATCATTAATCAGATCACTCTCTAAGTGAATTTGAGGCTTCGTTAATGCTACCGATAATTATTTGAAATTCAAATAAACGCAAAGCTAAATATATTTTCATATATTAGGTGATGAAAATATTTATAATGATAATGTATTAACTAGTTCGAGCTATATTTAATGAGCGGAGAGAAATATGATGACGATCTTTTATATATAAAAAATTAAGAACTCTGTTAGACCAATTAATAAATTTGGTATTTTCGTTTGAAATATATTTTGTTTTAAATACCAAAAATATTATAATTATGTGTTTTTAAGTATGTTGTTTATTGGTGATTACTGTCTGTTACTGTTGAAGAAATATATGTTTGGCATTATTAGTTTTAAATATAGTGAATAAATGCATTATATATGGACATAATTTATCTGTTTGTGGCATTAATAAGATTAGTTTAGCTATTGCGCAAAAAATAAAAAATTGCGGGAACTGTTTGACTGATTTTTATAGTGTTCATAACAATGACTTTGAATCTTTAAAAATTATTTATTTTATTTATTAAAATCACAACGACAGCAACCTAATGATCAATAAAAATTAGTAGTTGAAAAAGTAGTATCAGAATTATATATTGTAATTCATATTCTAACAGTGATTAATTCAAAATGAGCTCGGAAAGTGAGGACGAGCATTTATTAGGGGAAAAAATCAAAAAATCGTCACTTTGTCAAGGTAATATTTAACGAAAATATAGACTTTCGATGACAAGTTTAAAAAAAATTATTTTTATCATGGTTATTCCTTGGTAAAATATTTTCATAAACAATATGATATGACATATACAAGATGTTTCGGAAAAGTATTCAGAAGCTGAATGGAATAAGAAAATAATTTGATGTGGACCATGGACCAAATGTCTTTTGCTGTTTGAAATAAAAGAATTAAGTTTTTTTTAATTACATTTTACACGTAAATGAATACAATGTAACGAATTAAAACTTGGTATAGGTACGACTTGATGCGTCTCATGACCTCCAACCTCTTAAAATGTGAAAAAAGTACCTACTTTGAAAAAATTAATTAATAATTTTTCTTAAGAACTTTTTAACAAAATTGTATTAAGGTACCTTAATTTATATCGCTTTATTTTTATTTTATACAAAGAACTTCTTCATTCCTTTGAAATACGGATCATTTATTTTGACTTTGGGATCACCGCTTGCTTTTTCTCAGTAGTTTCAACAAGAGCACTTTTATGAAATGTAATATATGTACATTGCGCAAATGTAATGTTACATACACTATGTAAGACATATACACAAAATACATATACTATGGCAACAAAAAAGTCATAAAATAAATTGGAAAAGGGCTAGTGACTTGGCAGATGATTAAAAATTAACAATACTGACGTATTAAAGATCAGAAATTTGTATTAAATTATATATCATTTTGGAGAAAAAAATGTGATTAAAACTTAATCTACACAGAAAAATGTTCTTAATTTCGTTGATCTATCATCACTTGATTATGATGTAAGTTGTTCCTGGGTGCAAATGCGGCCTCCTTAATATGCCGTCCCCTCTACCGCACAAGTCTCTTGACTTCTGGGTTAATCTTCGTGATTAGAATGAGGGGTAGAGATATTAATATTATTATTATTATCTCAAAATATCAAGAAATTACAATATTTTTGTGATCAATTTATGGCATTTTTTGGTGTTCTTATATTGGTAGGCTATTTGGCCAAAGTCTTCCCCTCATGGTTTCTTTATTCATCTCTGTGACATCTTTATTGTACTTTAAAACATAAAATATTCCATTTATTCTCGATTTTAGAAAATGCATAAAACTATCACCAGATATTGCCACTTTTTTCTATTGTTAGGAGTCCTTACATTCAATGATTCCCCTTTGTCCTCGATAAAAAATCTGGCTTGTATATGTATATTTTGCCTGTTTATTGTAGATATTGACATCTATTTTCTTTGCCTGATCCAGTCATCGAATTTCTTATTGATCCAGATATTTTGGAGAAGAAGATTGATGCAGGTTCATGATATACCATATCACCTATAGGTGATATATCCATGAAACTGACCAGTTTTCACAGTTGTTTTTGTATGTTCATAATGGGACAGTGAAAGTCGAAGTAATTATGTCGCAGAGTAAAAGAGAAAAATGGTTTACCTACCTACAGCTTATTCAGGTAATGCGAAACCAGCCTTCAATTATAACGATTAATCACTTGTTTGTCACACAATTATTAACAAATATCGCACGATCTAATCATTGATGCCTACCAAAATTTCTATTAGTAGCTCATTGGTTCACCCCTTCAAAAGTAGGTTGGAAGCCTTTATGTAGAGGCCATTGTAGATCTATCTGTGTCTTTCTTCCATTACAGTACACTGTGTCTAAAGGCTTCTACCCATGCCTAATGGTCATCTGTATTGATCATGTGTCGTGATGGATTTCTGACACTCTTTATGTATTATTTGCCATTGGTAATATTACATATTTTACATTTTATTAATTATGAATAGTTGCAGCCTTACAATAAATAATAAGAATGTCTTTTATTGATAAGTGATTACTGATTACATAAACGTATAGAGAATTCATGCATCTAAATGATGCATTTTTAAAATATAGAGTATCCGTTAAACTGATATGTTCCTTTACGCATCACTTACTTAGATTAAAGATACATATTTATGGTCAGGATATATAATATAATTGCATGATAATTATTATGTATGCAAAATTCTCCTTTTAAAAACTGTGATCAGATCGATTTATGAATTAATTAATATTAATTCTTAATCGAGAGGCCAATTTATCAGCACGTGCTTCCTCTGGACACGACAAGCTGTAAAAACATCCTGGAAAGCACTGAAATAATAATCTCTAGTATCCTCAATTAATTATATGCAAGACACTTTACTGTCATCTCTTTAGATTATTATTGATCATTCTATCTAATTATTATCTAATGAACCTTACATCCACGTTAGAATATTTTTTTGGTATGCGTCATTAATATGAGGATGCATAAATTCCGTCAAAATTATCTAAACGACTCCTAAGAATGGCTAAGCCGCAATGTAGAGAAAAAAAATAATTAGCTCTAATTAAATCACTAAAACGATTCATTAACCATCACCTCGTATTATTCGCGGCTGCTTCAGATAAAACTTCATTAATAAATTCACTCAGAAGCACTTATCTTTAGATTCTAACATCTGGTGTGCAGGTATTTTTATTTGTTTTAATGGCTGATGCTGGTTGAATGATTCCTGCGAAATTGGAATATTTAAAATATTTAAAATAATGAAAAGTTAGGCTATGGAAATTGTAAAAGACATTTCCTTTGGTGAATGAATATTATGTATGGTTTCTTATTGAATGTCAAGATACTATTTATCAAAATAGATATCGTAATTGAAAATACTGACATATATTACGTCTTTATTTGATTTTTGTTTAAAATTTATAAAAAAAAATATTTGCTTCGTAAAATCTTACATCACGTTTATTATCTACTAAAAGTAGTTACAACTTAATATTTTGACAGAAGAGGTAGGTAGTTTAAGAGGTAGATTACTAGTTAGATTGGCTATTATTACTATTTCACTACTACTCCTACAGATGTAGTTATATTTATTTGTTGTTACGAAATGCCGTGTAATTACCCGCAACACTTTGATCTTGTGATTCATTGTGCATGTCGATAGTAGTAGAACTCAAAACAGGCCTATAATAGGTGTGAATGGGAACACTAGTTCTGTTCCAAGGTATCTGCACACTACGGGCACATATAACCTGTATCTTGAATTGGTGTTCAGTATCGTTCTATTGAGGGTCTCTCAGATGTCCATGGTCTGTTATCTTTGTGGAAATACTAAAACTTTTAACATACTTATTTTTAGCCAACATTTCCTGTATGTGCTTACAATGTTAACTATGCTACTATACTCGAATCAAGAATTCAGACGTCTTACGTCACGGCTGACGTTACACATTTGTTTTTATTGTCAACGTAATTTTCGATATTTGGGCGTGTTAAAAACAATGTTTTATTGCAATTTAGTGCAATATATGATGCAAACTTTTAGTGTAGTATATAGTTTTATTACTATCAGTTGCAGTTTCTTAAATATTTTGATGAAACTATAATGAATTGTTCATTTGTTCGTATGACGTAAGTCGTCTGAATTCTTGTCGCGAGTATAATAATACTGCTATGTAACGTCATGTAACACTATGTCTATATTGTAGTAGCATTTGTTGATAAATATGTAAGATGTAAAGGTACCGCTGCTTTAAATATGTAGTTTTTAAAGAGCGCCGTGTTACCAGTACAACAGAAGTACTTAGAGCTGATCATGATCCAATTACTCCACTATCTATATGAATAGTTTTCATCTTGAATTGAGACTGCTTCTGAATTCTGTACACATCATTTAAATTTGTCACAATGCTATAGGGGTATTTCCAAAATCTTTACAGTTTGCGTAATGTACCTTTGTATATTTTTTTTGTATGTAATTTTTAAGTTATAAAATTAATTTTACTCATTCTTCTTGAACTAGCTGCTTTTAGTTTGCGAGTAATATCGAGTCTTAATATCGCTATTTATTTAAAATATTTCTCTTCACACTTCATCTATCAATTTTAACTTTATGTTCTGGTCAATCTATTGGCAGACGTAGTTCTATGCTAAAAATTCCATAGGCTACTGTATTACCATAGGATCAAATTTAACGCTCCGTTCTGGATTTAAACGAATTTCCTTAGGAATTCCATAATGCCATTTAATTTTCACATAGAACTTCAAATATAGTGATTGTTTCCAGATTTGATATAAAATATATCATCATAATCATTTGAAGTAGTCCATGCCAACCAAAATATATCCTTCTATATCTAAGAAAATACCAAATCAGTAGAATTGTTCCCAGACTTTATTGATTTCAAAATATCTTATACTGACAGCACTACAGAGCACCTGTAGAATTTATAGAATTCTTTCATGAGGAAATACAATTTGATAAATATTTTCTTTATCATTGGGATTCTCTCAGATTTTTTTTTAATTGGCCATTCTTTACAACTATACCGTTCAATAACTTTTAAATATGGATATTTGTCGGATTGCCTTGACAGAAGGGTTTATCCATGTTATTAACTTGGCAGTAAAGTAGATTTAATATCTTGGCTGCTTTAAGAGACTCGACTGCGCTTCGTCTAAATACCAGCCGCAGTACTTTACTACCTAGTTAAACAAATAAATATATTCTTCATCTATCCTTGCTTTAAAGTATTACTTTATCTACCCTTATCAATGTGTTGCTTACTCTGTCCACTACCCAAGTTGAACAAAGCACATTTCAGCATCTACTACAGAATAATATCCGATCTTTGTTTCGCCATTAAACTGTCCACTGGCCATTTTATAAATGTACGTGTATAAATTAATGTCGGAGTTCATTACCTCACCATCTATACATCCATTTATTTGGAATTATTAATAACCTTGGCGTACAGTTAGTTAATATATTTTCACTGCTAATCGCATCACCGATGCCATATTTTTCAATTAGACGGTTGACCCTCACGTCTCCATTTGAACTCGGGGGGACTGATGGGAACATTTGAGAGCCTTTCTAGAGCCCATTGGCTTTACGCCAAGACCAATTTTAATATTCATATCTCTCGTTTCTGGAGACTGTAAAAAATGTACAACGTGCCTTGAGATACATTGTGGTTAAGTGCAGCTTGTAAGAAAGTATATGAAACTCGTAATGAATAGATTTATGATTTTAGATTTATTATGGTGCCAGTCGCTAAAGTGAGGCCTGTAATGAATGAAATTCCGTTCAGCGTTAACGAAGCGGTAAAAAGTATTAAAAAAACATAAATTGAACTTTTAATAGATATATATCACATTCGGATATAATTTCACAAAAAAAAATTAATATTTAATTTCTACCGGGTGTTCCCTCTAAGACTTTCAGTGCGAATATCTCAGAAACCAGCATAGTCAGTGTGACGAAATTTGGTATACAGACACTAGATGGCGCGTAGAATCTGATGATAAAATCAATTCTTATACAGGGTGTTCCATTTTCCAAGAAATCGATTTAATTTTGATTTTTTTGGTTGTCAGTCTTGCTAAAACCTATGGTTAAATTGAAATATACGTAATTATGAACACATTCTGATAAATAAACATTCAAAAATTTTAAAATTTAACATAAAAAACGCCTCCAAAAAGTACCCAAATTTCATTGTTTTGTCATGTAAAACGTGCATAGCCTTGAGCCAGACTTACACAGAAGAAACTAACATCGCTAAACGTCAAAACTATGGATTGTCATTGAATTGTCAAATATTAATGGCATAAAGTATTTTACTTTACAGAAATAACGCTAAATAATGTATTTAATGCAATTTACGTATGCACAATGGTGTTATTGAGACTTGTCTATAAAAATTTAGAGTTAAGTTGAACCTTTTGGAGCATTGGGGTCGCCTTGTCGGTACAATCTACCGCTACAGCTAGGGTTACAGTGTGAATATTGTAAAATATCTGTGGATATTTTTAAATTGTTCCATTATAATGTAATAAAACTTCAGTAAATTGGTTTTTATGTTACTACAGTGTACATAATAATTAGGTACCCGTATTTTTTATCACAAAATAATTTACAAAATTGTGTAAGTACCTAAAGAATATCTCTCTTTTCCAACTGCTGTAATTATTGATTACTTATTTAGCAACAACTAAATTCGAACAAAACGATTCCTAAAACTTTTTTTTATTATAATGTGAACGTGTTTGTCGTTGAGAGTCAGATTGGAACCTACCCCAGCACCACAAAAGAAATGTTACGAAAGTATAACCTAGAAATTATTGAGATTACTTCTGCTTGTGTCCACATATTTCAGCAGTTCAGCACTTTACTTATGTTCCTGATGAATAAAATATGTTTAAGAAGAACTCTACATCTGTAAAATAGTAAACAATGAACTACAATGTTTGTATTTCATATGATACAGAACTAAAATAAAGCAACTGGTTTTGCTAGGAAGAATCACCTGCAGACGTACTATACCCAGTAGGTACCTATTAAGTAGTCATTTAAAGCTAGATAATAATTTGTAATTGTTGTTTTTATATTTCAGTTATGTGTGAGTACCTAGTGCCAGACTGCCACCAGAAAGAATAAGCAAAAATATTTTCTTGCAAATAATTCAGAATATGGAATGATGGATCAGGATAATATTATAAAGAAGTCTCTAACTCACTTTGAAAAGTATTCTATAGGACATTAAATTCAGTTGTCTGTCGTGGGTTTTAAAATTTCTAAACGAATAAATTTAAGAAAATAAACTAATTTCATAATTCTATGTACAGTATGAAAACATCTCGTTAGAATATCTTAAAAATGTTGAAAGCTAACTGTTGTTACAATATACACAACATAATGTAATAAGATTGGTATCGAACAATGAAATGGCAAGATTTGTTTGTAATCGTACATGCATGACCATCCCTCAGATTGAACGTTGCTCTGTAATAGAAATTAGAATACAGAATAACTGTTTAATATCAAACCAGATGTAATAATGTAGATACTTAATGTAATTTTATTTTATTGTTAATAAATTAAAGTCTGTATTTGTTGGTTTTTATTCTACACAAATTATTAAACAAATGTTTAAGAAATAATGAATACTTAAAGATGAAGAGTCAAGTTAATCAATTTAGTCACTAATAAAAAAAATAAACCAATATGTACGCAGGTAGGATTATTTTTTAATTGAAATTATGCTGGTAGATATAATAAAATATAAAAAATCACTCAGTAACATTTTTGAATATTTTGTCCTTGTAGAATACTGTTCGCAATGAATCATACTTACCTTATTTAAGAACTGAATTTTAATTCTTCAGTGAAATTTATATTTTAGACATCTTACTTTTGTTATAAAATTATTAAACACAAGTGGTATTTGCTGTAGTGTATAATAATACTTACTAACAATTTAATAAACTTTAATTTCCGTTATACTTGCATTATTTATATTTTTATTTAGTTCACTAGTTAACACATTCCATGCACTTTAATTTTATTAAATAATTAAACCAAGTACAGAAAGTTAGGTATGTCCTTATTTATGGCAAAACGTAAAGTCTAATGTTTTCTAGCAAAATTTTCCTCGTCTCTCTCATCTATCTGTCGTACGAATAGAAACTAATCTTGGCATCTGGCTTCTTCAGTATCTTATCGAATCTTTTAACCAATGAATAACGTAACTGTGTATGTCAACCTGTTTCCATAAGAGTACTTTGTTTTCCTGGTTCCTATCTATTGAAGATATGCTGGTGAGACATAACATTTTTGTGAATATTTTTACGTTTGTTCTTTCTGTTCTACAAATATTGGAAAATACCTTCTCATCCCTGCTCTTGAAAGTAAGCCAGAAATGTCCCAATAACTTCTCCATCTGAAAGCAATTAAGTAAAAATAATTCTCGTATATGGGTAAATGAGCAGTTTCTTATAAATATAACCCTACAGTTCAAAAGGTCAAAAGCAATATGCAAGTTGCAATTACCTACAACATTGACATTCTTGTTCTGTACTTACCTCTTACAGTTTTCCTTAGGCAAGCTACCATTAATCGTACTTAAAGACCTTATGTTATCATCTTTTATTGTATTAATGTACTTAATTTGTGTAGGAATAGGTCTCCAAATTCTACTCAGATTTGATAAATGTGGAATCGTTTTTGAAGCAGGTGAATTTTTATTTATGCTACTGGAACTGAAGTATTCACTCAAGAAACCCATTAAATCATTATTTATGATTGTTTCTAGAGTTTAAAGCCTTTCTACCACTTGTTGCCGGCACGTTATTATTATTTTTAATTCTAGGTTAAGCAACCACAAGTTTAGATAGTCCATACATAGCTCGCAGCGCGATTTCGCTCTACAAGTCGACCCAAGGGAGAGGATGTTCTTAAATTCAGCTTTGTTTGCACGTAATAATTTATTAGTTTGAGAGTGATATGGTGAAAAATAATAATAATAATAATTCCCGATAAGAATTACTGTATCGTAAGAAAGATGCAATTAAAAAAACGGCAAATGTTTCACAATTTTCTGTGTTCTGAGTATTCATTACAGACAAGGTTGCTCAAACTTCCATTTTCTTTTAATAAAACTATATCATTATTGCAAATACGTACGCACATTTAATGTAGGTACCTCGTGGTATTACATATTTATAATAAAATTTCTACAAAAATACTCAAACTTGCTTTGACAGTTTCTGTCACTTCACGTTTTGATGTCTATCCATGCGGTAGTTATGTGTGTAAATTGGACTCATGGCTGTTCTCATTTGGCATGACAAAACAATGAAATTTGAGGTCTGTTCATGGGAGTTTTTATGACAAGATAAAAATTTTTCGTGACTTTTTTATCAGAACGTGTTCATAATTAAAGATATTTCAATTTAAATACAAATTTTGCTGAGGTTCGCTACCAAAAATCGAAATTAAATTCATTTTCTGCAAAACCGAACACCCTGTATAAAAACTAATGCCATCATCGAATTCTACGCGCCATCTAGTGTCTGTATACCAAATTTTGTCACACTGGCTATGATGGTTTCTGAGATATTCGCACTGAAAGTCTTAGAGGGAACACCCGGTATAGAAATTCAAAGTAATTGTTGCCTATACTTTAAGTAAGCATAAAGAGACAATAAAAAATCATTCGTTGACCATTTTACCTATAGAATACTGATGAAAACTAATAAGTTCGATACTAATATACAGGGTGTCTCCGGAATATGAGTGCCTTTATTTTGCTGTATGATAAATTGTACCAAACAAAACATATTTGATTTTACAATTCTTTTTATCTCTCTAACGGTAACAGAATTATGACAACAAACAGGTCTTGCATATGAGACAACGTCGCACACCTATTATGTCAGGTATTTCTACATAATAATCAAAAATACACTTAAACATAATTGTTTTTTGTTATAGCTATATTCAGAACACAGAATAAAATGTGAAACAGTTTTAAGTATAAATGTTCAAAATGACCAGTGTCTCGTAGCCAGAGAGCTTTGTCCAGATAATGATTCTACTGATGATCTATGTTGTTTATTAAATATTATTACAATGCTAATCCGGGCATTCCTACATGCAGTAGTTATTTCACCTAGTGCGACACAGATCTTGCGTTCATAGTACATGCAGAAACATTATATCTGTCAATATAATATTATAGCAAGCTATAGCAATTATATAACAAATGCCATTGCTAGACAGATTCGATTCAAGTAAGTAATGTAAGTTATGTGGACTTCAGTAAAGCAAAGACAAAGTGAATCATTTTAATGGCTACATTACTAAGAATTAGTATTTGTGCTAATATTTTACGTTAGATAGCCTCATATTTGTTTAATAGATCCAAATTATCACCGTTAATGGTTATTGTTCTACAGTGTTTTGTATCACTTTAGGCAGGAGTTTCTCAGGGGTTCATCTTGGACCACTGATTTTCTTGGTTTTTAATGATATCGGAATAATTTTAATTTTGTAAATATCTTTTATATGCCGATTACTTTAAAATTTTCACTAAGGTAAATTCATGTCGTTATTGTTGATTTAGACAACTTTTCCAAAGACTACGTTAGTAATAATCTTAATTTTAATAAATGTCACTGTACTTCTTTCATTAAAAATACTCATATTAAGTTTGACTATAGGATAAATAATGTAAGTCTCGAACGAGTAACTGAGATTAAGGACTTGTGAGTAATATTTGATTGTGTTTTAAAATGCTTGGATAAAACTTTCGGATAAAAAAGACGTACCTCCAAATTTAAATACATTTTTGGTCCATTAATTATTCAGAAAAGTAATAAAAAATAATTACCACTACAATTTAAGCATATTTGTAGCTATTTGCATTTCTCCATTTGAGAAAGAACCAATACCTTTTGATGCCTTTTTCAGTTACAACAATATGGGAATCAAAGGGCAACAGTTATGAGGTGTATGATGGAATCCCAAAAATTCTCCATTGATTTTATTAAATATTTCCTTTTACCACATTGGCGACGTGAAGCCTAGCACTGCCGCGAAATACAGTGACAGCACTTGAAAGTTCTTATGCATCTTATTACTTGATGAAGCTTATTCAGTTTAATATATACGAGTATATTTGCAATTGATATTCACTGTAGGCTCTATTTGCTTGCTTAGATTTAATTTAAAACTGCCTCTAAAAACAGATATGAGCTCATTAAAAATTGAGTTTAAAAACGGTGCCCTTATAAGTGATGTATGCATTTGATTATACCATATTTTTTGACAATTTCATTTAGCCGACCAAAATAATTTTTAATATTTATCTAAATCAATTTTTTAGAGAGAAGAGAGACACAAAATTATTCTTGCGCAAGAATTATACTTAAACTCATAATAAGTATCTATATAAATTCCAGATTGTTTAGAAAATATCACAGGCAAAAATAGACTACAAAATATATTGATTTAATATGTATCCGTAAACCACAGAAATCGAATTGAAAAATTAATTAAAAAAGTAAGGACAACACTTTTTCCTGCCCTCTCTTAAATGGATGTAAACTTTTAGACTGATTGTGAAGCGA
This sequence comes from Monochamus saltuarius, assembly GCA_025584915.1. Classification (NCBI taxonomy): domain Eukaryota; kingdom Metazoa; phylum Arthropoda; class Insecta; order Coleoptera; family Cerambycidae; genus Monochamus; species Monochamus saltuarius. The sequence goes on along the minus strand of CM046725.1, from coordinate 51,221,837 downwards.
CTGGATTTGCTACAGATTTTACAACAAGCGATGGTGTCACTTGAAAAATAAAAATTTGCCGACCAGATAATTGGGTACATTGAGTGATTAGATACGACCTCGGCCGTAACTTTTTTGAATGCGGAAAGTACGCTGACGTAAGTGCAAAAGTCTATGACAAATTTAATAAAAACATCCAGTCCAGCATCTACTGCTTTATCTCTTGATCGTTGCGACTCGATCGATTAGTCTAAGGTTTTGAATTAATCTGTAGGTATGATCTTTTATCCACTCCTTTTATGCAAAAAACATGTTTCTTGACCGATATTTAAATGCGCAAAATAGTTTTCCTTACGGTGTACATTTTTTGTATTGCAATTAATATTTTAAATCCCTTTGGTTGCTGTTTTATGTTAATGTGTTTTGGGAATTACGAAAATCAATTAGAAGAGTATTTAGTCAACAGTGGTTGACATGCACAGGTTACTTATTTATTAGGTCCCAACATTAGTTTCTAACTACAAAGAGAGAAAAAAAACTAGTAATTAACAGTAAATGAAGAAAACATATTACAAAAGTATGATAACAAAATAACAACAAAATGAACGGAAAGAAAAAAGCATTGAAGGAACCCTGATAGTTTGATGCACAACGCATCCTTCGCTTGAGATTTTCTTCTTCCTGCCTTATTATTGATAGAGAAATATATGTTTTACAATTCTATGAAATTTATTGAAACTGAGTGAAATATCAATATTGTGGTCGACCGAAACCTGGTTAACAAGCCAAACCGAAACGTAAAGAGATGAGCGAGTAGTATAATACACACAACGTCAGAAGTGCTGGAAAATCAAATACATTTATAAAAGTATATTGTTTCCTGAACCTTTTTTTTGTGAAAAGAATATGTTCGGTAAACTGAGTGCTTAGAAAATTAAAAACCAGCAAGTGTGTGACATTTTTGACAAAATTTATTAAATCAAAAAGAAGTAACAAAGCAAGTTATCTACTTGACTAATAGTCGGTATGACCTCCACCACGTTCAAATAGCATATGGACACGTCTGTGCATTGATATAATCAAGCGGTTAACGATCTCTTGCGGAATATTGTTCCATTCCTCTTCTGCCACCACGACTAACTCATCTGCTGCAGCAACGAAATCCCACATGTTTTCAATAGGATTCATGTCAGAAGAGTTGGATGGACAATCTAATCTATTGATATGTCCTGCCTGCCCGAGTGTCTTTTGAACCCTTCTTGCGCGATGTGGTCGAGCGTTGTCGTCCATATACACAACATTTTCACCTAATTCATTACGTAGTGGTAGATAATCGACGTAATAACTTGTTCTATGTAAATTTGACTGGTTATATTCTGTGGTATGCGAATAAATGAGGTGTGGTGGTTGAACATTATTCCATCCCAAAACATTACGGTACCCCCTTCGGAGCAACTACACGGAACAAATGAAGTCGCTGTTGATGACTTGATTCTCTCCAGACTCGTTGTCGATTGTCATCAGTAACCAGCCCTATTCTGGTTTCGTCTGTAAATAAGACCCACCGCCACTGGAGTAAAAGCCAACTCCTATGCTCACGCGCCCAGTGGAGACGGGCAGCACAATGCCTTGGAAGTAGAGTGGGGACCCGTAATGGTCTTCTAGTACGTACCTTTACGTTGTGTAGTCGTCTTAGAATAGCAGGTGTCGATATAACACGGCGAAACGTACCTTGAAAATGGGCCCTCAGAGCTGAAGCTAAAGACGTGCGGTTTCTATACAGGCATATTGCACCAAATATCAATCCTCCTTTTCATTAGATACTCGAGGACGTCCACTACGTGGTCTGTTTTTCCACTGTATCAAACTTTTCATATATGTGTACTATTCGTACAACAGATTTGATATCTGATGATTAGAGTGTTCTACATCTGTAAAGCAGTCATTCTTGCTCGAGTAAATATAGAAATTTCACATCCTGGCATTATAATGTACAAAAATGAAAAGGAACACTTGGCTGAATACACTGCCAAATTGACCAGATTTGTAAAAACATTGGCATTAAGTAAAGGTTAATGGTCTGCAATTTGTTATTGACTTTTTTGTCCTCTTAGTACATATACACTTTTACCACATTAAGAAAAACCAGTAGGTTTGATCAAATCATTTTATATATAGAGGGTCCAAGACTTTTGGCGTTGTGTATAGTTTTGAGAGGAGAAGTAAAAATAAACACCCATGTGTTCTAATTCCTTTACATGGAATTCTAAATGAGAATAAGGCCAATATATTTGGTTTACTAATCAAGCTATTATCTACATCATTAAAGCTACTTTTCTACGACTTTCTGTCTTTGAGGTTCTGAATGCCATAATTTAGACCCATAGTGGAGCTCTGGTCTAACAATTGTAAAATTAAATAAAAGTGTTAATATTCATAAAAGTTTTTGAACTGTTTAGCAAAATAGACTACTGATATAACATTCTTGCATCTAAATCTAACAACTTTAAGAGAATTTATACACCTTAGTAATGGGGACAATTCTTTCCAACATTGAATAAGTAATATATACTTTCTCTATAAAATTATGCAGTAAATAATCTAAAGACCTGAACAAAGGTTTTAATCGATTATAAACCGATTGTATTAAAAAACATTGATTTGAAATAAAATCATTTGAACATGATGACTAAATTGCTATTTTGTCTGTGCTCTATTTCTGCTATACTTGACGTTGCATATTCATTCATGGAAAAAAATAATATTTTTGCTTTGTGATGATACGGATATTTTTTCATAATTGCTGATTGTAGAAAATAAACCAAATATGCAAAATAAAAGATGTATCACTTTGTATTCAAGTTATACTCTTTGTTAGTACGTTTCTTTAGATCTTTCAATCCTCATTTCCTATTCTCTAACAATGATTCTGGCAATCGTAACAACCGTTATTGAATAAATTTGGAACTTTATTGTTATAAACATTATAAAAAACAATAAAGTACTGGTAGGAACAAGAAAACATTATTTTATGTAGTGGTGCCGGCTGTGAAATTACATAAATCGATTCGATTTGGTTAGTAGATCCAGCATCTCACAGTTGGGGTTTTTAATTTGAATAATTAAACAATTTATCTCCTACTTAATCCCTTTCACGTTATGATTCTATATTACAATGAAAAATCTTGTGAACATTTTACTAACGTCATAGAAAATAACATACTCTTGTTGCAGTGTGAGACCGCTGAGTTTATTATGGAATATGCTACTAAACCAATGGTTCATTGTAAGACTAACAATACCAGTGAAAGCATGCAAAGTATTAAGTATTAATAGAGAGATAGTATATATTTTCACTTTTCAATTAATATTTTCCTGGGAGTTTTAATAGTAGTTTGTCTTTAAATGAAAGAAAAAACACATTCTTAAAAGGTAAAAGGTTGGTGAACTTTTATCCAGTTTATATACATATATATTTAAATCCTCATAAGACTTGAGAATAAATAACTTTTCTGAGCATTTATAAATGTTATGAAAGCTTTTATATGTCAGATTTTAGAAATATGCTCATTATTTAATTAGAAGAATATATTAGGTATTATAAATTAGGTATAATTAATAGAATATAGTAAGATATGTTAAAACGCAGAACGAAAACAAGACTGGACTAATCACAAGACCAATAAGGTTTTCGTACAGCATACTCCAAAGAGGGTACTTGGGAAAAGGTATCAAATCTGTAATTTACAATTATCTAATCGAAATGTGTGGTTACTTCATTTTTTTAAAGGGCCGTACATGTCCATATCTAGATGTAGTGTGAGTCATCGTCAATAAAAAAAGGGATTCAAAAACGTTGTTTACCTTGAAGACCATGAAATTGTTGTGTTTTAAGTATTAATTTAAAAAAAAATGATAAGACATCTAGTACTAATTAATTATTTGTTAGAAGAAAAATAAAAAGGAACTTATTTTTTTTTTAAATATCTAAATGATCTCCGATTTCGGCTTTCTTGTAAACGGGCATTCAAATTTTCGAAGACTCTTTGATATTGTGACTCCGATATTGCAAACATCTCTTCTCTAATATTTGTATGTAAATAAGCTTCGTCAGAAAAGATGCTGTTTAAGTTCTTGAAAGGATCCAGCATTGTTTTGGAAAAAAATTGGGTAAACTTAAATCATTAGGCCGGTCAGTGGTCGGGTGGTTTAAGGTGAGGTGTCATTAGTGGAATCGATGTTCGATCCTGGTCGGGGTTCAATTCTCGCGGGCCAAAGACCCTAGACTTTCTATATTTGTAGAGAGGATTGGCAGTCTCTTTGTGGGTATGGTGGGGTGGAAAAATGTTGGCTTGCGTCAATGTGAGAGATTGATACCGATCGGCGTTTTACCATCCCCCTAATTAAACAGATTGTCCTTATTCCTGTACTGAATGGTACTTAGGGATTATTAACGCGCAACCGCTGCCTACTGATTAATAATATGACGCCCTCTTTCGCACACGTTTCCGACTTATAGCCTAATTCTCGCAATCTGATTGAGAGGAAAATATAGTAATATTATGATTACTAGGCTTCTCTTGTAGTATCTTGTCCAAATGTAATTTTAAATCTAACATACGGCTTAAGCTGATATGCAATAGTCTTTATTCAATCGAACGTTTACTACGGGTTGACACACCTGGATCATTCTGGACTGAAGCTGAAACTGTTGATTCTCCTCAGTACAAACAGTTCGTGGATTTTGTGTGTTTTAAACTTAAAGTTGAAGGTAATATGTAAATTGTACTCTACATAAAATAAAGGTAAAATAGTAATGACAAAATCACTGATTTTGTGGAAATGTTTTACGCAAAACGAGCGTTGCGGCATTACTCTAAATTTCTGAGAAACGAGCTACTGGACCTCCGTACGCATCTTCGCTCTTTGGTTCTCGCGGAAATTTAATTTAAAAGTAAATAAATTCATGGTTCATCCTGTTTCTTCATCACCTGAACACGAATACGAACTCAGTCACATGAAGGTTACTGAAATTTGACCTTTTAACTCTACAATCTAAAATTATCCATTCATTCGTTCTTATAAATGTCTAAAAACAAATAGTAATGGCAAAAAAGTATTATAAATGAGCTGTTAATACCCCATTATCAAACAACAAAATTCCTGGAGAGAAGATAACAGTTCCATGTAGTTACAAAAAGAGAAAAGTACTATACAAGCCAAACGGTTTTACTGGCAGGAATCAAATTCGCCATTTCTAGATAAATTCTTAAATTAGATAAAAGCAGACAACTTGTCGGTGTATATACAATAGCAGCTGTAGATGCTTACCAGTTAGGTACAGGTTAAGGCATGTTGAATATTTTTATCTTGTTAGCTGAGCCACACGAAAAAATATTTTAAACAGAAACTGCTATATTTCGAACGTGTCAAATAATGTCTTACCATCTTGTGCATTATTCGACTTTGAGATTTATTTAAAAATTACTGGTTTTATTGTATTGTATTTTTAACTTAAGAAACCTTAGGATACATACTGAAAACGTAAACAAACAGAAACAATCTAAAGGTAAGCCACAAATAATTAATTATAGACAATATTTAATGTAAGGACAATTTGTACGTTTTTGCCAAATATATACCTCGAAAACCTGTCTACTTTTGGAAATAAGGAAGACTATATTCTAAATATTAATGGATTAAAACTTTACTGGGATCTTACCAAAACACAGACACTACTAAAGCATATCATTTAAATTTGATAAATGATTCTAAAATGCAATAACATACTGAGTGTTGACAAAATAACTAAATTTTTTAAAATGTTTAGTTAGCTAATATTCTTCAAAAACAGCTGAATATATTTATTTTCTTCTCCGTCAACTAATTTTTTCTTCAAAAGTTGAGTAAATACTGTTTAATATTTGTTATAAAATTCATTTAGGGGATGAAATTTTTGCTGAAAGCACTAATACAGCTTTTTAACTTTTGGAAGAATAAAAATGATCTCTGTAATAAATATCATGCATCATCAATATCATTAAGTAGTAAGTTTTGAATATTTTAACAAATATAAAACAAATTTTTCTTCAAAATTTGAAACATTATTTGTCTTAAAATTGTATGTAAATGTGGTATCAGTTTTGCATTTTAATATTTTCTGAAATGTTTAACTATCTTATGCATTAAACAACAGTAAGATTATTTTCACATTTTGTTTCCAAAATTTCCATTATTATAATATAGCAAAAAAATTATAAATATTGCGCAACCGATGGAAAATTGACCTCATTATGCCTTAATATAATGATATAGAATAATTATTATACTTAGCATCTACTTCAGTCAAATTTAATACAGAACCGCATTTAAAAAACTTTGCCATTACGAGGTCCGAAATTATAATTTTGATGTATCTTTTATTTGAGACAATTGTTTTTGTATATTATTACAGGTAAAAAGTGGATTGCATGTGTCAAATTACTGCCGAGAAGAAAATGTATTAAGTAATTTTACAGTTTGTAAATGATAAGTAGTAACCACTTTAGTGCATCAAACTTTTGAAATATTCATAGGGCGTTATCAAATTTAATGTTTAATCTCAATAACATATTCCGAATCATAATTTTTATAGATTCAGGGAATATAATCATGTGATTACACAAAATTGGAAAACAATTTCCAATTTACTAAGCGCCGATTAAATTTATAATACGATGCATGAAATTCCCGGACGAAATATTTCCATTATACGTACGATAAGTGGCAATAAAAATCTCGTATGATATGTTGCGGAGAATATATGCTGCATAATTTTTACTCTATAGCGATTCAGATGAGAGCGTGCTGCGATGCATGTTAATCGCTTCTGAATTTCAAACGCCTTTAAAGTAATAATAAAGAAGCGGGCATCCGGGAAATCTCCATTCAACTGTGAAGACATAATCACGGGTTATGCGAAGGGAAAATGTGCACTAGATCATATTATACAAGTCCGCTCGACTACTGGCTTACCGTTTTGTACATGCCATGAATAATTATCCGCCACTTTATTGCGGTAAATTATACTTTACAGGTGAAAGTTGAACAAACTAAATTCACGCATTTTCATAATTTTGTCGTTAATTGTTCTTTATTTGACATAAAATAGTACGGGGGATACTCCAATTTAAATAATAATTCTCTAATTAAGTATTAAGCAGGGTCAGGGTATTACCGACTTTTATTAATAACAGAAACATTTTGAACTGTTTGCTGTGGTGTCATTTTTATATGGAAGAGTAGGCATTGGAGATTCTGTTGCAATTGTTGAAAGCTGTTAAATACAGCGTTGGTTAACAGCAAGACCCCTAACCAGAGGAGGTTTCCTACAAGCTATCGTCCAATAGCATTGCAGTATTTTTGTAATAGGATGACGTCGATGGTACTAATTTGATATTTGCCATCCAAGTCAGTGTGTGTATGTTGCTACACAGAACTGTTACAATATGTTTAACAATTTAAAATAAATAACAAAGAATCTTGAACAGGCAGTTTATTCTGTAACCTATAATTAGATAGGCCAAGTGGTTTTGATGCTAAAAAAAATGACTCAAGATTGAGTGCATTTGCAGCAGCAGAATTAGCATTACCTATACATACAATTATGTATACCTGAAGTGTGGTACATAGCTCAGTATATATAGTAAAATATCATATATTTTTACTCTCTAAGTGACAAAACACCATAAAAAATAAAAATTCTCAATATTAATTAATTTTACTTTTATCTAGATCGAACTTTTGATAATGATTTACCATAACACATTTATATATACATCTA